>CM060961.1:80337763-80845263 GCA_030765045.1 Tenodera sinensis
AATATGTGCAACAAAAGCAGTAAATAATATTGTGAGGGAAAAATTTGAGTCACTTTTTGTTCCGATGATTATGTAAGTATCTGGTATTTTTACTTTGCAAAACTTGTATATCCAAAAGAAAAGGTTTATAAAAGTGGTTATAAATACCCGTGTTTTTCGTATCGAACCTCTAAACAAACGCAATTATGATACGTGGAAAATGCAAGCACAAGCCGTGCTCACTCATTGTAGCTTTTGGCTTTGTGACCGGAGAAAAACAGATCCGCCAAATGACGCCAAACCCAACGGCAAAATGAAATGGGAAACGGACGATTCAAATGCAAAGTCCGAACTGGTTCTTGTGATTTCACCTCCAGAATTAAAACAAATAAAGCACTGCTTAACCTAAAAAATGTATGGCATACGCTGAAGAGAAATTTTCAAACTTCAGGCCCTGCTCGGAAAGCTACGCTTCTCAAGCAATTAATTGTATCGAAAATGCACGGTACAGATAATGTACGTTATCATCTCAACAAGTTCTTGGACACCGTTGACAAACAAAAAGAAATGGATGTCGTGATAACTGAAGACTTATTTAACGATGCTGTATTCTCTACCATCTTCATTTGAAAATTTTTGAATTGCCATTGAATTAAGTACTGATGTCAAAGGAACAAAGTAAAAGAAGAGCAGCCCGGAAAACACGGGTAACTACACAGACGAACATCCCGCTGATAAGAGAGCAGAGGGTCAGTTGTCTCATCACAGAGGCTGATGTAAATGGGCAATACTCAACCCGATGTACCAGTGAAGTGTAGGGTCGAGGCGATGTAAAATCACTGATTGACCCGAAGAATAAACAGTACAACCGTAATCAAATTCTGATCGTAGCAGATCAAAGAGCCCCAGGATGTGCCACTTAAAACGCGTAAACACGAAGTTCACACAGTGCCTTTAAATGGGAGATATCGGAAGACCAACTAAGCTTTCTGTAAAAAATTCATTCCTAAATGTTCGTCTCGTCTGCGAAAGGAAGTTAGCTTACACGGTTTTTCGTTGGAGAACTTATTTAAAACTCCAAAAGAAGAGCGGGTCAAGACAATGGAGGCTGAGTTCTAATAGAGAAATCTGCTGAAAACTACAATAAATGGCGAGGTCATCCACGAAAACACAAAGCCGAATGGAACACACTCCAGAATGGGATTGATTACAATAGCAAATGATGTGACGCTGGGTACGGAGCCCTGCTGCACTTGCTTCTTTTGAGTAAAAACACTGGAGAAAACTGAGTCGACTCCGACGCGAAAGACTCCTGCATAAACTCCAGATTAGAAATCTGATATGCTGTACCCACATAACTTTCTCTACTCTTGCGCTAGTTATTCTTACAAAGTCTTACTTCCTTATCTTCTTCAGGTCTGTGGAGACAATCGTTTGCAGAAATTGCCATGCTGATTTTCGTATACATCCAAGGGGTATATTGGAATACAGTAGCCTTTGAAGGATAGTCAATAGATAAAAAGGTGAACGACTTTGCATTAGAGACAGGTTTTCTGCAACACTCTCACAAATAAGAAGGAATATCTCCGAAATGGTTCACTGCACAAAAAATGCATATGGACATAACGTACGTATGTATATTAAAACTGAGTGTCTGTTACGGTTTAAGGGTTGTACAAAAGTCATCCAGGTTAAACAGCACTACATAGCCTGTATCTAGAAAGTTCTACATATGTTATATATTTAAACGTGGAATTCTTGTATATACATATATTCCGGGTAAGTTGGAAACGGCTCTAACCATTCCCATCAAATTTTGTATTCAGATAGGGTTTTGCTTTTTAAGTTCATCTATGTAGGTGTAATTCCCGAAAAAACGCGATTTTACATAAAATTTAAGTACATTTTTTCCCCGCTTCCACAGTGCAATTACTGTATATATATATATATTCCCGGTATTTCAGAAACGGCTCTAAAGATTTGGTTAAATTTTTGTATACAGGTATATTATACACACAGTGTTTTCTCTACTCACTTTTAGGTAACACATTCACATCTCTTTCTCTACACACTCTTCTATAAACAATTTTCCATAAAAAACGTGATTTTACATCAAAACAAAATTTTATCCCCAGTTTTAAAATAAGTCAAACCATGTTATGCATGTTTGAAATATAAATGCTATTACATTCACACTGTTTTCTCCTCGCACGTTTAGGTAACACATTCATATTTCTTTCTCTACTCGCTCTTCTACAAATAAGTCATACAATTTTCTGTATGTTCGAACTAGAGATGCTACATATTATATTCACAGTGGTTTCTCTACTAAAGTACTTTTAGGTAACACATTCACATCTCTTTCGCTACTCACTCTTGTATAAACAATTTTCTATAAGAACATGATTTTACAACAAAAATAATTTTTAACCCCAGTTTTAAAATAAGTCATACCATGTTCAGTATGTTTGAAATCGAAATGCTATTACATCCACTGTTTTCCCTCACTTTTAAGTAACACATTCATAACTATTATTTATTTATGCCAACAAACTTACTGTTGGTGTTTTTAAACACACAAGCCGTGAGTGGGCAAAGTTTGAGAGGTAGAACTGGAACTTGAAAATGCAATGCCACAACTGGGATTTGAACCACAGACCTTTTGCTTACCGGGCGGCTGCTCTACCACTGAGCTATTGTGACAAACTGCCAGAATGGCATTAAATCCTCAAACCAGTTCGTATTTCTCCTGGCAAACCACAAGGGCAGTCTGACATCAGAGACAAATTACCCCAATGGTGACTTACTATTGTAAGTACTTTATATTCCAGAATTAAATAACCTTCAGATGGTAATTATTATTTAGTTATGCCAACAAACTTACTGTTAGTGTTTTTAAACACCCAAGGCGTGAGTGGGTAAAGTTTGAGAGGTAGAACTGGAACTTGAAAATGCAATGCCACAACTGGGATTTGAACCACAGACATTCCGCTTACCGGGCGGCTGCTCTACCACTGAGCTATTGTGACAAACTGCCACAATGGCATTAAATTCTCAAACCAGTTCGTATTTCTCCCGGTAAACCACAAAGGCAGTCTCACATCAAAGACAAATTATCCCAATGGTGACTTACTATTGGATGTACTTTATATCCCAGGATTAAATAACCTTCAGATGGTAATTATTATTTATTTATGCCAACAAACTTGCTGTTGGTGTTTTTAAACACACAAGCCGTGTATGGGCAAAGTTTGAGAGGTAGAACTGGAACTTAAAAATTCAACGCCCGGTAAGCGGAAGGTCTGTGGTTCAAATCCCAGTTGTGGCATTGAATTTTTAAGTTCCAGTTCTACCTCTCAAATTTTGCCCACACACGGCTTGAGTGTTTAAAAACACCAACAGTAAGTTTGTTGGCATAAATAAATAATAATTACCATCTGAAGGTTATTTAATCCTGGGATATACAGTACTTGCAATAGTAAGTCACCATTTGGGGTAATTTGTCTCTGATGTGAGACTGCCTTTGTGGTTTGCCAGGAGAAATACGAACTGGCTTGAGAATTTAGTGCCATTCTGGCAGTTTACCACAATAGCTCAGTGGTAGAGCAGCCACCCGGTAAGCGGAAGGTCTGTGGTTCAAATCCCAGTTGTGGCATTGAATTTTTAAGTTCCAGTTCCACCTCCCAAACATTCATAACTGTTTCTCTACTTACTCTTCTAGAAATAAGCCATACAAATTTCTGTATATTTGAAATAGAAATGCTGCATATTACATCCACAGCGTTTTCTTTAAGTACTTTTAGGTTACACATTCACATCTCTTTCTCTGCTCACTCTTCTATGAACAATTTTCTATAAAATCGCGATTTTACATACGCACAAAAAATTGTTATCCACACTTTTAAAATAAGTCATACCATGTTTTGTATGTTTGAAATAGAAATGCTTTTATATTCACACTGTTTTCTCCTCTCACTTTTTGGTAACACATTCACATCTCTTTCTCTACTCACTCTTCCGCAAATAAGTTACGCAATTTTGTGTATGTTTGAAATAGAAATGCTGCATATTACATTTACAGTGGTTTCTCTACTTACTTTTAGGTAACACATTCGCATGTCTTTCTCCACTCACTCTTCTATAAGCAACTTCTATTATGTATATATACAAATTGGATGTTTTTATATGTGTAACTGTTAATCACTATAACCGCCTAATAGATCACCGCAAAATTCAGCACGGATATGTATTTTTTCATGGAGAAGGTTTTTATGGTAACAATTTTACTACACAACATATTACTTTGAAATTGTTTTCTACTTGCTCTGTTTATGTAACACATTCATGTATCCTCTGTTTGCCCTTCAACATACAATTCATACCATTTTCTGGTTCAAATATAAATGCAACATATTACATTCACACGATTTCCTCTGCTAATTCTTCCTTTAGGAGACACGATCAATCTTCTTTCGCTACTCGCCCTTCAAGATACAATTCATACAATTTGCTATATTTTCAAAACAGAAATACAACGTATTACATTCATACTGTTTTCTCTATTCACTTTTGTTTTACGTATCAGTTCTCATGTTATTCCTCATCCTTTATCAACTGTATACATACCAAACGCCTATCCATATGGTATGCTGAAGAGTGAGTGAACTCCAAAGCCGGTTGACCGGTCGCCATGAAAATTGACATATCTAAGTGCTTTCATGTCGAAGGTTTTTATGGAATCTCTTTTACCAATCAAAATATTATGTTCACATAGTTTTCTCTACTCCATTTGCTTTTACCTAACATGCTACTACCTCTTCTAGAAACAGTTTATACATTTTTCCATATATTTAAAATATAAGCCCAACGCATAACATTCACATGATTTTTCTACTCATTTTTCTTTAGTACAACACAATAAAATTTCTTTCACTTCTACCGCTTCCACTAACAATTAGGAACAATTCATACAATTTTCTATGTGATTGAAACAGAAATTGTGCAGTACATTCACATGGCTTTATCAACCAGATTTTCTTCCTGTAATCTTTATTCTTCAACAGTGCTTTTGCTTAGTGTCACTCCGGTGTTTTAATACAAAATAAAGACATAGTTAAAAAAAGTAAAGTAATTGCAATTGGTGTCAGGAGTGCAATGAAAATCACGATATGGAACAGTTGACGAAACAAATGTCAGCCAAGATGGACTTAATGGAGAATTAAATGAATTCCGGAATGCGGCAGAGGAAACAAATATGAAAGCCGAATTGGAAAAATGTAAACTACGGAATAGAAAAAATGGAACAAATATGAACAAAATGGAAGCCAAATTGAAAATGTAAACTCCGAAACGGAAAAGATGAATGTGGGAGTGTTCAATATGAAAATAGATCTATCGGAGAATACTAAAGGGCGACTGGCCGGGGCTAAGGAAGCTATGGAAGAACGACGGAAATATGAAGGACCTTAGCCCACGCCCTGGAGTCAATCGCAGCACCACAGAACTGATCTCAATAATGGAACAAATGCTCGACTAAAACCTCAAACTAGGTGGATATCTATGGGGCAGGCCTGCGTTCAGCAGTAGACTTTTTCAGCTGAAATGGTGGTGTTTACGAAATATTTGTATGTATTTCTATATCTGCTGTATTTCAAAAATGACTCTTAAGAATTGCGACAAAAATTATTATTTAGTTAAAGTTTTGCCTTTCAAGTATCTTCACAAAAAAAAAAAAAAAAAAAAAGAGACGAAAAACGCCGAGCGAAGCTCGGTCGCCAGGTACTACACTTAATTTGGCACAACAAATTTTAAAGATATAGCAATTTAATGAATGAGCAATTTTCTTTATAGTCTTGGCATCGCATTCCCTAAAGATATTAAACTAAAACCCAACTTTGGTTTCTGCGCATTTTTCGTTTTTGAGTAATTGCTGTTCACAGACGCAAGCACAGCATTACAATTTTTTTTTTTTTTTTTTTTTTTTTTTTTTTTTTTTTTTTTTTTTTTTTTTTTTGTTCCGCGAGCCTCAAAACAATTGTTTCCTGTGAAATCTTGGGATCGAAGTTTAGGGCTGAATAAAATACTTCCCTTACTTAATTTAAATAGTAGAGAATAAAAATAGGCAGTGGACTCGAAAGCTCCATTTATGGAGGATGCAAAGAAGAACTTACGCTCATCAAGTGCCGTACGCCTTCTCCAGGTGAAAGACAGAAATGCTAACTTTTCCGCACAAAAACTTCCATGGCGTGCATGTATAGTCCAAGTGGTCGACTGTTCAATGGAAGCTGAACACTGGACAGCACATTCCGAGATTCTAGTTACCATGTCAATCACCCTCTGATAATTCGCCCCAACATTACATAGGCAACTGATGTGAGAGATTGCGCGATTACTGGCAGAGTTGGCGATCCTCGCTAAGTTTTAAAATTGGGACGGGGCAAGAGAAAGATAAAGTTAATGAGCCGAAGACAGGTGCTCCGGTATTAAAATCTGAACACTATTAGGTCAAGGTGCAGAGGGCCTGGAAGAGCTCAGATCCTTCTCCAGTTCCGCCATGGTGGAAAAGACGGAGTAACCATTGCCGCTAGAAGATGTCATGATATCCAACCGGTATTAGATGGGCGAAAATTCCGGGTGGTAATGTGATGAGGGATAACCGTGCGTCAGAGCGTCAGCAACATCTCTAGAGCAAATTATGGTGTCATTATTAAGCCTAAGACCAGGAATGTAAACCTTGAAACTTTGCCGGCCATACGACGAGGTTAACCCCTAATGACAGACGATGATGGGAACGACTAAAGAACTACTCAAAGCGAAGTAAGGAGGTCCTCTATCTGGTCTATATGATGCACTGGCCTCTGGCGCGTAATCGCCTGAGAGTAAGCAAATTCTCAAGCGTATGACGCCGCCGATATATTAGAAGCTCAGCCGTCACTCCAGCATTCGTCACTCCACCAAGGGCCCGGTAAACTATTTGTCCTTTCTTTTTTGCGTCCTCCAAAGCACTGTCATATCGGACGGTGAATGAATTAAATGGGTGAAATGATGCTCAAATGAGCCCGAGGTCCATGCAGCTTTAAACTACCCGACATTCGCCTTCTGAGAATAAGGAAAAACTTCGGAGAAAACCTTATCCGGATAACTTCCCCTAAGGGAGATTCGACTCGCAATCTCTTGAGCGTGAGGCAGACACTCTAACCAGACGCTACAAAGGCGGGCGGACCGGCATACGTCACACGTCTCGGTTGGGTAGACTAAGGAGAGATGTCACGTTCAGGAGAACTTCTCAGGAATGTAAGGTGATCCACAATCTGGTCATCTTTGAACAGGCGGTCGCTGAAACACGTACTCTGGAATGAAGATCCCAGTTTGCCCTGTATATGTGTAAGATGGCTGCACGTGACGACTGTACATAGTGTGATAGCCAGCTGGTAAGGCACGATAAATCATCGCTAAACAAGAAAGGGGGTCATTTTCATCGGAAGCCGAGGACAGTGCAGTGAAACAATCACCTGTAGACACGGGAAGAGGAAACCCTGCTGAACGCGACCGCACCCTCTGGTACTTTGTGAGCATGGTCACAATGCAGGTGAAGGAGAAATGGTCTTAAAGGCCACTGGCAGAAGACGTAAAACCTTTTGAGAAAGTTGGTGCACCTCGTTTGAACTATAACTTTTGAGATAAAGGAATAGCCTTGCGAGTCGGAAGCTGATGCAGAAATGCGGTGCTGGATACGTGGCAGTTTGTGTACCCATATCCCACTTTGGCACTCAGTCGAAAACGAATGAACTAAAACTACTAAACTTCAGGATAGAAGGTTGCCGAGCAAATTGCGTTGCTAGGTTTAGGAGAAGGATAAACACCATTTCATCCTGAGCTCTTGAATGGCTTCGTCCAGGTAATGTGACAGCCACGAAAGGTCGCTGAATGGATACCTCTACACTTCACACAGCTAGGGGTAAATGGGCAAACTCGAACCCTTACTAAAGTTAAAGATTTACAAGAGGTCTTACTATGGCCATAGCCTTGGCACTGGACACAACAGATAGTTTGTGAAATGTATAGTTGAACAGCTATAACCTCGTCATCCGCTTTTGTCTTCGGAGGGAAGTGGAGTCCATCAAATGTGCTAAACACCGTGCGAGGAGGCACCATGGACAGCTGGAGTATAGGTATACACACTAGAAAAGAACCTGCGCAGAAACCATGTTTCTTTGCTGCGCATGGTGCTAGTGGTGGGGGTCAGTTCTGTTTCGGCAGCGCACGGTGCAGATCGGCTCCCTACAAGCACGTGTTACACTTGCAGTTTTGTAGTGCGTTCCGTGTAAAACTTTATAACAAGTCTTTGTAAGTATTTTTGTGGCTAATAGTGAAAGTGCTTAATATGACTAGTAAAGCAAGCGTATCTGGTCGGTCGTTGAAAAGTGATGCTCGCAATATTGTTTACAATGTTGCTAATTACTTGAAAGATAAAAAGAGTGAATTGAAATTGAGTTACAACGTTGCTGCATCGACAAGTGAAGCTACAGGAGTTTCCATTAGTTTAGTGAAACGCATCATAAAGGGGCTACGTCTTTGTCTACCACTGGTCAGGTCAAATTCTCAACGCCGAAAGGGAAGGCTAGAGAAAGGAAAAAGAAAGTGGAAGTCGATACATTTACTGAGGGTATAGTTCGAAGGAAAATGCACGAATATTATACAGTAAGAAAGCAGTGCCAACGATACAGAAGCTCAAGCATGATTTGCAGAGTGATGGCAGTTTGGTATACAGCAGGGAATACCTAAGGAAACTAGTTTTGCGATTAGGCTTTAAATGGAAAAAATGTGCTTTTAAACGGCAGCTCCTAATCGAAAACCCTGAAATTGTGTCCTGGCGTGCTAATTACCTGCGAACTATTCATAGGTACCGTGAACAGAAGAGGAATATTGTGTATTGAGACGAAAAATATATAAATGCTTGTCATACCGTCAGTTCTTGTTGGCAGTCAGTAAATGAGTTAGGGGTTACAAAGCCTACGGGTAAAGGACCCAGACTGATAATTACCCATGCGGGAGGAGAAAACGGGTTTGTGCACAATGCTAAACAAAAAACGGGCGATTATCACAACGATATGAATGCTGTAAATTTTACAAAATAGAAACGCAAGTTATTCCTAATTTGCACAGTAACTCTATTGTCATGATGGACAATGCTAGCTATCACAGTGTTCAGAAAAATAAAAGGCCAACAATGACGACGCTGAAAAAGGATGTAATGCAGTGGTTGAGGGACAACAATGTGTCAATATGCATAAACCTGACTTATTGCAGTTAGTGAAGTCAGTGCCCAAAGAAAAGACGTACGTAATCAATCAGAATCTCAATGCACGTGGCCACGAGGTATTGCGTCTTCCACCAT
This sequence comes from Tenodera sinensis, assembly GCA_030765045.1. Lineage (NCBI taxonomy): Eukaryota > Metazoa > Arthropoda > Insecta > Mantodea > Mantidae > Tenodera > Tenodera sinensis. The sequence continues at coordinate 80,347,140 of CM060961.1, forward strand.
ATCACGCTGATCTAAATCCAATAGAGTTGGTATGGGGAGAAATAAAAGGGGGAAGCTGCACAAAATTTGTTCAATGCAACTTTAAGTGCAAAGCAAACGCTCTGTGAGGAGCTTTTCCGTGAATATTCCAGAGATAAGTGGAGAAAGTGCAATGATCATGTACGAAAAGTGGAAGCAACATACTAGGGATCAGATGGACTAATGGATGATGTCATCGACAGTTTCATCATTAATGGTGGAGACCACTCAGGATCAGAAGAATCTGTTACCGACACAGCTTCTGAATTAGATTCAGAATCGGAAATGGAAACGGACTAGTGTAACTCGGCCTAGCGGACTGCTGCTGCCTGCTACTTACCCCTCCCAGTTCAGTCACGTGAGTACCAACACCTTCCGAGGTTCTTTTTTAAGTTGTAGACCTATAGTAATTACTCTCTTGCAGAAGTTTAGGCTGCAGTGCTTTTCAACACGGATAGCATACCTGTAGAGTAGTCTGGCCTTCAACAAACTGTGTATTCTCAATAAGAAGAGAGTCTGAACGGAGATGAATGCAAGAATAAACAAGAGCTAGCTGTCTTGTCTAAACCCAACAGAGTAACAAAACTAGTTGACCTTTAAAAATGGCTGGCCCTGTTCCAATCCATCAATGCTAGAAAACGCTCTGACGATAGCGCGCGTGAATCTTTCTCGTCATGGACCTGCAGTTTTCTTTTAGGAATGCTACTTGCCATGAGAAAAGATAAATACATTTTGCCCCCCAGTGTTCCTCACCCACAGGGGTGACAGAGCTACACAGGGAGTATAGCAAGCTCGCCGTCCCATTCACCCTGGAGTTTAGTGAAATGCACAGCCCTGGCTAATTGAATGTGGGTAGGTGAGCCCCTAGCCTCCCGTTTAGGTGAAGAAACCAAAGCGATTTAGTGGTAATAATAAAGCCACAATTCTTAGTCACCTCACCGAGTACATGAGGCTGTTTCGCTCAGTGCTGATGGCTGGCCTCTCGGTTTGGGCGAACACTGACGGCATAACTGACACTCCTACACACGATGCGCAACTTTGGTAATGAGTAACCCTCTTGAAGACGGCACCAGGCACAGGCACGCATCTCTCAACTAACCATGAACTTCCTTTCTACCAAGATGGCTCCCCACTCACGACCTACATATGAGAGGGTGAATTGACTGACCCTCTAACCACAAGGAGCACACAACGGAGTCAGCGGCTCGGAATCCCGGGTAGCCGAAACCCATACCTACTGTTGTAAGCCCCAGACATCTATGGGGAAAATATTATGTGAGAATTTGGCCACCCCAAACTTGCACTCTTATATGCATCATATTGCACTGGTGAATGATCAAGTTTGGAAGCTAAGTCAGGGATCGGCAAACATGTACCCAATAAGGTATCAGTCTGACGTGTCTACATGCAACCCGCAATGCACATGTAATGTAGAACAGGGGATGGCATTGATCTTCGTTCAGTCAGTGGTGGACTCACTTGCTACAAAGTACAATAAGGAATAGTACATATACTTGAATCCAGCTATTTTGGTCTACGATACTTTAGGTAGGCCTAGATATTTGAGCAATATATTTCAATTCACTTCTATTTGCAATGTACCATGAAAATCTAGTGATATATAACAAGTAGCAATTCTCAGTATGGCACGCAAATTATCATCGCAATAGAAGATTCTTTTAGATTCAGTTTCTTTTGTTCTACACATTTCTTAAATGCTTAAAATAATTCTGTCCCTGTTGTATGTTCCCTAAGTGGAATGACTTCAAGCATATTCTTGTATCGAGAGGTTGTTAGTAACTCCACGAGTGAAAATTAGCAATTGTGCTGTGTCAACGTTGTCAGTGCTTTCATCCAACGCGAGAGAAACGGCTATAAATTTATGAACCTCGGTTTGTAGTCTTTTTTCGGTTATTTCTGCTATTTTATGTATCCTTCTCTGTATGTTTCGTAGTGATAATGCAATACCACTAAAAATATCATATTGTTCAGGGCAAATTATGTTGACAACTTTACTCTCACATTTTTTATGAAATCTCCATTACTAAAACACCTCAGTGACTGAGCAATCTCCAAGGAAACAGCATAGCTGGCGTGTAGTTGTCTACCAGTTATAACATTTGAATTAATACTAGGTGTATTATCTGAATATTGCTCTTTGAGCTGTTGCTATTGATTAGTCTCATCTAGATCTGAAAAAAATAAATTGAATAAAGGACATTACGTCAGTGTTATGCTACTATAAATCGTGGTGTAAATTTGTGAATACATGCTTGTCTACAATTGTATGGTGATCTTATGCCATGTATTATAATGCCGCTTGAGGTTCCATTGATGAGTGCCTTTTTTAACTTTAAAGTACAACAAACACCTTACGTTCCTTACATGATGAGAGAAGAAATCATCAAAGTGCTATTCTAGATATCGAATTTAATAGACCAGGAATAATTAGATGCACTCTAGTACTATGAATATACTTTAAGTTAAATCAACTAATATTCTTCAAAGTTATACATAAAGAACTTTATCTTTAAGTCTTAGTATTAAATTACAGTTTGACAGACATGTTTAGAAGAGCAGGTAAATACGACAGGACAGAACGCCCGTGATCAGTGTGTGTGCAGTGCCAGTTAAAGCTGCCAGGGTGGGGGAGATAAGAGTAAGTGCTGCCCCTGACACGTCATAGTTGCAAGGTCTCATTGAGTACATGTTTGCCGATGCCTGAGCTAAGTTGATGTGCACTATCACACAATCCGTTGGTGCTGTTTTTACGATTATTCACGACGCTGTGTCTTTAGGCTAATGAGATCTTTTTGATCTCAGGGCTTGGTAACGGATGGAATGAACATACACTCGGATTTAACTTTAGTCAAACATTTTATTTGCACCTTCTTGTTCACAATTTTTAAATCATATCACAGTAGAAAGTCTTATTTTTGGATCAACTTCCCTAACATCGCCAAAATTTAATTAAAGGTCTCTAAACACTTAGTAAATTCACTTTTACTATTTCATGGCGCGTACACATAAAAATATGTCCATCCACCTCGGAGATACACACGCTAGAGAACTGTTTTTTGGCGTCGTTTTGACGCGACACACCGCCTTTTTCATATTCATCCGCGCAAATAGTTCTTCCTCGTTAGGGAAGCGATCCCAATCATCGTCTCCTACTTTTATTATGGAACACAAACAATTCTAATATTTACACACACATATCAAAATCAAATATGGAAAGATTTATGACGCCTTTGTGCAAACTTAGTTGTTCGTAACATTGAACCTTATCAACACGTTTTCGTCATTTAATTATCTCATACCAACACCAAAAAACGAATTACACTTTCAACAAACATTTACATGAACGATTTTCTTTGTGGGGTCTTCTAATATTCTGTCTCACCGTGAAGAAAAAATCTGAAGATTTGCACACAGCTTTATTCATTGATCTATAATGTGAACACTACAGGTTTAACCAAATACGATATTCATTTAAAATTTACAATATCAGTTTGGTTAAACAATTAAGTGGAAAGAATAAATACAAAATAGGTAAGCAGAACATCACAAAAGAAATTGTAGCAGAACATAAAACATAACTTAAACACAGAATAGAATGTTGATCATTGAGTCACATATACACTAACTCTATCAATCTACTACTGGTAATAAATAATCACAGGATATAGCAAACCTCTGGTATTCATATGAATATTAACAAATTCAGGACCAGTGTCCCTTAAAGGATGTCAATTATTGTATAAAGATTGCATTCTAAGCATAGGTGAATACTTATTGAATCAGTATTAGCCCTCGGAAGGAAAAAAAATATTACAACTATTTGCTGCAATATTGGGAACATATAAGCTTACTAATTCTCTTAGGTTGGGATCATCAATTATATTATGTAGTAATTTATAATAGAAAGGTACGAATGCCACTTTCTTCTATGTGATACACTTTTAAGCAATGACTCATAAGATATAAACTTAGGAAAATAACAAGAATGTTTGAAATTGACATACTACTGTACTAACTATTCTTACAAATTCTTATTTCTCTATCTTCTTTATAATAGCTGAGAAAAATACTTGTAGAGATTTATCTTATTGGGAATTTCATAGTAGGTGCAAGGGGAATATACTTATACAGTAGGCTTTGAGCTAAAGTGGATTTTTTAACAGCTGATCGCTATATTAAGGATTTGATGCTCCACTTTTATTTTATTTTTCGTGACCAAGAAATAAAAGCCAATAACGACCTTCCATTTGACAAAGGTGTAAGTAATGCAACACTCACACAAATAACAAGGTGTATCTCCAAAATGGTTCACTAGTTTCAACAAGATCTAGATTTTTTGCAATTGGTCTAGCGCTTACGGTTTATCAGTAATGGAAGTCATGAAGAGTAAACACGACTACAAAGATAGGCAATTGCCAGAGAATTGAAAACATACAATTACCTTTCCATAAATATATCTTAAACATGAGGTGTCGTATTCCAATAAACATCCAAGGACCCCTTAAGATCTCACAGAGCAAGATTATCCCAAATAACACAAAGCATAAGTTAATACTGAGTAACCCAGTGTTACCAAAGTTATATGGTGTACCGGAAGTTCATAAAACTGATGATACCATGGGACATATCATTTGGCTAAATGACTTGTAAATAATTTAAACTTCTGGATAGATTTTAATCACTTCAAGAACACTTCAGAACTAGTTGAAAAATTAGAAAATGTGACTTTACAAACAAATAATTTTTAGTATCCTTTGATGTTAGCTCTCTGTTTATCAACATTCCCACAGAAAAGATACCTAAGAAAAAGTAATCACTGGCTTACCCAACAGGGTACTTCAAATAGGCATTGCAAAGAGGGGGCAAGGGGGGGGGGCCACAGCCCATTTGGAAATTAATAAATGTAATGTGAAACAATTACTATTAGATTATTGCTTTATTGTTTATGTAAAGAAGAGTGTTTATTTAGCATAAATTAATATACTTATCTGTAACAGATACCAGAACAACAGAATATTAAATTAATATTGTTTAAGTGTAAACTCCCACCATGCGACCCCCCCCCCCCCGAAAAACTTCTGCAACGCTCATGGTACTTCACCATCAGAGATTGAAGAATATACTCAATTCATAGAACTATGTGTAATACATTTTGTCATGTTTAATAACAAGTTACATAAAAAAACATTAGGTTTGACCATGGGCAGTGATAAGGATATCACTAATATTGGCAGACTTACATACTAGTAAATTTGAGATGCATATCACAAAGGCATTTCCATATATGTTGAAAATCTGGTTAACATACGATAGATGACATTTTTACCATTATTTCAAACAAATTAGTTTAAAATGTGTTGAAATCATTGAACACTATAGAACCATACCATAAAACTTCCTATTGAAATAGAACAAAAAGGATGGCTACCATTCCTTGACTACCTCAATGGTCCCCGTCTAGGGGATATGTGGATGGTGATCACAAGGCACCCAAGCTGAGCAGGGCATTACTTCCACTTACTGGTATTTAATAACAAGTTGCATAAAAAAACATCAGGTTTGACCCTGGACAGCTCTTTATCACTGCTATTGGCAGACTTGCATACTAGTAAATTTGAGATACATATCACAAAGGCATTTCCATACATCTTTAAAATCTGGTTAACATAAGATAGATGAGATTTTTACCATTATTTCAAACAAATTAGTCCAAAATGTGTTGAAATCATTGAACACTATAGAACCATACCATGAAATTTACTATTGAAATAGAACAAAAAGGATGGCTACCATTCCTTGACTACCTCAATGGTCCCCGTCTAGGGGATATGTGGATGGCGACCACAAGGCACCCAAACTGAGCAGGGCATTTCTTCCACTTTCTGGTATTTTGCTCCTCACTGTAATCTCATCATGTGACCTACCCTAGTCATCTCTTGCTCTCTTTCAACCCCAATCCTGTTAGGGTACCTGAGCAGTAGGGAGTCTATTTTTCCAATCTTTCCACTTCTCTAATTTTTCTACAACTTCGTAACCCCTAACATGCAAATATGTCATGGCATGGAATGAAATGCCTCCTCTAACTGGTAATCAGAGGATATGTTTGGTGAATTTATCTTGATAACTCTCCTGGTCAGGTCAGTGAGATTCATTAACCAACAACAGGTATTGTCCCCCAGACATTCTGGGGTTTGCAAGAGGATGATGTGATGGCCAAAACGTAAAACTATGGTACTCTCCTGAATGCTGTTACTTTTATTGCTATATACCATACAGAAATGGGATATATTCTTCACTACTGTATGTTCTATGTCATCTGCAAGAGGAAATCGACCAAGACCATCTTCAAATATGCCTCATCACCTCAGAATCCCACCATCAGAGAAAATAACTGGAGAGCAAGAGGATTAATGACTTCATTGTCAGAAAGCCAGCATTATGCAAAAACAACCTTTGCTTGGCTCAAAAATTATAAGAAACATAAACAGACTGGTTTGGTACATATAGGAAACGAACACACATAAATCAAGAACCTTGAATTAATAATAATTCAGCCTAGTGATGATAAATTTTTTTGATAAAAATTTTTTTTCTAGAAAACTATAAACTTTTCAACATTTTGGTATTAGACTTTCTTGTTATTCACAACACCACAAATTCGCTGTTAAAGTCGGGCTGATCCTTTCATTTCCACCTGTATAAAGTAGTTCATAGTTGCCACTATGAAAGTTAGAGCCAAAATATCAAAATATACTTGCATATCTTTTAACCTTGGTTCAGCAATTATGTTGTTTTCTGGTGCCTTGCATCTGGCAATGAAGCCATTAGCATTCGTGCTTTCCAATACTTTTGAACTGTAGTTTCTTCTATTCTTAATGCTTCACAGGTCTTCAAGTGGTCTTCGTTCATTTCTGCTGGATCGTTACACAGGACACATATTGGTGAGGCTGAGATACCTATTCTGTAGAGATGACTTGCTATGCAGTCATGATTTGTTAATAGTCAGAAGGCTGCAACCACTGTCTTCCTTGGTCTCTGGGGGATTATATCTTGGTTGGAAAGTAGTATAATCCATTTTTTATCTTTGGCATATGTTTCTATTTCTTGTAGGTATGAATGAGAAAATTTTTTAATGATCAAGCGTTTTATTGAGGAATATGAGAAATTGAATTTAGACTTTTGTTTTACTGTTGTGCCTTTCTTTGCAAGTAAGTCTGCAGCTTTGTTCCCCATGACTCCACAGTGTGCTGGAATCCATTGGAGATGAACAGTCTTATTAACTTTTTGGAGTTGTATTAACATTTTGTAGCATTCTCTAATTTTTGTTGACTTCTTTGTAGTATTTGAACATATTCCCTGAATTGCAGCTTTAGAATCCGAAAGAATTACTGCCTTATTAAATTTATTTAAGTGAAGATTTAATAATTGTCGGAGAGCAATGTGTATAGCCTCTATTTCTCCAACATAATTTGTTGTGTCTCTGCTAACAGAATGATAAAAGGAAAAATGTGAACACGTAACTCCAGCTCCAGTAAGGTTTTCCTTGGAGGATCCATCAGTATATATGTGCAGCCATTCTTCTGTGGGATACCTAGTATTGATTGTTTCCAGAGCTAGAAGTTTTTGTATTTCTTTTGGTGTGTCTGATTTACTTATTTCCTCTATTAATTCCAAATTGAAGGTAGGTTGCAATAATTCCAATGGATTTTCTCTTATTAGTAGATTTTCTCTGGTGTTAGGAATGTTCAATTTGGATTTAATCTGTGTTACCTTTTATAGGAAACTACTATGAGTTTTAAGGATTGAAGGGGAGGTTCTCTTCTGTCCATTTAGAGTTTGGCAGTCGTAACATTTTCTTGTGTTGGAGCAATGCTTGTTCTTCTATTTTTGTTGTTATTGATGGAGTCCGTGTTAAGGCAAGCATGGCATCAATAGGTGTGGATTTAACTGCTCCAGTGATTAGGCGAAGAGCCTGATTTTGTATTTGTTAAAGTTTATTGATGTTAGCATTTGCTGCTGTTATTAAAGCTTCAGAATAGTACAAGAGGTTTGGTTTAACATACATTTTGTATGTTGTGTTAAGGACTCTCCTTGAGCAGCCCCATTTAGCACCAGCTAACCTTTTCAGGATTTGCAGTTTCTTTTCAACCTTTTCTGAGATGTTTGTTATATGTTTTCTCCAACTTAGCTTTCTGTCAAAAGTGATGCCTAAGTATTTGGCATCATCAACTGCTTTGAGTGGTTTACCATTATAATTTATGTTAATATTAACTGGTTTGTATTTTAGTGTAAATAATTCATAATTTGTTTTTTCCACATTGACAGTCATGAGGTTTTTGGAGCTCCATTCATGTACTTTGTTTAGGGCTGTTTCTATTCTGTCTTTAATTAATTCAGGTTTTTTTGGAGAGCCTGAAGTCCAAATGACTACATCGTCGGCAAATAAAGCAAGTTTGGTTTCTAAAGTTTTTATTATTGATGGAAGGTCATTTATATATGTGTTAAAGAGTGTTGTGCTCAGAACCTTGTGGAAGTTGTCGGTGTGTTTGTTTATATTTGGAAATGTATGTTATTATATTTTGTGGCACAAAATCTTTGTGAAATAAACTGAGTTATCCATTTAAGCATGTTACTTTTCACACCTATTGATTGCAGCTTCTCAATTAATTTGTTTCTCCAGACTGAGTCATATGCTGGTTTAAAATCAATGAATACTGCCAAGGTATCCTCCTTTCTATTGAAAGCTTCCTTGATGTCTTGGCTTAGTAGGAGTACATTTTCACTTGTACTATGATTCTGTGTGAAGCCGGTCTGTGAACTATTAATTAAGTTGTACTATTGTAGGAACCAGTTAAGTCTAGATGCCACCATTCTTTCCATAACTTTTGCAATAACACTGGTCAAAAATATTGGTCTGAAACTATTATGTCAGATGACACCATCAGAAGATCAGGATTTGTACCTGAACCATTATAATGAAGGTAAGTGGGTGGATCATTTGGATTAAATATTAAGTCCATTGTTGATGAGTTTAATAGGTCTTCTATGACTCTTCCTGCTGAATTTATATCTCTGTAGCCCCACCTAGGGAAGTGTGCATTAAAATCACCTATTAAAATACTTTTGGGTTCTATGGGAATAGAATTTAGATCTAGTGTATTGTCTGGAAGATTGCAGATACTGTAAATTCTATAGTGGTAGTTACTTTTCCATATTTCAATTTTAACTATTTCTGATTTATCTTGTTCTTCCACTGTTTTTTGGATTTGGATAGTAGCTTTCATATCTCTTTTAATTCCTGTAAGAATACCACTTGCTATTTGACGAGCCTTTGGAAGTATATGTGTAGTGTATTGATCCATTTCAAAGTATAGTTCCTGTTCTTCTGATATATTGGCTTCTTGTACTGTGAAGACATCTATATCTTGGTCTTTTAATATTTTCATTAGCTCTTGTTTTTTTGGGCTGGGACATGCCTCCTGCATTCCATTGTAGAATTCTTAAAGTATTGGAATTGTGATGAAATTTGCCTAAAGATGTCCCCACCCGGAGATCCGATTGGGGGACAGTTTTAACTCCGGAATGTTTATCTTTAGGACTCATATTCATGTATGTGGCTTTCATGTAACTGTTTTCTTAACGGGCACCAGTTTTACAATGTGGCAGTTGCATCACCCGACTTATACCCCCATTTTGCAAGTGGGACCACACCTATCGTTGGTCAATGGGTCCATTGGACCTAGCCGGGAGGACTAAATAGGTGGTATTTAGATCCACCGACCTTCCCCTCATGTGCCTCTGAGGGACGCTGTTGTGCTGTGATAGGCCAGCACATATGTAAATGACATTTCCTCCATTTTAGATGAAACAGTTATACCGCTGTGATTCGGTCCCCAGAGCCTCATCTGTTAAAAGCAGGCAGCACCACAGGCAGGATGAGGATGGGAATTGGATAGGAGAGGCTATAGGAGGTGCATCACTACCCCTTACCACTCCTTACTACCCCTATTACCGGTTCAGCAATTATAATGACATCAAATTGACCTTACCTAGACAGCATGACCTGTATGTGTTCTTTAGTAGTTCTGCTCAATTACGCAGTTCACTATACTGTGCACACGGATATTCTTATGTCACAGATACCAACATAACAATAACAAACACTGTCATATTTACACAAATATGTCAGTCTGGGTGCCAAGGTTATCTGTTCAAATGTGGCCCTGACTGATGATTCTTAAGTGTGCTTAAAAAGTGACACCTCATGTCAGTAGATTTACTGGCATTTAAAAGAACTCTGGCAGGATAAAATTCTGGCAATGACAGTATTAATATGACCTTGCCAATTGACAGCAACATTAAGAAACAAAATATTTAATTTCTTACCCAAATACAAATGCAAGGTGTAATCCAGTAAAGCCCCAAGGATAGCTGAAACATCATTGTCACTAAAGCTCAATGATGCAGGAAACTAGTAGGTTTCACTTAGGTTGGCACTCTCATTCCTGCAGGGACAGTATCCTACATTAGTCGTTTTCTGCAGTCTTGATACAATATATTGCTATAGGAGAATGGCTTCCAAATAGGAAGAATGTGTGGTCCAGTGGACTTTGTTCTGATCACATCTACAACTTAAACACCTTTCCACCATATTCTCAGTTACTCTGCTCACTTTTTTTTCAAAGTACGGAAGTGGGCTATAGTAGTAAACAATGTGTTGTTATTTTAACACATATGGGGATTAAGCATCGGTAATTTGCAACTATTAGAAATGTATTTTCTTACTGGATCAATGCACCATGTCATATATCAGAACCCACCAAGGCTGCCCATGGGGAGGAACGATGGTGCAAATTGTGCCCTCAGGAACCTTTTTGGCGAGAATTCAAAACCTGTGGCATGCAAAGATATTTAAGTTATCACAGATATATAAACACATCTTTATTGCCATCTTTAATTGACTAATATATCTGAACATATACCTGAATCATTTGAATCTTTAAGTTCGTAAATTAAATGTGCTACATTAATAAATAAACAAACAATAAGGGCAACTGGATAATTTGAAGTACAATTCTTATTGTATGGCATAATGTGACATATACTGAACTATAACATTATAGGTAAGTATGTAGAACATATCAGAACATATAACATAACTATACTTACTACTCATATACTGGTTTATTTAAACACATACATTATAATACATTGAAATACCAAATCCACACCCACCAATGTTATTTATAGGTAACCTTTTCCTCTAAATATTACAATTTGTTTCACTGACTCTTGTTTTGAATTACTTGTTTAAGCTTCTCTGCTTATCAGTATCACAATAGCTATTACAATACCTACAAGACAGCCCCTTTGTGAGGCTCTCCAGTGGTATAAAAAGGAACTAAGTTTTAGTAGATATTGAGCTCTTAGAACAATTAGGGGGAAATGTGCTATAGCATTTGGGGGGAGGGATGGATGGTCACCTCTGTAACCAAGTGCACTACTGTAGTGAGGAAGACTTATGTTAGGGACTCCAGGATATGCGCGCAATAATCCTGAGTTAATAAGGAGTAGCTGATCATTGGGTTTCAGCTACATTGATGTTTCAGGTATGCACTTTCCCATCACTTCACAGTTGCAGCCTTCACTACCTCACTCCTCTGCTTATAAAAAGTATCCCTCAGGTTAAACTTTGCAGCTTACAGATCTTGGTATATTTCTCTATAGTTGTGGTTAAGTGCACACCTTGTGAAACAAAGGAATGATGTATATGTGCACTATATTGCAATTCCAGGACCATAGTCTACACAGAACACCTATAGTCATAACTAAATTCAGTCTTTGTGTTCATTTAAAACATCTGTTATGACGGAACTTATTAAACGAATACATTAAGATTGCACATCTGCTAAAAACCCTGCTATCTCAAAAATACTTACATTTGCGAATCCTGAGTAGGTGCTAAGTTATCTTGAGTTAACGAATACTCATTTAAGAACATAATGTTGCCTTATTACAGTCGTTGGTAGCATCCAACGTCCCTTTAAAGTGACTTCACTTTCTCATGCATATATCTACTTGTGCACATCTATAGCTACATATATCACTATAACTACCATAACTTTGAGTGCATATTATTGTCAATTATGTATTTTATTACAACTTGTGCAATAGGTATACTGCTACATGTGCAACAAATGTTTTAGCCAATAGGTACGGAATCTTAAACCATAAATGAAAGTGTTGATTACAGAAAAACCTTTCATAATCAGCCCCACCGTTATTGAAATTTGGGAAGGGTGTGGGGTAACAAAATTAATCAGGATACTATTGCTGCAGAAGAGATGCATACATCATATTTTTCAACTAAAGGCTACAGACACGTATAAGCCACTCTTTAAAAAGAATAAAATATTGACAATACTTGCTATTTATGTATACAAAGTAACTATACTGACTCAAAACAAATCACCTACAAAAAGCACAGATATTCATACATATAACACTAGAGGAAATGAAAATTACTATAGAACGCACTGAAATAAGGCTTCAACCAAAAAGGATCAGATTGTAATGGGAATGGTATTATATAATGCCCTACCAAGAAGTATAAAAGAGCACTCAAGAAAAAACTCCTTTGTTAAAAAGTTAAAGAAATATCTAACTGAAAAGTGCCCATACAAGTTAGAAGAGATGTTAAATTAATGTGTACTGTTAATGTATTTTTTGTCTATTCAATATTCCATATTTGTATTATGATATATAGATTATTTTTATTAACCATAAGTCTAATTATGTGCCATGATGTACTTTTTATTCATGTATTAGCATCTGACAATGCTCCATGCTTGTATTACAAGTTTTATGAGCAATAAAGAAATAGAGCGGTAAGTGTAGGGCGTTTGTACCTGGCCGTCTACGCGAAACAACAAAGTACTGGCGCATGCGCAGGTCCGTCGAAGCTATGGAGGGGTTATAGCCAACAGAAGATACAAAGCCAGATAAAAAAGCCTTGCATGTATTTATGTGTGTATTTGTAATTTGGCTAGTGATATGTTAGTACTATAACTGTTATTCAACACCTTAAATACGTACCACAACGTATGAGTTGCATTCGGGTGGAAAGACACATTATGAGCTCCCCTCAATACAAAATACTCGTTATAAGCTCCCCTGAATTAAATAAAAAATAAAAAAATGGATCAAGGCTTCACGGGTAATTAGCCGTGTTAGATCAATAAAGGTCGAGCTTTCGGCCACAGATATAGCGACCAGCAACGAACCTACGCATGCGCCAGTACTTCGTTCTTTTGCGTAGACGGCCAGGTACAAAGTGAGATTAAGTTAGGAATTGCGCAGTTCTCTCATACCCCGTGCTATATAGATTACATGTATGTCGGTCAGGTACAAGTACCCTCTTGTTACCCACGAAACCTATGTAACACCATATTTTCAACTCACGCATGTGATTCTCCAAGGATTTAAAAAATAGGAACATAACTTTCATTAAATTTAAACTGCATGTGCATCATACGTCTGAAGAGACCAGACCTGTATATAGTCCGAAACTGTCTCGCATTCCTAGTCTCCAGCTATTTATTTTGCACTGGTCTGGTAATCAATCCCACGCCAGGGCTATATGGATTACACGCCATGTTCAACAGGCCTAACTTAATTAGCACTTCTAGAACAATATGAAGAACGAATTGGCAGAGTTCGGTTTAGTGCACAGATTATAGTGATTATTTTTTTTTTATAGTGTTTAGTGTAAGTTGTGAACCTCACATTTTAGCATTACTACCGCCGCGTTATTTATGATCTTTGTTTGTGAATGCTACAGAAGTGAAACTATTGTGTATCAGTATTTAAAGTCCCTGCACACGTGAAGGAAGTACGGTATGGTGACTATATCGACCAAAATTAAAGTTGGAATGATATTTATTTAAAGGTAGGTAGTGAAAACTCATCATGTTACTCAAATGGTAATAAGAATGAGCAGTGTTCCAATTAGACTTTATCACGAGGGATGGAGAACTTAAGGTTGTGTTATATTTATGGCAATAATGGTAGTAATACCAGTGGTAGTATCATTGATGTGTTATATACATAAGACGTCGTAGAAGCAGCAGCAATATGTATTTTACTGTCTGTAAGAGCATCGTGATTTTGTTCTTCCGTGCAGTACAGGAATATAATCCTCCCAAAACTGTTTAATGAAAGTTAGGGGCGATTTGTTTTCCATTTTTCAAATCTAGTTTTGTGTACACATCGCCCGATTAGTGTAATGCACTTACTCTCACTATTTTCGCTAACACGTATCACCTCCAACGTTGCAGTGTTTACCTGAAAAGCTGTATAATTACCTACTTGAAGTTGAAGCCCGAGATTTGAACTGAAATACATCACTGCCATGTCGCTTTCTTGTCACAAATTTATCCATGGTGAAGAACAATAGAACAGTGAGTTGCAAGAAACTGAACTAAATACTGCAAGCTGCAAGCATCATTGCTGAGTTGTGACGCAACTAATGAACCTGAGATTTGTTTATTGTTTAGCTTACTTGCGATGAGACTATTGCTTACTCACAGGTCACACTCATACCATTTACAGTTTGTATTCAGTGTCCCTTGTCTTCTTGTATTTTCAAACAGCAATAATACTAAATACTTACAGTAAAAAGTTAAAAACGACTTCCCTGGCAGGGAAGGAATTCTTCTTTGACGAGTTGGGGAAATTATTTAAGATGGGGATATCCCCCTTCCCCTGAGAATGAGAGTTGTACTGACTTGTGCATCTGCACAATAACCTCCTTTTCACCTCCCACCTCAGCAAATCGGTTCCACCACCACTGCTTCCTGTCATACCACATGACTGTCTTCAACCCAGTACTCAGATATCCATTGTCCCACCACTGCTTCATTAAAATAAATATTGTGTTTAGATAAAGTATTTCAAAGAAGAAAGGAGAATTTGCACATTAAACGAATGCATGTTTATTTTTAAGGAAGTAAGCTCAGTCACTGTGGTTCTAATTATCACTCTCATACAGCATAACTGACCTATCATTATTTGGTGCGACTACAACTCTGATTAATGTTTCTTTATTTTAAAGGATAGGGACAGAGAAATGATAATGTGCATGTTATAGCAATTCAGGTATGTATATTTATGTTTATTTTAAAGGAACTAAGTCAAGTGATGCATTTGTGATTATTTGGCTGCTCTCTAAATTATTATCTGCGGAATTTATGAGGTTTTATTCTAAGGATTTGGAACTAGAGAAAGCATCATGTGCATACAAAACAAATACATCTTCGTTTTTTTTTTAATGTTCTATATATATGCAGTCTTTATCTTGTAAGCTCATATTGGCAGATTTTTATCTTTGGCACTAGAAAACAACATTTGCTAAGCACTTGCTTATGATGTGTTAATCTTTGGATTTATATTATATTAGCTTGACACTTTCAGGCTCTAGGGAGGATGTGAAATAATACTGGCTAAATAAACTGATAATCTTGCTACAGATGTGCACCTGTCATGGTGGTTTCCACACTACGTCAGGCTGGCAATGTTGTGGAATGAGAAACTGCTGACATTACATGAGTGAAGAGCTTTTGGGCTTTTGAATAGAGTTGATACAACATTTCAGGTTGCATATTTTGGCCTGAGGTATTGTATTAAGTTATGTGTTCCTGCATAATTCACTATTGTCATGTGATTTATTTGGAAGTAAACATGGTTAACCTACACATCAATGCAGTTTCTGACATTTTCAATAATGATTACCTCACAAAAGAATAGAATGCACTTGGAGCATAATTATGGTTGCATTTATCAGTATTACTATGATGATGAGGATGATGACGATGACAACTGCGAGAGCCACCACGGTCATCATCATTATTTGCTTCCATTAGATTTGTTTACTGCTTTGAGTTATTTCATTTATTCATTACAATACTATTTATTTATATAACACTTCATTATTGTTTTGCACCTTCTTTTACTGCAGTATAAGATATTAGCAAACTGACAAGGAGTTTTATGTTTCCTATTATGCAGTGTTTTCTGTGGTACAGTTGGTACCTAACATTGTGCATTGACACAATGAGAGGTGTAAGCCTACAGCTAGATTACCAAGGAAGGTTATGAATGTGTATCTGGGGCAACTCTCAACATTGATTACTGTGCACATATACCATTGTATTACACTCCATTATTGCACAACTTGCAGTAATAGATGTAATTAACAATAATTCACACACATGATATGATAGTTTTAGTTATACATGTAGTTATGGATGTATATGCTTGAAATAAAATAGTGACGCCAACACACCAGAGCCATAACACACATTCCGCCCGAGCATCATGGGAGTGTTCCAAACATTACCACTCTCAAGGTCACCAAAAGTAGCCAGTGTATTGAGGGCCCTAGTCACGCCGTGGGATTTTTTATAAGAATAGGAGTGGAGCAGTTGTGGCCAAAGGGAAGCGACAATGGGGCATAGTTGAAGCATCAATGTAGCTAAAACCTAATGATCACCAAAGTAGGGATTTCACTCATTTAGTGACCTTTTGTTGCTTTGGCAACTAATCACTTCTTTCCCTCTCAAAATCTTAGTTTCTGCATATAAGTGAGGTCATTTAACCTCTTCAGCAATATGGACGTGAAATCACGCCCATTTAAAATTACGGATGAGCGATATGGGCATGTATACACGTCCTGTGCATTTGTGCATTTAACCCTTATTTATCCCTTATCTAACTCAACTTATTTTAATTTTCCCTTTATGAAATATTTAAGTAAAGTCTATATACTTTACTGGCTTACCTTTGTATGTTCTTTCTGCAGTGATATGCCTCAAACCACAAGGGTACATCTCCACATTCGCGAATTCCCTTCTTGTGGCACACGAAACACTTTCAAGATGGGCGGGACCTCTTTGCTGGGACCTTTTAGGTTAATGTTTTCCTTGAAGTCTGAGGGGGGCAGGGGTTTTGGATTTTCAACCCCCAACGTGGTATTGTTCAATTAGGCTGCGAGCTATTGATAGTCAGAAATCCAGGTAGATCATTGTCCTGTGTGGGTTTAGAGCTCTCCAAATTATCAAATAATTGGATATGGTTATATCCAGTTGATGCAAAAATACCTTTTTATAACACTTCTCACTTCAGCTACAAGCAAGAAAGTATATGTATGTATTTCAACAAAGAAAGAAACGGAGTCTACTAAGTTACGAAACACATGTAAGGAAAAGTTGCAATATTGCTGTATTCGGATGACTCACAGACCAGCATATACTATGCTCTATTTTGCTGAAGCATAAGCCACACATACAATAGGTCGACTACTGTTTCTTTCAGAGAACTTATATTAGTTAACTTTTCACTGCAGTGAAACAAAGTAGTGCCATTTAGACGTTTTGTAAATGCAACTCAACTATGCTGATCATGTACATGTATACTGCATAAAATGAGTTTTATACCAGTTTTTGTTTCATTAAAATAACTTAATATTTACACAAAATACAGCTGTGTATATACGAAGCACTTTAAATGCCCTGCGCTGGGTATTGGGTAGCAGTTCCAGCCCACGGACATTTTAAATGGCCATTGCTCAAGAGGTTAAAGATGAGACAACTTCTTGTTCCTAAACCACTACTTAATAACTCATTTGCCAGTGCAAGAGCTCCTCACAAAATGCTGTTTGACCTGCATACTCTATTGGAACCCAAAGGAACAACAAATACAGGAGTGCAAAAGTAATTTACAGTTTTTTCACACAAACTTTTCGTAATTTTCTAGAACATCTTAAAGAATTTGGTGTCCCACTTTTGACACGTTTAGGTACAGAAGTGCCAATTCTTGAACTTTTGCAGTATGCCAAGTTTGTGACTGACTTTTGTGATTCCCGTTGGTATTCTGACTGTGTAGATTATTTGTCTAAAGTTATTTGTGAAATTAGGAATTTGTAACTGCTTTTTCAAGTTATTCTTCACCAATGTCATTCCTAAATGCTGTGTGAAATAAAAACTTCCTCTGGCTGTATTTATCATGAAACACTACATAAGCATTAGAACAGCTGATGCCTACCTCTGTAGCATGGTGGTAGCACATCTGCCTCGTGTTCAAGAGGTCACGAGTTTGAATCTTGCTTAGGATGAGTTATCTGGCTAATTTTTTTCTGAGGTTTTCCCTTGTTCTGAGAAGATGAATATAAAATAATTTAAGGCTCTGTACCACAGAGCATAGCCGAGGGATACCTTTTGGCACCTTGGAAGTGACAACAAAGTGTAGCCACAGGGTCTGTAGCTAAACCGCAAACTAGCAGATTTCACTCTTACCCATTGGTTAGTATTCTCATAGGCAGTTACTAAGGTAACATTAATATTAGTTACTTTATTACACATGAACTTCAGTGGCCAACTATTAAATCTTCACTGTTACTAGTGAAGTTAAATTACATACAGAAACCAATTAAGGCATATCTCCCATATTTGTCATCACAAGAGAGGAATATGCATATCATATGCAAACTAAGGAAAATAATTTTTTGTTTGTGAAGAGTGCTATTAATAACTAGGGTGATAGCAGCGCTGTGCCAGAATATCATTCCCTAAGGGTCCTTATACATGCTGGTAAATCTACTGACATGGGACTGTCACTTAAGCTTACTTAAAAAGATAGGTCTGGATCGGATTTGAACCTGTGGCCTTCTCATTGCTCGTGTTATAATAGTTACCCAAAACGATATGAAGGAGTTGTTATAAAACATGTTTACGTAATTATTTCAGGAACTCAGAGCAAATACTAAGAGAAGTAAAGATCCTGGTCTCTATATATTTATTATACCTAAGACTTATTTGAGTGATTGTACAGGACCAGAACACAGAAGTAAAGAGTAACAATTATTAGCCATAGTAGCTTTATAAATGATGGCTTTGTTATATGGGAATGAACTGTACTGTGCTCTTGTTGATCATCTAGTGAATTTTATGGATTATATATATGGATGTGTGTGTATGTATGTAACCACTTAACCAATCACTGCCAAATTTGACATGTACAAGGTGGGTCAAACAAACGGGACATTTTAATTTCATTGTTGCTAGTACATGGTTTATATAAGAAAGCTTAGATTGATGTCATTGTTGAGCATGATAGTTACAATTTAGTAAACATGGAACTTTGGACTGGTGAGCAAAGAGGATGTGCTTTAACATGTCACTATCTGCTCGTAGGGAGTTTCATCGTCATTTTCAACACCATTATCATGAACCTCTGCTCATGCGATAAATGACTGGGTTTGCAAATCAGAAGAAACAGGCTCAACACTAAAGAACAAACCTCCAGGTAAACCAAAATCTACTTGTACACCTGAAAATATTGAGAAAGGAGTTGATATAGCGAACAGCCCGACACGTTGAGTCCGGAGACATTCTCTGGCACTTAACATGGATCGCTCTACTGTACGAAGAATACTGAAACATGATCTAAAATTTCACCCCTACAAGTTGCAAGTTGTGCTTAAATTAACTCATCAGGATGTAAATAATTGTGTCATATTTTGTAAGTGATTTTAGAATGAGAGCGAAAATAACGAAGGAGGTCTTCCGAATTTTTTTATGTCTAATGAAGCCCACTTTTATTTGAATGGCTTCGTAAATAAGCAGAACTTTCGGTATTATGTACAAGAGAATCCACAGCAACTTGATGAGTGGCTCCTGCACTCAGAAAAGGCAACCCTTTGGAGTGCTTTCTCTTCCAAAGGAATTATTGGACCATACTTCTTTGAAGATTTCAATGGTTGTACGCAAACTGTTACTGCAGATCGTTATATGACAATGATTCAACATTTCTTACATGGTCAAATGAATTTTGGGAACAACAGAACACCTTGGTTTTAGCAAGACGGTGCAACAGCACATACTTCATGAGTCTCTATGATGGAATTGCAAAATTTGTTTGGGAATCATGTCGTATCGAGAAACAGAAACATCCCGTGGCCTGCACAATCCCCTGATTTGTCTGCATGTGATTACCTTTTATGGGGTATCTCAAAAGTAAAGTATACGCAAAAAAAAACCAAGAAAGATTGACAACCTGAAGACAGAAATTTGTGAAGAAATTGCGAGAATTCCGGTAGCTATGTTCCAAAGAGTGATGAGTAACTTTAAAGATTGATTACAAGAATGCGTGCGCATTGACAGTGAACACTTAAAGGATGTTATTTTCAAGAAATAGTGGTTATAGCAAATGGTGTACTATTTTCTAGATCTTCATATAATAAAAATTAATACATTTTCTAAGGTTTTGTTTCAAAATTTCCCATTTCTTTCACCCACCATATGCATTTTTGCACAGAGAAGGTCTTTATGCTATCCATTTTACCATGCAACATATTTTATTCACATAGTTTTCCTTACTCTTCTATGTACAGCATTTACATGTCCTGTACTTGCCATTCAATATACAATTCATATAATTCAGTGTGATTGAAGTGAAACTCAACAAATTACATTAATAAGTTTTTCTCACTCACTTTTATTTTATGAAACACACACTTGTTTCTTTACTCTCCCTTCTACAAAGAATCCAAACAATTTTCTGTATGATTGAAATATAAATGCAATACCTTATATATGCACAGCTTTCTTTACTTGCTTTCTTCCTGTAGTATTTGAAGATGACAAGCTTTTATGCCTAAGAATAGCATAAAATCAATAAAATATGCACTTTGGCTTTGTCATTCATGTAAGCTCTTCTATGTCCAAGCTTATAAAACTGCTTTTGGAATAATAGAATTTAAAGTATGTTTTACTGTTGTAATACACATTAGATTCACATTAACGTAACCATAAGTAAGGAAGCTACGGATCTCTGAATATTAAAAATGTTATATTTGAGACAGAACATTTGAAGACCCCAAAAGAAAATCGTTTATGTGAATATTTGTTAAAAGTGTAATTTGTTTTTTGATGTTGGTATGAATTGATCAAATGACGAAAACGTGTTGCAAATGTTCATTTTTATAAACAACTAAATTAGTTTAAAGACGTCATAAATATTTCCATATTTGATTTTAATATATATGTATAAATATTAGAATTATATGTGTTCGATAATAAAAGTAAGGGAGGATGGTTAGGTATCGCTTCCCTAACAAGAAAGAACTATTTGATGGACGCATAAGTGGATGTATACGAAAAGGGCAGTGTCACGTGAGGTAATGCCATAATCACTCGCGTGTGTGTAATCGAGACATATGGACGTATTGGTGTGGCGTGTGGGTATGGAACTTTCACCAGACTTTCATCAAGCATTGGTTCCACTAAATGAGAAGGTGGAAGCGTTTTAAATCATTTAGAATGGTGCTGAGAGGAATTATTTAATGTAAAGTATCTATGAAGTGTTAATAAAATAATACATTGTGGTGAAGAAACATCGTGTGATTTTTCATTCCATCCGTTACCACGACCTAGATAGAAAAGGAGTCTCATAGCACAGCACATTCCGTAATAATAATTGCAAAAACCGCACCATATTTAACATATTACACCAAATTACCATTACTACTTTGTGCTATTTTGTGTTGTGTGTTTAAATGTAATGTAGTTTCAATTATGTGGAAGTAAACTCATTGATGTTATTTATAATGTTTCTTTTGCACAGACTTGCTAAGGAAGTTTAAGATCAGAATTGTTTAAATAGAGCAACTATAGTAAAATGGATATTAAAGAAGAAATCAAAGTGGAATCTTCTTTCCTGGAATGTTGTTCACAGAATGAAAGAGACATTGCAAAGGAGGTTAAGATCGAAACTATTACAACTAGCAGTGAAATTGAAGCAGAACTTGAAGATTCCACATCTCCACAGAATGAAGAGTACAATCTATTGAGATTTAATCAAGCCATTAGCAAAAGTGAAAATGAAACCAAGACAGATATTAAGGAGGAATGTTGGTGGTCAGAAAGAGAAGATTTATGTATTAATGATGATATTAAGGTAAGTTGTATAAAGAAAGTGCATCACTTTTCCTTCTTTTTCTTATAAAAGCTGTAGAGTATTATCTATAAGAACTATATGTTTTATTATATAAATAAATTTAATATGCCTATTTGGACAGATATACTTGCTAGCGCAATATAAAAAGTATATGCTATTAAACTACTGGATAAAGCTTTCTTGCTTTAATACAACTCAGGGCAATAAGGGCTCTTCATTTGCAATAGTTGCGTAAGCATTATTACTATTTAGATTACTTCTTTGTGTTACAGTCTTTATTAAATTCCATACTGTTTTTATTCTATTATTATATTCATCAATAGCTAGTGGGTAATACCTTCTTTTTGTTCCGTTCATTACTCTTTTAGGTATTTTACGTTTCTTCTATTTGCACAGGACTTTCTCATACCTAAGTTAGCTCAGCTTTGATCATTACTACCTGTGATGACTTTGTTTCTTAGGGAAAATAACTTCAAATGATAATAGAATTAAGTTTCAGAAATCATCAAATTGGTCATTCACTTTAGTGTTGGCATAGATATAGGTCTGATTTACATTCTTGAACTGCAGTTTAAATTTGTTAATGTGCTCATCAATCACTATTTATTCTTGTTATAAGTTACTTTCCCTATTATCAGTGCGTTTCTTACCAACAGAAGTTTATCATTATGATCTGACATGCCATTTACAACAGGAGTTAAATGATAATGTGGAATTTTTTCTGAGTGTAAAAAAATATGATCTATAGCTGTTGCAGTGTTTATATGAACTGTGGTCACAAACTGAATTTCATGTTCCAAGTTAAATGTGTGAAGCAGGGAGAAGAGGTCAGTCTTTGTCTAATAACCATTAAGTGTATGTACATTAAAACTAAAGCTATTATTATATAACTATCAAAACTATTCTAATATTATGAATGTAAATGTTGTTGTTAGCTAATGCTGGATTTCTGACAATGAAGTCATTAATCCTCTTGCTCTCCAGTATTTTTCACAGAAGAGAGCAATAGCAGTAATAGTAACCGCTTTTTAGAGAGCACCATATTTTTATGTTTTGGCGGTCACATCGCTCTCTCACAACCCCCAGAATGTCTGGAGAACCACACATGTTGTTGGTTTATGGGTCTCACTGTCTCACCAACCATATCCTCTGATTACCAGTCAGAGGACGTATTAAATGCCATGACAGGTCAGCATGTCAGGGGTTAAGATTTTATAGAGAAATGGAGAGGTTGGAAAAATAAAGACTCCCTAGCCCTCGGGAACCCTAATAGCATCGGGGTCGGAAGAGAACAAGAGATGACCAAGGTAAGCTCAGATAGAAAAGTTACAGTGAGGATCAAAACACCAGTAAGTGGAAGTAATGTTCTGCTCAGCTTGGGTACCTTGTGGTCGCTATTCACATATCCCCTAGATGGAGACCCCTGAGTAATGACTTTAATTCTATACAATTATATTTTTTGTACTTTGTTTTACTAAAATATGTACAGGCCCTTTGTAAGAGGGAAACCCATGAAAACGGAAAAATAGTGCCGGAACGATCGTGTTCCATTTTAGGGAGGTTTTACTGTACAGCCAAAAACAAATGTTAATGAAGTAATACTTTCATTTAATGTGCTGAAATGTCTAATGTGGAAAAATTCTTAGTTAAAAGCTGAAGTACATAGGTAAGTGAATTTGAATTCTTAAATTTCAAAATTTTACTTGAAAAATCCTAATTTCCAAAGAATTCCCTGATTCACATGAGCTGAAAAATACTTAAGCTGAGGGAAAAATCCCTGAACCTGGCAACACTGTTTATGATAGTCATTTGTTCAGATCAAAGGCATACACTGCAAAACAAAGTTTCATTGTTAACAGTGCCATTTTCAGTTCCATTCAGTCATGCCACAACGTATGCAACTATAATAATGCTGAATAAATCTGAGAACCCAATATATTATTGGCTCGCAGAGATTATACTTAAAAGTTTGACAGAATATTTAATAGCCTAAATATGGCTATAATAGCCTAAATATGACTGTAAATGTATGAGATGGTTCTGTGTGATGTATTGATAGAATCTTAGACCATTCTTGTGGGAGTTCTATATTTTTAGAATGATATGAGTTTCATGCCAAATGTTATTTTCACTGTGACTTATTTTAAACTTTAAACTATCCTTCGCTCTTTTCACTCACATTCTGAAGTTCAGTAGTCTCACAAATCAAGTTAGCATACACATGCCATGTTTATTACATACTTTTGTGCCTCTCTCCTAAAGTGTATGAAGATTTTGAGACAGGTATATTCACACGTTTCATGCCTAGCTTGTCATCTCCTTTACATAAAATAATTCAGTTCAACTGTAACATTCTATGACTATTCTTATACATGTACATTAATAATGCCTATCATTGTAACATTCTAACAGTTTGATGCATGAAACACAATGAGATAATTAAAATTCACTTGTAAATGACTGGACCATTATACCAGAGGGTTTATGATGTTATGTGCAGGTGCTGTAGTCTGTTTCCAGATAAGGATTTGATGTTTTCACCACAAGTATTCAGTTACTGATTTCAGTTCATCTTTTATGATTAGTCCTATAGTCTTCCATGTATTTCCCAAATATGAAAAGTCATTGTTGCAGAAGATGCACATCACCTCATTTACCACACATTTGAGTTGAATTTTTAGCTTGAAGGCTTTGAATTTTTCAGTGAGATACAGGTACTCAAAATAATTTTATGTAATTCAGAGATTTATTTATTCAAGTAATAACAAAACACTGTATCTAATCTATTGCAGCTGTATTCTGTTCAGATAGTTTATTTTCTTTACTTTTATAATTAGTGCCACCTTATTTACACAAATTATCCCTATTACACTAAAAACTTTTCAACCCAGATATAATCCCCCAGAGACCAAGGAAAACAGCGGTTGCAGCCTTCCGACTATTGACAAATCATGACTGCTTAGCAAGTCATCTCTACGGAATAGGTATCTCAGCTTCACCAATATGTGTCCTGTGTAATGATCCAGCAGAAGTGAACGAAGACCACTTGAACACCTGTGAAGCATTAAGATCAGAAGAAATTACAGTTCGAAAGTATTGGAAAGCACGAATGCTAATGGCTTCATTGCCAGATGCAAGGCACTAGAAAACAACAACACTAAAAACTTGTTTTGCTTCTCAAACTTTTACACCTAGTCTCTCTAAACTCTGAAAGTTACTCTCTGCCTCCAACTCACTGGACCCTCCTGCCAAGGTCAGTTGTTGCTTCCTGACTCCTAACTCAGGACCACCGTCTCAGTCGTCCACTGAGCTATAATGCTCTAACCCCAAGTTCAAATCCAATAAAGCCTTGTTGATGGGCATGGTGTCGCCCACTGCTGGCACTCTTGTAGGGTTAACCTTGTTACCTTGATGGTAAGCTCCCACCGAGTCAGGTCACACTGCAGTCACGGCTGCACCTGTGTCCGCCAATATCTGGTGACGCTTCGTGTGTACACCTCTGAGGTGATGTTATTGTCCACTATCCTGCCCAAGGCATGCAGCATCACTCTATGAGTATGTGATGACAGCTCCGATGTGCCTCTCTTCATGCCTGTATTTATGTGTTTTCCATTAGTTTGTTGGCCAGATGAGGACAGCCCCGCACCAGATTTCCTGGCCAACCACACTCGCATTACACTTCTCTGGAAGATTGTTGTTGTCTTGGGCTTTTCCGTCACCCCACACAAACCTAATACTTGGATCTTCCAGACGAGAACAGTTGTTACCTTGACCACCTCCATTGATCATCACAGTCATCAGCACTTCATGGTTGGTCGAGTATTAGGTTTTGACGTATCTTGGCATCACACACCATGTTGACGGAGTTGCTAACATCTGGATGTGAGTTTCAGCTGAGTCTTATTCAGAGGTTGCTCATTTTTCAGCGTGAGTTCCTGGAGTTTCTCTGTTGGCTGTTGCAGCTCTGACTTGGGCTCTCTACAATGGGCTGCTGTGGTTCCCATTCAGCACTTCTAACACTCATCCCTGAAGGCTAGATATGTGCCGTGCAGCTCCCTCTTTTATGGACCATCAGTTGCGATTGGTGATGGCTAGAAAATGTCTGTGGAAGACTTCAAGGGTCAGCGTCACCTTGTGTTTGGGTGGCTCGATGTGTGCAGATGTGTTGTGTACTGACATCTTGACCTTTAAGCTGTTAGGATTTTTGCCGAAAATTTGTTCCGCCCTAGCGTTTACTTCTGTTGTGCTGCTGTCAACTCTTTATCTTCCAGGTGCTAACACAAACCCTGACACCCTCTGGTACATTAATGTGTTGGCCAAAGTCTGTCACGACTTCCTTCATGCTGACCATTTGCCCATCAATCATCGCCAACAGCTATATCCTTATCTCGTTTTTCATATTTGTGATTCTGAATACCATTGTTGGTTCCATTCCTGCCATCTTGGCCAACATTTCCTTCATAATTTCTGGCATCTTGCTTTTGTGTCTTAGTTTTCATCCACTTCTGAAACCAATTGTAGGTATACTCCCCTTCAATTGCATTTAGTTTCCCTACTTTTACAATTGGTTTGAACTCACCTTAAAAATTATTACTATTACACTTAACCCTTCCAGAGTGGATGTGTTTTATAGCTCTGAGCGGAAGCCAATTTCGCTAAAGTGTGAAACTCTACTAAATACAGTTACAACTATATAAAAATGCTCAAATGTACTAAGACACATAGTATACCTTGCTCTTTGTTGAATTGGATCGTAATTGTCCTACAGGAGTGAAGTTTTGTTAATCTGCTTAAAAATTTTATTACAAAAACAGCATAAGTAGCACTTCTCCATTTTCTACAGCATAGTTTGTACACATAGGTATTCAGAAATAAACCAGCAGTGCTTCAGGAGCTAAATAGTGTCACATTATGATATTTAATACTTCTAGTTGTAATAATAACGGTAATGATAACAAATTATGAAAGTTTTGATAGAAATGTGCAGTTACACTTAGCTAGGGCGGAGTATCTAAACTATGCAGATGATTTTCATAGCGGCTTGTTTATCTCAGTACTATTGAGATAATACTATCTCAGTGCTTTTATATCGGCAATTTCTGGGAGATTCCAAGAAGCAATCCTGGCTTTTTTCATTGGTGGTGTCGCCTGTTTTTTTTTTTTTATGTTTCCCTGAATACATGATTCCTCAGTAATTATTTCCATAATTTCAACATAAGAAAATAGGCTGAAAAATTCTGCCGGAAGCGTATTCTCATCAAAATGAGAAGGAAGTATCGGTCCCTACTGGATATTGTGCACTGGGATACTAGATGTAGGGCAGGGTCAATATTACTCACCTCTTCCAGCTAGGAGTACAGCTGTCTGCACGTCACTTATGTTACTTTCGCTCTTACTTGCATTTACACACGAATTCACGCATATATCACTCTCATCATCACAGCACAAAATTTGATAACTCACTATCACCTTTGTTCAACAGTTCTACAATTTCTTGCTCCGTCAACCCTTTCTTTCCCGCCATTCTGTCAAAAAATGAAAAAATCTGCTTACTGGATGCAATCACCGCACTTATTATTCCTACACTACTGAAAAGTACAACAGAAATTATCAAATATGAAAAATCGGTGATGAACTGACCACAAACATCTGAAAGAACATTTCCTGCCATCTATTGGACAATATATTAATTATTTGAGTGAGAGGAGCCGATCACTCTAGCTCTATGACTCCACGCTCATCAGGGTCCGGACAGGCCACCCATATATGGGTTTTCGCTCGCAAAGGGTTAAAACTCATTTTGCTACCCTCTCTCAAAGTTACCCTCTCTGTATCTTTAGCATTCAATTTGGGATGCTTCCAAAAGGAAGTTGAAGCAAAGTCATACTTTGAAGTTGATTTTGAATTTGTAAGAAAACTTATTATGCACACATCACTGTTTCTAATACTTCTACTTAGGAGCAATGAATGTAATATTTATTTAGCTACTTATGATAGAGGAGTTGGAAGTGAGCAGTTGAAGGAGAAGGTTGTGTCTGCAGGAAGCTCTGTCACTGAGAAGAAAAGTGAAATAAGTGACAATGGGGGTAGAACTCACAGTTTACAGAATGAGAATAGGGCTATTTGGGATACTGAAAGTAAGGAAAGGAAAAACAGAGGAAAATATGATAAACTGGATAATAATAGGAAGCATAATATTGATGCTATTAATGATAGGAGGGATTGAATTAAACCCAGGACCTGATGGAATTGAAAGAATGTTGAAGAAACTGGAAGGAAAATTAAATAAAATGGATGGCATGGAAGAAAGAATAAGAAACAACTTGAAGCAATGTAGATAAACTAGTAAAGTGTAGGGTAGAAGACATAGAAAGGCAAGAGATATGGGGAAGTTTAGAAAACAAGAAATCATTACAATTCTACAAGCAAATAAAAAGAGGATGGGGGCGAGAACCATATGTGGATTATTGTAACAGACAGGAAAAAGAAGGACTAGCGTGGATGAGAACAGGAGCAATATTTTTAAGAGGGACAAGAAGCGGTAAAATAGGAATATGTGAAATGTGCGGTGAGAAAGAAAGTATAGAACATTATTTGACAGAATGTAAGGAATTAGCATTATGGAGGAAAAAGGTTTGGGAGAAAAAATGGGAAAAAATAGAGGGGAAAATGGTAGCCATAAAATGTTAACAGTGAAAGAGGAAAGGAAGGTTAGAAGTATAGGTGAGTTTTTGAAGAAAGTAAGAGAAAAATGGGCAAGAAAAGTAAAGAGTGTAAATGAAGAAGGCAGAGTGGGGAAGAGGGACAATTAATTAATATAAGATGGAATAGATTGATCAGAGCTACCTGGGAGGCAAATGGCCTGGGTGCCATGCAAACCAAGGTAGCAATAAGGTTATGTAAAATTTGTATGTAGTTTAGGTTAGAGTAGGATAATTGTAAAAGTTATGTAAAAGAATTGGTACAAATAAATTCATTCATTCACTTATGATAAAAGAATCTTTAGGAGTCTACAGATTTGTATATCCAACCTCTGTACAGCAACATTTTGTCTTGTAGTGGAAGAATGTTGTTTATCTTAATTGGATAGTTTTTATGAGAAGTAATTTCGGATATTGTTTAGAACAGCTTACGCAAGCACTTGGTCAGAATTTTGGCAAAGTCCCACTCGGCAGTGTATACGAATGGTCACGAAAGTTGCCGAAGTTGCTGTGTTAATGCAGCGCTGCCAACAGCAGAATGTCCCTAGGAGTTTGTTGCCAATAGTAAGTTTGAATGTTTTTACGGGAGTCGGCAGTATGCTGTTGACCTTCCTAGAAGCAAGTAGCGCAATGGCTAGGTTTATCAGTGTATTGGATTTGGCGCCTCTGTGCTTAAATGAAGAGGCATGCATGCAATTCCTCTACGAGGAGGATAATAATATAATAATATAAAATAAAAATACAATAAAATAATATAAAATAAATAAAAAAGAACGATAAATCATAATATAAATATAATAATATAATATATATATAATATAAATCTAATAACATTAAAAATAATAATATAAAATAAAATAGATAAACAAAACAGAACGATAAATAGTAAACATAATAAAAATATAACAATATAATAAATATAATAACATTATATAATAAAATAATAATATAAACTAATAAAAAGAATAATAAATAATAAACATAATAAAAATATAAAAAAATATAATATAATAAATATAATAGCATTAAATAATAACAAAATAAAATAAATAAACAAATAAAGATAAAATAAAGATATCATCATCATAAGGTTCCTGAGAACCTTCAGCTAGCTTTGGGTGATCAACAATATCACAAGAAAATCATCAAGACACGCAAAGTAAATGTTTAAATTCAATGTAAACTTCATGATTTGTTTTTTTGTTTCCTCCTAATAAATAAATTTAAAAAAAATAATAATATAATAAAATAATATAATAATAAAGAACGAGCCAGCGTATCGTGGACCCAGTAACAAGGCAATAAGGATAATGTACACAATAATTTGCACTAGCGATATATCTGTGTGAGCCAGAGTAAAATAATGTACACAATGAGCAAAATAATAATGTACAGAATCAACAACAATAGTATAAGAGCAAAATAATGTACTCAATGAGCAACAAAATAATGTACAGAATCCACAACAAAAGTATGGAGTTGCGCTAGGCGATAGCGGTGTATGTCTGTGGCGGCAATGACGCGAGTATGTGCATTTGTGTTTAATGTGTTGGCAACGAAAACTAGTGTAGTGTAAAAAGGAATGTTGGCAGATGTGAAAATCGTCTGCTAGTCATGCAGTGAAATCTAGTGGGCGATTGTGAAACTACTGTCGGCGCATGCGCAGTAAGTAAGTTCGAACTTATAATCTGGCTGGCAAGTGGAAAGTGAGCTGTTCTAAACATGAGCCGTAATTTCTTCTTTATAGATTATACAAAAAGTGTTCATTATAGTTTTCCTCCTCTTTTTCAAAATAACATTCATAGGGTTGAAGCAAATCATGTGTTTTACAACTGAATTATTATGTTGCAGGATGAAATACATGCAGACTTTTATTCCACAAAATCACCAAGGTAAGTCATCTGTTTGATTTGTGTACAAGAGAGCCTATTCCTATTAACTTTCCTTCATATTCGCTTTTAGTGCTCCATGTAGAAATGTTTGTCATACATAATGATAACAATGGAATTACTTCATTATGTTGCGTAAGTAACTATCACCTCAGTATTATCTACTGATACCAAGGTCGCGGGTTCAAATCCGTCCCAGACTGATGGTGTTTAAGTGTGCTTAAAAATGACCACACCATGTCAGTAAAAAAACTGCGGAATGAAATTCTGGCACTGGCGATGCTGATGTGATCCTGGTAATCGACAGCGTCGTTAAACAACAAAGTAATTTTCAATTTAACTACACATGTATAATATTCCATGTTAGTGTTTTATGTATTAGACACAGTTATTTGATCAGGTTGTATAAGTAACTATCATTACACACATTATCATATTCCCTGTTAGTGTTAGATATGGAACTCCTCAGTCAAATAACTCAGTGTAACACAGTTATTTGATCAAGTTGTATGAGTAACGTATCACCAGACAGTGTCAGATTCATTGCTAATGTTACTTTGTTTACCCGTTCCTTTAATCTTCCATAAAAATTCGTTATTCTGCTCTAGTGGTTCCCCTCAAGTAACAGAATTGTTTTTACACACTACACTCTTTAATTCTGTTTGGTTGATACCAAAAGTCAATAATTAGTTTAAAATGTTATGTCCTTTCTTTACGAACCTCTCATTTACTCCTTGTTTCCTGTCCTTCCAGGCTAACATTGCTGTGTGTTTTGTTCAGTGCCTTTTCAGTCTTTGGAGAACACATATGCCCATCACCTTTTTGCCCCAATGTTTAACAATTGTTGATTTATGAATATGCTATCTATGTAATGTTCCTGCTTTGTAAAGACTGCTAGGAATTCTCATAGTTTCTCTTCTTCTTCAGTTTGTTTTCTTTACTTATTGGGCAGTATTACTGTGTTGGTCTTGCTTAGATGTTATCTCCTATAGATTTTGGACTGTTATCCTCCCTTCTCATTCTATATACATACCATGAAATCTCTGGGATGTCATTATTTTGTTTCATTTTATTTAGCCGTCTAGTCATTAAAGTTAAACCTTTTGACATCATAGCTTTTGAATCTTATTTTTTCCAGTAGCTTGTTATACATTTCTTTCCTATAGCACTTCAACGAACTGTTGGCTACACTTGTTATTTTTCTTTCCTGTCTTGTACTTATATTACTCATAATGTTATTTTGACATTTCAGTTCATACAAAGAAAGTGTTTCCAGTTATGCATCTAATTTATTCTCCATTGAAGACTCGAGGAATGGCATAAATGTCAATATGAGCTATGCTAATCCTGAATGTGAAAGTGACAGAATATGTCAAAAACAGGAAAGTGTAGTTATTGGTATAACTTCAGTAGAAACAATGCAGCACAATGCAAACAAGCAGGAGAACTACAAGTCAGCCTTGAATCATGAGCACAGAAATTCCTACAAATGTGATGTTTCTGAGAAGTGTTTGAAATATCCGCCCCATTTACAAAAGCACAGATTAGCTCTTGACAGTGATGAAGCAAATAAGTGTGATGTTCAGGGCAAGGGTTTGAATCGGTTGTCATCTCCTCATGAATTGATTGATGATGCAAAAAGAACACATAAGTGTAACATTTGTAACAAGGCTTTTACTCACTTATCACATTTGAAAAGACACAAATTGATTCATGAGGGCTTAAAACCACACCAGTGTAACATTTGTAACAGTGCTTTTACTCAGTCATCAAGTTTGAAAAAACATAAATTGATTCATGAAGGTATAAAGCCACACATGTGTAACATCTGTAACAAGGGTTTTACTCAGTCATCAAGTTTGAAAAATCACAAATTGATTCATGAGGGCATAAAGCCACACAATTGTAACATTTGTAACAGGGCTTTCACTGAGTTATCACACTTGAAAAGGCACAAATTGATTCATGAGGGTATGAAGCCACACAAGTGTAACATTTGTAACAGTGCTTTCACTCAGTCATCAAGTTTGAAAGAACACACACTAATTCATGAAGGTTTAAAGCCATACAACTGTAACATATGTAACAAGACTTTTACTCAGTTATCACACTTGAGAAGGCACAGATTGATTCATGAGAGTATAAAGCCACACAAGTGTAACATTTGTGATAAGAGTTTTACTCTGTCATCAGGTTTAAAAAAACACCAACTGGTTCATGAGGGCATAAAGCCACACAGGTGTAACATTTGTAACAAGGCTTTTACTCAGTTATCGAATTTGAAAACACACACATTGATTCATGAGAGTATAAAGCCTCACAAGTGTAACATTTGTAATAAGGCTTTTAGTCAGTTTTATGTTATGAGAAAACACAGAAGGATTCATGAGGATACAAAGTCGCACAAGTGTAACATTTGTAACATTGCTTTTACTGAGTTATCAAATTTGAAAAAACACAAATTGATTCATGAGGGCATAAAGCCACATAAGTGTAACATTTGTAATAGGGCTTTTACAGAGGTTTCAAATTTTAAAAGACATCTTCGGATTCACCAGGACAAATAGCCACAGTCATAATATTTGAGAGTAGGATACCCTCAGCTGCCAAATTCAAGAAGTCTAATCAGTAACAGTGGGAGAGTGTTGAACGTGAGAA
The DNA here is from genome assembly GCA_030765045.1 of Tenodera sinensis. Lineage (NCBI taxonomy): Eukaryota > Metazoa > Arthropoda > Insecta > Mantodea > Mantidae > Tenodera > Tenodera sinensis. The sequence continues at coordinate 80,380,438 of CM060961.1, forward strand.
GCATTTATCCCTCTTTTCACCTAATAAAGGATGCAGTTTCGTTGGTGTGAACTTGTATTTATTTTCATTTAAAAGGTGAGTCAATTAAAAACACTGAACAACACTTACAACATAAGTTTTCTAAGCGTTGTTCAGTGTTATTGACGCACCTTTTAAATTAAATTAATTACAACACTGTTTTCAAACTTCTATGAAAGGAAGATTGTATTTATTTCTTTATGAATACATTTAGGAATGGAAAAAACCATACATTGTGTTCTATATAATTTATTAATTTGCTAATTTTGTACATTATCTGTAAATCTGTTTTATAGAAGAAGAAGAAGAGTAACAAATGTGTGCGTTGTGGGGTTAGGTCATTCAGTTAAAAAGGTACCCGCCTCAATAGCGGGATGGTTAATGTGTCTACCTCACGTTCAAGAGGTCGGGATTTCGAATCTTGCTTGGGATAAGTTATCCTGGTAAGGTTTCTTTCGAGGTATTCCCTTATCCTGAGAAGATGAACGTCAGGAAACTTAAAGCTCCATTGAGCTTGGGATCATTTGAGCATCATTTCACGCATTTCATTCATTCACCGTCCGATATCACATTACATTGGAGGGCGTTAATTTAAAAAAAAGTTAAAAGGGTGATATAAGTTTATTTTATGGTTTCCAACTTAAGTAAGGCATCTCGGAATTAATTTGTTACTGTTGGAATAAACCTCTTTCAGGAACAACAGCACTCCAAAGCTTGAATTGTTTTAGTGTTTCCTTATTTCTGCAAAAATCCAGGACAAACATTCAAAGTTGGGCATGGAAGGTTTGCAGTGAACAATAGATCCCATAGCTTGCTTTCTATTATTGCTGTGTAAATTTTTTAGTAGGAAAACAAAATCAAATGCAACTCAATAGGTGATAAAGTACCTTTTGTTGCTAGCCACATCAAATTCAACAGCAGCTCCATTAGCTCGTTTCAGTGCCGCAATTGGTATATGGATCGATTTACCGGCTACGCAACCTTAACTTATGCCATACAACCGAGGAAGGTTATGTCAGTTAAAGAAATTTGCTCCATGATATCTTTTTGCTGCCTTTAATGACTTGTCTGAAGCTTGCACGCATCTTATATTGGATTAGGTCACTCAATGTAGGGTAACGTTGAAAAGCCCTAAGAGCACGCCTTCGACCCCGAATGGCAGTCAGGCATTCATCCGTCCACCAAGGGACGGGGATTCGACGGTTGTAGGAAGTTGACCGCAGAATAGATTGCTCAGCAGCAAAAAGAATCCTCTGTGTCGTGCCCATTGTACATAAGCACAGCCAATTGGGTGTAAAGGTTTCAATTGGCATGGTGCAAACGTCATCAAGGCATACGTGTGTAACATGCGCTCGTATCTTGTGTTAAGAGACTAATAAGAAAGTGGTCACTAGAATGCAAATCAGGGGTGAATTCCATTGTAAGGAAACTGCCAACTGTGGTGAACAAACAAATGTCAAGGTGTGAGAGACTATTGAAGGAGTCAGAAAGAAATGTAAGCTCTCCAGTGTTGAGAAGAGCTGTCCTAGAAATCAGCGATGAGCTTGCCTCTTGCAAATGCTACAAATGGTAAACTGGATGAATGGCAGAATTCTTACGATGACTGATTGTATATCAGACCATAAGGGTACATATTCCATAGGTACATCATCATGAGCATTATACCGCCGACATGTGCCGGAGCCCGCTCTTCTGGTGTAACATCACGCTGTACTGCGGTGTATCGCCTTAGCTGGAAAGCGTCTTGTGGACGCAAACATGAAACCAACTGTTCGTTCTGATTGAACAAAAGCTCCAATTCTGATCGATGTGTTCTAATACCACGTATGTTATAATGTAGGGTAGCCATACTAATATTTATGCGGGATAAGTACTCTAAGGTAACTTCCATTATCTTAACTTTTCTAATGTATAGAACTGGTACTCTTTCCTGAAGCTTTATCCTGCCTATTTTTCAGAGGTTCTTCCTGTGTGGGTAGGATCCCCCAGCTCCATGTCACCTACCGGGGACGTCCGTCTGCCCAAAGCGAACTTCGGTTCGATAGCTGTGAACCAATTGGGAACGATTAAGGGTGAAGATGAAAGTCGCCGATCTGCAACCATCCTAGATTCCTCAGAAGAGAATCTCCTAGGAGATAATTTGGGACTCTTATATTCCTTCGATGTGTTGCGAGCAGCTTTGTCATTCTTGAGGAAGTCGGGTCACTGAAGCATCATATACTGCGGGTCTGCCATTCTTTTTAAAGGGTGAACTCCTTTGTCGGCGACTTTGGTGACCTGATCTGTTCATTTACGATGCTTGTAGAGACTGATGCGATGTTAAGCGCTTTGGATGTGACTTAGCTACGAAATTTTTTCTGAATATGCAGCCCCGTTTGTATCACTATTTTGAGTTGCGATTTCCCAATGCGGTACCGGTTAGCTGCAACCGAGCTATAGGTACCAAACTTCGGGATAGAGGGTTGGCGAAAATGCAAATTTCCGGGGTTTTGAGGATACCTCCCTAACCCGGATCTGCAGGATGGCTCCTTCCTCCATGTAACGGGGCATTCTTGGAAACTTGATGGATGCTATCCGCAGCAGTTAACACAACCGGGAGGTGATGTACAGTCATCGTTGTGTTGGATGCCTCCACAGTCGACGCAGGTGGCTCTACCATTATAGAAGTCACTTGTGTTACCAAAGCGTTGGCATTTGTAACATCTTAACGATTCGGAATGTATGGCCTAATTTCAATAATCGCATAACCTGCCTTAACTCTGTGGCAGTTTGATCCGGTGAAAGGAAAGGAACAGGGTACGATTCGGCAGTTATTCGCCACGCTCTTCCCGCTGAACCCTATACACGGATGTCAAACCTTGATCTACCAGATTCTCCTGGATTCCCTCCTTGGGCATACCTTCTATCGCAGGGTGTTTACCGTTTCGCGCGAGGAGTTGAAAGCTCTGTGCAACTCTACACGTACCAAATAGCTGGCTAACAAACTGGCTTTTAGTGTAAAAGCAGCCTGGGATACTGAATTAGCTACCAGGAGCGTGCCATTCAGTGATCTAGTGCAGTTTGTCACTTCGCCAGCTATATTGTAAATATCCATCTGAATTGTTACCTGGCAAAGCCGTGAAGCGTATTGGAAAGAATGTGAAACTGCTCAGTTGTCTGTGCGAGCTTATTGAACAAACATGGCTGGACGGTGTACGTACACTCTGTTCAGATGCATTCGTATCTCCAGGACAGCAACGTCCCATATATCGGCAGGCGTGAGAGATCATATATTTGCTTTATCACTAACTATACTCCAAGTTACTGATATTTCGCTCTTCTAATAAACCAAAAAAGAGGCGATCGTAGATCTCGACCACCAAGGTCAGCACATCTCAACGCGTTGCCAGGTAATACGAATGGATTGAGGAACGTCAATTGTTTTGGTTCCTCAGTTACTGAGTAGCGAGGATCACTTGACTCGGATACTTCTTTAGTGGTTTTGGTTTGAAGGACCCAATCGCTTTCAGGAGTGTATCAGTTCATGCAATGGCCCTTTCCCGGGACCGACCTCTGTCGGCGGATCCGAATACAGATCCTATGAAAAACAGCGGCTGGGAATTATGTAGTGACCCAGTCAGCCCTATCGTCACCCCATCCATCTACAACCGTGCGAAAGTTATCCATAAGGCTGTGTTCAGGGAGGTATATAGTAGGAGTTCAAATACAAAAGTGAACCAAAGTTGACTGAACATTTAGCATATGCCTCCTCGCCCCTTAGAGAAATCCAATCGAGAGTATAGCTTGGGGTCCCGGGTGTGCGATACCTGTACCTACCGTAGTAGGCCCCTGGGGGAAATCCACCTCGAAGGTCTTAATGTACCTCTGTGGGTGGAGAGGCGTCGTGCGCGTCTTTGCACTCAGAGTCGTTCTAGCATTTCTCTCAAGTGGAACTCAAAGTTTCTGCCCTGACCGCTGTATAGCTCAAACGGCAGAACGGTTCATCCATGAGTCAGTCCGCGATGGCCTTCGCCTCTTGCTTCTGGACGGCGTAAATTTCCGGTCACTTTGTGAAGTAGTCTATAATAATCCACAGATATCTGTTGCCCCTATTCAAGACAGGCAATGGGCAGGCTATATCAATAGCTATATAAATGCGCTCGAATTGTGGTTCTAGAGGTTACGCTGCTGCAGGTGACCCCAGCTCGTAATCTACGGGCAGCGACTTGCCGCAGACATATGGCATGGGCGGCGGCACCTCTCAGAGTCCGCCCATAGACTCAACCACTAGTACCTCTGTCGCAGTTTGTCGTCGTGCGGCTGGGTCCAAGTGCGCTCCAGATGAACCCGAACGTACCTTCTCCAGGGCTCCGTGGAAGTACCAGCAGCTCTCTCTCAGGGTCTTTCTATCATGTGACTCCTAAATCCGGTGAAGGTGGTTACTCCTCAGATGGAATGGCCGACCTTACAAGTACATACGGAGACGCTCCAGCGACTTTATTACTACCAGGAGCTCACACCGGGTAACTGAGGAGGTCTTCTCGGCCTTGCAGAGTGTCTGGCTGTAGTAGGCTAACACCCGCGTTTGTCCGCTTTGGATCTGGTATAGGGTGCCTCCAGTTCCACCGTGACTGGCATCAGTGTCCATGATAAAATCGCAATCCAATTGCGGAAAGCCTAGAACAGGTGCACTGCAAATTGCTGATTTCAGCACCTGGAACGCGTCCTTGGCCTCTTCCATCCACATATAAGGTCTATTCTGTTAGACGAGTGAGCGGCTTCGCGATGTTGGAGAAGCCTCTAAAAAATAGGGAGTAGTAAGTGCATTTACCCAGAATGCTGCGCAGCTGTCGTCTCCCATTTGGGCGAGGACAGTCTCACACAATCTGAGCTTTCTCGGGATCCGTGGCCTCCCCTGACGGAGAAACTATGTGGCACAAGTAGTGTACCTTATTGCTCAACAGCTGGCACTTTTTCGCGTTCAGCTTCAGGTTGACGACCTGTAATCTCCATAACACCCTGCTCAGGTTTTCCATATGATCTTCGAAGGTGCTGCCACTCAGAATATCGTTTATATATAAGTCAGGCCCCTCATCGACTCCATGAGACGCTGGAAGTTGCCTGGCGCGTTACAGAGGCAAAGAGCACGTCGCACCAGCGACAACGATGTATCAAAACTGCAATTCGACAAATCCCATCTACTGACACCAGTGTAAAAAAATACCACAAAATCAGGTCTGTTACTTTTCTTGCCCTCTATACTATTACTACGGATACTCAGATTTCTTCTCGTAGTTAATACAATTCACATATTTTCGGGCAGTCACAACTCACGAGTGAGTGAGTGCGTTGGGTTTAAGGGTCCGTCGGCAACTAGGTCATTATGGCCCACAACTCACGGTTGTTCTCAAAATCTTTCTCAGGACTTTTGGTGTCTTTGTTTCTTTCATTGTCTCTTAATACACTTATTACGACGTCCTCGACGTTCGTGGATTTTCCGACGCACTAGTACTCTGATGGACACATATCACATGTCACTGTAACCTTCAAAAACTCTTTGTTGCCTCGAATGCTTATATGTGGGGATGACGTCACACGACCATTCGAGAAACTGCAACATGCACCACGATAAGTAGCTAGGGGCGTCGCGAGCGTTCTCGACTTTGCCGCGTCGTTGTTTACAGTCACATACACAGGGTTGCGCAAGTCAGCCCAACCTTTAATGTCTCTACCCACTCGCCGGCGTGAAATCGCTTGGCCACGTCGATCCATTGTTGTACTCCGTCCTTAACGTCACAATATGTACAGTCACTATCACATGAAATAAAATTTGGTGTACCTCAAGGGATAGTTCTTTGACCGCTTGTATGCATTTGACTTTCCAACACTGTAAACTTGAATATTGGGTATTATGGTGAGAACATTGTGATTTTGAGCAAAGACACTTGCGAAGAAATACATGGATGGCGCAAACAATGGAAAATCAATATAAATTCTTTAAATTCAAAGTTAATCAAGTTCATACACATATGGATAGGGTTTTTCAGATGTTTTCTCTTATCCCGAGAAGACGAACGAACGGTAGCCTTTAATCTCTACGGAGCTCGGGCTCATTTGAGCATAATTTTACGCTTTTCATTCGTTTATCGTCCGGTATGACATTACTCGGAGGACGTCAATGTAAAAGGATCTGGGGTTCTGCTTCATCACAAACTCTGCAGCACTCATAACTTAGGTACCTTGTTGCATCACTGCTCAAGGTTTCTGCAGTCCTTCGAGATAGCTACAAACACATTAATCGTTTATTACAATTGACTATGGACTGCTAATCATGATAACAGAGGACTGACCAATAGACCTAATCCTAACTTAAGTATTTTAGGATTACCATTGTGTAATAACTTAAACACATGCTACTCTATAAATACAAGTACAAGTTTTCTTAATTGATAAATTTGAACACTAAAGATGCCTCAATGTTCACCATTTGGAATGTGGCACCAGAAACACCAACTGGTCTAAGTGCATGTAAGATTGTGTTTCCTTTGCACAACTTATGGTAGCTATGTTTTTTTTTCTGCTTAGCCAGTTCTCCATGGTGACTCCTTTTAATGTTCTAGCTGCGTGTATTTCTGAATGTGCTTCAACCAGGAGCATTCATTCTAAGATCAACTGCATGTATTTTTTGGCCCAGCTATGTTATCCAAATCTTTTCCAATTGTGAATGAGCTCACCGAGATAAACCTCTTACCTCCCTCACTTCTAGCTATAATAAGTAGTGAAGACCACAAGGCTCGACTAGTTCCTTCACAATAGCCTCAGTTTTAGTTGCTTTCTTTGGAGTGCAGTTTGCCCTTAGAAAAATAAACAAAGTTTATCCTCCCGTACTCCGGAGCCCAACATCTACTACGGAGAGCCAAGTACCCACTGGGATGACATTACAGGTACAGTAACCTCGCGGTCTCACTCATCCTGGAGTACGGTGAAAATACATAGCCCTGCCCGATTGACAAGGGTTGGGGTAGCCTCCCCTTTAGGTGAAGAAACCAAAGCAATGTATTGGTAATGAGTACCCTTCCTGAAGACGACACCAACCAGACTCAGACACACACCCCTCAAGTAACCAGGATCTTCCTTTCTGCCGAGACGGGTCTCCACTCACGACCTACATGTGAGAGGGTGGTTTGACTGATTCCCCCACCACAAGGAGAAGTCGTAGTGGCTCGGGACCCCTGGATCCCGTCCTTACTATAGTAGGTCCCTTAGGTAATGTCACTTCGAGTACCCCATCTACGAATTCCCTTAACTTAAAGAAAGCACCTTATTTGCATTTTATTCTTTCATAAACACTTGGGTACCAGAATTGCGTTCAGAACTTCACTAATGAGAACTTACTTGGCGCATCTTCAGAGTGGTTTAGAAATTTGCAACCTAGTATAGATCACAATTCTTTAGAAGTTGGCTAAAGTATGTGGTCAGGATATGTACATAAATAATATTTTACAATCTACTGATTGTAAAATGATTTCCTCTATTACAGTATAAAGTGGTATTTTTACCCTGGCATGCAACCACTGTCCAGCCTTGTCTCTTTGCAGACGGTTATGCAATTTCTTGCTATTCCCCACTTCCTGATTCAGTCGGTGAGTGCATCAGAGTGTGGCGTGTAGCCTTCCTCAGACATACATTATCCAGTGACGGACAAAACAGGTGATTCCATATCAGCTTCTAAGTCACAACTTGAATTTCCTGGGAATGTCAGAAAATCTCTTCACTCTGGACGACTGGTTAACAGTAAGAGAAAGACAAAGGCCTACAAAATACAACATGTGGATCTATTTAAAAGATCTAATTCGCGTCAAATGCTTCATTTACTTTTGAGTGAGCCATTCCCGAGGTATGCCTTATTATTTGATTGAAGGTTTCAATACTTATACTTTTCTCAAAAAGGAACATGTTATTAGCATTTTTATTTCTTGGCCTCGTAAAGAGAACGGAATTTCAAAGGCGACACATAACAAGCTCTTTTTACTATCCGTCAAAGCCTACTGTATTCCCATATTCCCTTGCACCTACAAGAAAATTAGTAATAAGATAATTTCTGAAAATGTCTATGTCGATTAAATGTAGTAAATAGAGACATAAGCAGCTGCAAGAATAGTCTGTATAAGAGTGAGTATAGGTCTGCATACATTTGTGAACGCAGTTTCTCCAAATTGAACTATGTATCGGAATAGGCTACACGACGATCATTTGGTGGATATTTTAACGCTATGACTTCTATTTTGTTGCCAAATATTGACAGACTTCTTAATCCTTCCATGCATGACCTATATGTTTTGCAGATTTACATATCCCGGGTCTTTTGGAACCGTTATATCTAATAATAATTTCTTCGCCTCGTAAAACAGTTATGAATGTGTTACATTATTTTTCAAGTAAAATGAGTGTTAGGAAGCCAGTAAAAGAAACAGCTAAGGCTATCAGGTGTTCAGAAGCAGTAGTGAATAGGATTAAAAAGGAAGTAATGAAAGGATCTCTAAGAGCGCAATCGAAAAAGAAAGCAAAAAGGGCGGGAAAACAAAAAACGCTAGGTTAACGCAATATGATGGAATAGTGCAAAGTGGAGTGCGGCGCATTGTTCATTCTTTACTGTTTTCAAATATTCCACCTACGCTGAATACAGTTTTGCCGCGGTATCATGTATCGTCATGGGTCAACAGTGATGACACCCTACCAAATTTCTCAAGGGCCACTCTTAATCGGTTCTTACTTGATTTGGGGTTCGAATATGAAAGAAGGGGTAACAAGTGCATATTAATAGAAAGAGACGATATTGTCAGATGGCGACATAAATATCTAAAAGACAGTGACAAAGGCGTGGAGCAATACCCAAGTTAAAAGTGTCCGTCAAGCATCAATTGATGGACTAAGTACAGGACCACAGCCACCTCGGGGTTGAATCTTTCTCCGCGCGCTCTCATTAAATAATCTGCCCGGCTCATCAAAGGATTTCTTACCTGCCGTCCAAGTATCCTTTTTTTTTTTTTTTTTCTTTTTACCATGATTGCAAATTTCCAACATGTGGCCCTCCCCCCCCCCCCCCCCCCCCCTGGAAAAAAGGTCTGCCGACACTCATGCTTTTTACTGTAGGTATCTACTATTACCGCTCTTTGAAACTAGGAGACACAGAACAATTTTGATCCAGACTGTACATGGAGCGAGTGTGAGTTGTGAGCTAAACAAACAATTCTCAGGTTCATTAGTTGGGTTGGCATTCAGGGTCACAATTCCAGCAATGATGATTACAGCTTGAGTATTCAGTTCAGTTTCTTACAACTCACTGTTCCATTGTTCGTCAGCATGGATAAATTTGTGACAAGAAGGCGAGAGGTTACAGAAAGTAATGGCAGTGATATGTTCCAGTTCAAATCTCGAACTGCAGCTTCAAGTAGGTAATAATATTACAGCTTCTCAGGTAAAAACTGCAGCATTGGAAGTGACATGTGTTAGCGAAAATAGTAAGAGTAAGTGCATTACACTAATCGGGGAATGTGCAAACAAAACTAGAGTTGAAAAATGGAAACCAAATTGCCCCTGACTTTCATTAAACATATTCCTGCACTGCTCAGAAATACAAAGTCGCGGTGCTCTTAAAAACAGTAAAATGCATTTTGCTGCTGCTTCTACTTTTATGTACGTACATATGTATATAACACACCAATGCTACTATCACTGGTATCACTACCATTATTGTTATAAATATAACACAAACTTAAGCTCCCCCCACCCCCCCCCCTTGTCTTAAGGTCTGATTTGAACACTGCTCATGTTTATTACCATTTGAGTAACATGATGAGTTTTCATCACCTAGCTTAAATAAATGTCATTCCAATCTTAAAATTGGTCGATATAGTCACCATACCGTACTTTCTAAATGTGTGTAGGGAATCTAAATACTGATATACAATAGTTTCATTTTTCTAACATTTATAAAACACAGATCGTATATAACGCAACGATCGTAATACTAAAATGCTAGGTTCACAACTTCACGCTAAACCAAACTGTGGAAAATCTTGCTTTGAATTGTTTTTAAACTGCTAAGTAAAGGTAGGGCTGTTGAACATGGCGTGTAATCCTCATGGCCCTGGCGAAGGATTGCTTTCTTGTGCAAAACAAATGGCTGGAGGATTGGCATCTGAGAGGCTTTCTCGAACGCGCTAGAGCCCAATATATACAAGTCTAGTCTGTTCACAGGTAATATATATCAATACTTTTAATTTAATGAAACTTACATTCCCATTTTTAAATCCTTGGAGAATCACATGAGTGACTTAAAAATATGGTTTTATATAGGTTTCGTGGGTAACAGTAGGGTACTTGTACCTCGTCGACATACATGTAATCTGTACAGCACGGGTGTGCCAAAGGGAGCTACGCAATTCCTAACCTAATCTCATGAATATGTATTTTATGGAGCTTCATTTGGTGGGGCTGGGTATGAAAGGTTTTTCTGTAATCAACAGTTTTGTTTATTGCGTACCTATTAGCTAAAAGACTTCACGTTGCTTTTCGCGTAGATGTAGCATTATATATTGCACCAGTTGTAATAAAATACGTAATTGGCAATAATTTTCAGTCCGGATATGCTAGTTACAGTTATATGCGTTGTTATAGATGTAGATATATGCATGAGAAAGTGACGTCACTTTAAAGGGACGGTGGGTGGCCCCAACGACTGTAAAAAGAAAACATTATGTAAACCAGCACTTGTTAACTCAAGATAACTTTGCACCAACGCAGGATTCGCTAATGTAAGTATTTGTGACGTAACAGAGCTTTTAGCTAATGTGCATACTAAGTTGTTCGTTTAGTAGGTTCCCTCGTAACAGAAATTTTAAATGAACACAGAGACGAAATTTAGTTATGAGCATAGGTGTTCTGTGTAGAGTATGGTCCTGGAATCGTATTGTAGTGCACACATACATCATTCCTTTGTTGCACAAAGGGTGCACTTAATTACCACAACTATAGGGAAGTATAATGAGGGCCCTAAGCTGCAAAGCTTAACCTGAGGTATTATTTTTATAAGTAGAGAGTGTGGTGGCGAAGGCCACAACTGTTGAGTGATGGGAAAGTGCATACCCAAAACATCAGTGTAGCTGAATCCCAATCATCAACTTCTCCTTATTAACTCAGGATTGCTGTGCACATACATTGGAGTCCCTAACATAAGTCTTTCCCCACCACTATACTGTACTGGATTACAGGAGTGCTCATCCCCTCTCCCGCCCTCCCAAAGGCTATGGGTACTTTCCCTCCCTCAATGTTGTGAGAGCTGAATATCAGTAATTTAGTTCCTTTTTTATGCCACTGGAGAGTCTCACAAAGTGGCTGTCTTGTAGGTACTGTATTAGCTATTGTGTTACAAACAATAAAAAAGCTTAATCAAGTAATTCAAAAGAAGAATCAATAAAATAAATTGTAATATTGACAGCAAAAACTTAATAAATAACATATTAGAAGGTGGTGAATTTGGTAGTTCAATGTATTCTAATGTATCTGTTTAAATAGACCAGTATACTTGCAGCGAGTATAGTAATGATATATGTTCTGATATGTTCTACACATTTATCTATAATGTTATGGTTCGTTTTATATATGACACATTATGCCATACAATAAGAATTGTACTTCAGCTTACCCAGTTACCCTTTTTGTATGTTTATTTGTTAATGTGGCACATTTGATTTACAAACCTAAAGTTTCAAATGATTCAGATTTATGAGGGTCCTTCAATAAATAACCAAACTAATTTTTTTAATTAACACATAATGGCTTTATTTTACTAACATTTACCTACACACTTTTGAAGTATTCTCCCTCTGATGAAATACAATTATTCCAACAATTTACCCACTGCTTGAAACACCCACTGAACCCATTTTTGGACAGTCTGTTCAGGATACCCATGACAACATTGTTCAACTCCTTATCACTTTGAAAATGGCGACGACGAAGCTCCTGTTTCACATTAGGGAAGCGGTGAAAATCGCATGGTGCGAGATCCGGAGAATAAGGTGGATGAGGCATGATCTCAATGCCCATTTCTGCGATGACATCTTGAGTTGCACGAGCTTGATGAGCTCATCATAACCTTCTGAGTCATTGTTGACACGTCATGACGCAGTGAGCCTTCTGTTCATCCCTCAGCATGTGCGGCACCCATTTCGCTGCAACTTTTCAATAGCCAAGATCATTGCAAATTGTCATCTACAGTTCCAACAAACAAATGTATTATGTCTGCAACTTTCGAAATTGTTATGTGACAATCTTCTCGCAGAATTACATTAATCTTCCAGGGCACAGAGAATCTTGAAGTTCTTCATGACCCCCTTTGAAACGTTTATAACACTCAAAGACTTGTGTTTTGTCTAATGCTTGGTCCTTGTATGCTTGCTGCACCATTTCAAAGGTTTCTGTAGGAGTTTTGTCTAACAGAACACAAAACTTTATTGATACGCGTTGCTGCAATTTCAGTTCCATGGTAGGTGTAGTAAACACAACCTCACATATCAGGCTCCAACTCCCAACTGATTCACTCTGCATGACTGGTACTCACCAGACTGTTAGAGGAAGGATTCATCTTTCCACCATTAGCAGTCATGGCACTCCAGGGCAGTTTATTTAAATACAATTAAATTAGTTTGATTATTTATTGAAGGACCCTTGTATGTTCAGATATATTAGTCAATTAAACATGATGTCAAAGATGTGTTTATACATCTGTGACAACCTCAATATTTTTGCATTCCTCAGGTTTTGAGTCCTCACCAAAAATGTTCCTGAAGGCACATTTGCACCATGCTTCCTCCTTATGAGGGGAGCATTTATCCAGTAAAAAGTTCAATTCTATTAGGTTCAAATTACTAATACTTAAACACCTGCAGTGTTAAATATAACAAGACATTGTTTGTTTTTAAAGTATACAAGTCAGCCTATAGGCACTTGCAGTTTCACCTACACTTGTTTTTGTCTGGATGTGTTTCAAAGACAGTATCTCCATTCTTAACAGTTTCTTGACTGGTGATTGAAGAGGAAACATTTGTTGTGGTGGTCACTGTTGCTCTCTGGGTTGCTGGATATAAACTTCATTATGTCATCTGCTTGTGGTATATCAAAATTCATGGCAATGTGAACATTTTTCATAATATGTACTCTCCCAAGTTATCAGTTCTGCTGTTCTGTTTGTTTTAATACTTTAATATCCTCTTCTATGGTGTGCTCAGTTGACCAGTAGTTATGAGCTACAGCTTAAAGCAGTAACTAACAAGGGCCTAACTTCCTTTCCCCACAGTGAGTCTGATGGAAGAGACAATTTAGTGGAGGATAGGTCAGACATAGGCTAGCATGTGGCAAAAGTGACAGCAAATAATTCCCTAATAAATTTAAAAATATGTCACTATTTAGAAACACATTTAGCTCTAACTTGTAATAATATTAATCACAGGACTAGTTTTGGGAATGGTCCTCTCCTTCACTCAGCTTTTGATCAATTGATTCAGTATCACGCAACTGCCTGCCCCTTCTCTCGTTGCCTGATTTGTTGTTCTTCCTGTTGGCTAGCTGTAAGACATCGTCTGGGATTGGTATATCGAAATTCATTAGCTGACCTCTATCCTTAATAATATAAATATTTTCCAACGCTGTAAATTCCCAATCATTTTTGATGGCTTTAAAAGTTTGATAGTTAAGTTCATATGGTTGCATGACCAAAGGTGGTGAGCTATGGCTGATATATCTGTTTCATTGTATTTGATATTTCTGATGTGTTCCTTCATTGTGGTTTCCAAATTTCTTTTTGTATTACTGATGTATATCATCATGGCAGTCTTCATATATGACACAGTAGATTCCTCATAATTTAATACTTGGAGTGGTATCTTTTAGATGGTGTTTGAGCAGATTTCTCACACTATACTTTGTTTTGCAGAGTCAGTTGTATATTATAATCCTTAAAAGTTTTGTTGCTTCTGTTGAAAAATGCTGGGTGATATGTGAATTTACAATATCTTTCTTGGGCACTGTCAACTTTTAGTTTGCTGACATCCTTGATAGTTTTTAATCTTCTATGCATTTCTAATAACCCAGTTATAAAATTTGATTTAAATCCATTCAAAGTTGCAACAAGTTTAATATGCTGCAGTTCTTCTTTGAGTTCTTTTTTTTTTTTTTTGTGAGTTGGATATTGGTCAATCTGTGAATTGAGCTATGAAAGATTGCATGCTGATACGCTTTTGGGTTGAAACTATTGTTTGTGATGTAGTTGTCTATGTGAATTCATTTCTTATATATGCCAAATTCCAGCCCTTGCATGTTTCTTATAACTTTTTAGCCATGGAACAGTAGGTATCCATCTTGTTCTATTTCAGTAGTATTGGTCCTGTAGATTGAATAATTTCAATGCATCTTGAGCTAATTTTTTTGTAACAATGGCAAAATGTCATCTATGTATCTTAACCAGATTTTAAACGTGTATGGAAATGTGTTCATGATATGTATGTCTTATTTGTTCATATATAGGTCTGCCAATAAGGGGCTGCCCATGGCCAAACCTTATCTTTGTGAATAAAGCTTATTATTGAACATGAAAGAATTTTATGTTACACATAGTTTTATGAGTTGATCCTATTCTTCAATCTCGGATGGTGAAGTACCCTGTTAGGCAAACCAGTGATTTATTAATTTAGGTACCTTTTCTGTGGGAATACTGATAAACAAAGAGCTATCATCAGGCTATACTAAAATATAATTTGTCTGTAAAGCCATATTTTTTAATTTTTCAGCTAGTTCTAAAGTTTGAGAGGTAGAACTGGAACTAAAAATTCAATGCCACAACTGGGATTTGAACCACAGACCTTCCGCTTACCGGGCGGACACTCTAACCACTGAGCTATTGTGACAAACTGCCAGAATGGCATTAAATTCTCAAACCAGTTCGTATTTCTCCTGGTAAACCACAAAGGCAGTCTCACATCAGAGACAAATTACCCCAATGGTGACTTACTATTGTAAGTACTTTATATCCCAGGATTAAATAACCTTCAGAATGGTAATTATTATTTATTTATGCCAACAAACTTACTGTTGGTGTTTTTAAACACACAAGCCGTGTGTGGGCAAAGTTTAAGAGGTAGAACTGGAACTTAAAAATTCAATGCCACAACTGGGATTTGAACCACAGACCTTCTGCTTATCGAGCAGACGCTCTAACCACACGGCTTGTGTGTTTAAAAACACCAACAGTAAGTTTATTGGCATAAATAAATAATAATTAGTTCTAAAGTGTTCTTTGTGATAAGTGATTAAAATCTTTCTATGTTGTTTAAATTATTTAAAAGCCATTTTGGCAAATTATATGTTGGTGCATGTCTGTTACTAATGATTGGTCCCAAACTATCAGGTTTATGAACTTTGGTAAACAATACAACTTTGGTAACACTGAGTTACTCAGTGTTAACTTATGCTTTGTGTTATTTGGGATAATCTTGCTCTCTTAAATCATTTTCTTCACTGCAACCATGTGGAATCTTAATCCTTCGATATTTCTTTGTATTCTTGATTTTGTAAAAGCTTATCCATCTTTTTATGAATCTTCATTATCTATTATGATGGTTTTATTGCCCTTGTCTGCTTTGAAATTGAATACTGGTTTTGATATTTAATTCTTGAGTCAGTTGTCTTAATTTAAAATTTCCTTTGATATGTCCTGAAGTTAAAGTTGGCTTCAATAGTTACTGACATTTGGCCGATTTCTGATTTCTAATTGTCTCTTAGCATATCCATTGTTATTTTCACATCCACAATGAAATTGTATATATTGTGTGAGTACGCAACTCAAGTTTTAAGGCATTGATTTAAAAACACTTTATTTTTCTGTAAAGGATTGTGTTGATAGATTAATAACATCTGTAGTTTTTGCAATTTGTTGCAGTTTATATAGGTCTGTCTGTTTTCTCAACTGTTTCAGTTTGTTCTTAAGCTTGTTTTATTGCTCATGATTATATTGAGTTTCTCATATAATATACTTTCAAAATTTGTCCATATAGTGTTTTTAGGTTGTTCGCTAATTTAAATTAATATTGCATAGCTTTAAGTTTGTGTTTGCCAAAAGCAGTACCGTTTTGATCTTTCCAATAGTAGTGCTTTTTTCTCTATGGCTTCTTTGTGTATGTTATCTGTATTGTACTTGACAATCATGCCGGTAAATTTTGGGGTCAATAGTAGTGCTTTTTTCTCTATGGCTTCTTTGTGTATGCTATCTGTATTGTACTTGACAATCATGCTGGTAAATTTTGGGGTCAACTGTTGTTTCAGGCAGGTATTCAAAAACTTAATGTTTGCAAAAGATTGTCTCCTTCTGCTGTGTAATTTAATAAAACTCTTGATATTTCTCTTGTATCCATAAAAAGTTCTGATAAAGTTGTAAACTTGTCTTGCTTCCATTTCTTTTTCTGTTAGCAACACAACCTTTGATAGTTCTGTGACTCATTAACCACAATAATATGAAACTAATGATAAGGAAGTACTTAAGACAGTGGAGTATATCAAAAAATTGTAAAATATGTTGATATATGTATGCAAAGAAACAGATAAATCAGCCATAGCTCACCACTTTTGGTCATGCAATCATAATATCAGCCAAGATATCTAGCTTTTAAAGCCAGCAAAAAATTATTGTGAGTTAACAGAGTTATATTATTAAGGATAGGAATTGACTAATGAATTTTGGCATACCAATCATACATGATCTCTTATGACTAGCCAATAGGAAGGACAGCAGACCAGGCAATCAGTGAAACCGAAGGCAATTACCTAATGTTGAATCAGTCAACTGACAGCTGAGTGATGGAAAGAACCCTCTTCAAAATTAGTCCTATATTTAATATTATTACAAGTAAGTTGGAGCAAAATTTGGTTCTAAATATTAACATTTTTCAATTTATACATATATGTCTCTGTAATATCCATTTAAGTGACACAAGGTGGGAAAAGTTCATAAAACCACAGTAATGGAGGAAATGCAGTCCACCCAAGGCATCATGGCAGTGGTTGTCTCCTGTTCATCCCTTCACTCACCTGTCCAGCTGTTGTGAACATTGCACTGTAAATACAGCCAAATGGTGTACTGCGAGTCAAATTTTCACTACACCCATTTTCCTTGGGTGTTCCAAGTAATCCTTCCTCCTAGTTGACACACATTCCAGCGAATGGTAAAGTTTGTGGTGAACAAAGCCCTCATGATCCAGAGTTGCAAGTTTTCCAGCAGTCGCTAATTATTATTGTTGCTCGGAAACTAGTCCTTTATTAGTTCTTGGAGAGTTTCCTGATGACTTTATTCAACAGGTGACTTTCATCCCCACACTCCACACTACCTAACACACTTTGTTCTTCCATAAGGCATCCTCTATTATACTTTCTGCATCCATATTTGGGTTTGTTAATTTCCCAAAATTTTATTCCTACTGCCCATTCAGCTTCATGTGGATACCTTAATGAGGTAGAATTGGAACTGAAAAATTGAATGCCAAAGCAGGGATGGATACCTTAGAGTTCACACATACCTTGTGGTTGAATATGTACCAATCCACAACTGTTTTAGTCTCACTTTGCAACTTCCCTGCAGTGGCATACGGATTATGTATGTCAGAACAATAAGCAATACAGGCAGAGAAACATTGTGTTATTGTCCCTAACTAAGGTATTTGCTCTAGCTTGTTTCTTGAATGGCAGATATTTATTTGTTATATTAACAGTTATTATTTTCTGATATTTAATTGTTGTATTGTGCTTTTTTTTTTTTTTTTTTTTTTTTTTTTTTTTTAATTAACATCCTCCAACATTGCGTCATATCAGACAAATGAATGAAATGGGTGAAATGATGCTCAAATGAGCCCAAGGTCCATGGAGCTTTAAGTTACCTGACATTCGTCTTCTCAGGGTAGGGAAAACCTCGGAAAAAAACCTTACCTGGATAACTTACCCTAAGCGAGATTCAAACTCGCGACCTCTTGAACGTGAGGCAGACACGCTAACCATCATGCTATCGACGCGGGCGTATTATGCCTTCTTGATTTCCAACTACCAATGACTTGTGTTTCCTATTAATGTAGCACTTTTCTGCTACAGTGGGTACCTAACATTGCACATTAACAGAATGAGAGGTGCAAGTCTTCAGCAAGAACTGTCCACATGGGAACAAATATATATTTTAAAAAATAGAAACCGAGTATTTAATTTTGACATTCCTCAGAGAGACATTTTCAGTAAGTTCATTGAACCATCACCAGAAGAAACATCAGAAGAAGCATCACCATCCGCACCATAAACACCATGGAAACCCAGTTATTGTCCGGTTGGTAATGGAGGAAAGTTAACCTTCGAAACGTGTCCCGGAAAAATGTGTTGTAAGTGTTGTTCAGTGTTATTAATTAACTCACCTTTTAAATGAAATGAGTTAGAGTACTCATACCATTGTGTTACACTCCTTTATCGCACAACTTGCAGTAATACATGTAATTAACAATAATTTACACTCAGGATATGTTAGTTCTAGTTATTCATGTATTTCTGGATGTATATGCTTGAAATAAAATAGTAATAACAACACACAGGAACCATAACTCTTTATGGGAGTGTTCCAAACATTGCCTCTCCCAAAGCCACCAAAAGTAGCCCAGAATTGAAGACCTTAGTCTAGCTGATGTACTTCTTTATAAAAGGAGTGGAGCAGTTCCAGCCTAAGTGAAATGACAATGGGTCAATTTAAAACATCAGTGCAGCTAAAACCCAATGATCACCAAAGTAGGGATTTCACTCCATCACTGTTCTGTTAGTTTGGCAAATACTCACTTCCTTCCCTCCCAAAATGTTACTTTCTGCTGTATAAGTGACATCACTTAAAGGTGAGGCAACTTCATGTTCTTAAACCAGTACTTAATAATTCAGGATAATTTCACACTTATCCAAAATTTGCCAGCACAAGAGTTGCTCATAAAACACTGACTTGCATACACAATTGGAACCCAAAGGAATAACATAAATACAGGAGTACAAAAATGGTTTACAATTCTTTCACACAAACTTTCCATAATTTTCTGGAACATTTCAAACAATTTGGTGACACATTTAGGGACAGCAATGACAGTTCTTGCACTTTTCCAGTATATAAAGTTTGTACTGACTTTTGTGTTTCCTGTTGTTGCTGTCCCATGACTGTTCAGATACTTTGTCTCAAGTTATTCATCAAATACGGAATTTATAGCTGCTTTTCAAGTGATTCTTCATCAAATTCAATTCCAAACACTTTGTGAAATGAAGTCTATTCATTTAGCCGTGTTTCATGAAAAGCCACATCCATTAGAACAAGTGACAGAAATGTGGTGGAAGAATGTCACTAGTTAATAACTCCTGGTTGTGCAGTTTGATGGATAGTTGCTCTATTTCATATCCAACATCAATTCTACATTTTGTAGCACTGTAAATGGAGATTATCTCACCTCTTGTTTATTAGTTTTCTTGTAGTTAAATTTGTTCTCCAGTGATGAGAGAAGTGTAACTGATTTAGCATTTTTTATACAAAGAATATAATCCCCCAGAGACCAAGCAAAACAGCGGTTCAACCTTCCGACTATTGACAAATCACGACTGCTTAGCGTGTAACGATCGAGCAGAAATGAACGAAGACCACTTGAAGACCTGTGAAGCATTAAGATCAGAAGAAACTACAGTTCGAAAGTATTGGAAAGCACAAATGCTAATGTCTTCATTGCCAGATGCAAGGCACTAGAAAACAACAATGACATACAAAGGATAACAGCATATTATCTTTAGTGAATACATAGGAGATTTGATCTAACTTCTCTATTTTTATTGGGCAGCAATTCTGTTGTTTGCTTGATTTCAGAGTACCCACATAAATTAGTTTCTGTATTAGCAATTTCTTACCAGTTTCTATTAATAAAAAATCTAATGTGCTGCACCCACGTGACTTTCTCTGCTCTTGTACTAACTACTCTTGCAAACTCTGATTCCTCTATTCTCTTCATGTTAGTCGAGATAAACATTTGCATATTATTGCCTATCTTATTGCTCCTTTTCTTGTAAGTGCAAGTGGAATATGAAAATAGGGTAGACTTTGTTTAATAGACAAATCTGTTAAACTCAATTGCTATATAAGGGCTTTGAAATTCCCTTCTCTCTGCACAGCCAAGAACAAAAATGTGAATAACTACCTTCCATTTGAGAAAAATATAAGTATTGCAAAACTCACATAAATACCAAGGAATATCTCTCTGAATGGTTCACTCCACAAAAACTGCATTTTGACGTAAAATGTGTGTTTTAATGAGATCAAAAGGTTTTGTACAGTAAGATTTGGTCTATCTCTTATGGCTTACCAGTTATCCTAAGGTCATGAACAGTAAACATGACTACATGAGCTATAGCCAGAAAATTCAAAAGATATATTTTGTTTCCATAAAAATGTCTTAAACATATGGCATTTTAATCAGAATCATTGGAGCCAATTTTGAGAAAATCAAAGTTTTCTAAAAATGTTCTAAGAATTTTCCAGGCAAAGGGTAGAGGAATTAGCTTTAAAATCTTGTGTTGCATCCTTGAAAGATGTTACACTTAAATGCCCAATTTGGTGTTTAAACTGACTTTTCATTTTTGAGAGTTATGCTCTTCACACACACACATACACATGCATGCACGCACACATGCATGCACAGAAACACCAACACACCTTTTTCTATAGCTGTTTTTTTTTGGTTTGAGGGGCCCTCAAAACATAAATTTCCAGTGAAATCTCGACATCTAAATTTTGGGTCAAATAATATACTTCCCTTACTATATATAGTAGAGGAAGTAAAACCAATCAGTGGTGATGTTTCTACTGCTACAGTAAATATTTGTAGAGATGAATGACTGCTTGTGTTGGTTTTGAAAAGACCTTTCCTTCCTCAGCTGAAAGTGTCATACAATCGCTGTCCTTCCCCACATAAATGAGTGAGTGAGTTGTGTTTAAGGGCCCGACAACAACTAGGTCATTTGGGCCCATCCACATAAATATGTGCATTATAAAGGTACAAGGAATGTGCATCTATAAGACCCATTACTTTAATGTCATACTTAGCAGGTTTGTTTAGCATATACACCAGAAAAGGTTATGCATCTCTAAACTGAATAAGAACCTTGTGAACACGTGCATGAGCTCCAATTGAATATATACTGGGTGTTCCAAAAACATACAGACAATGCTTAGTGGCAAAATGATCAATTTTCAAATAGGAACTCCTATTCGGAAACGCACGGTTTGGACGCTGGAAAGCATCAAAGTTTAAGAACGAGCGGTTGTGACAATTTGTCAACATTAGTTTTGGTATCCTAATACGGAAGGTATGCAACCATTTAGCCGTCCGTGTACTGGGATGAACGACCTGACCATAATAACATTCCTGCGCATGCACTAAGTTCCTCCATAAAGTCTTTGGGGGCATCCTGCTGCGTCACTTGTGTTGTTGTTAGCTAATGCTGGATTTCTGACAATGAAGTCATTAATCCTCTTGCTCTCCAATATTTTTCACTGATGGATGGGGCATTAGAAGTGGCCGGGCATATTTGAAGGTGGTCTCGATCCATTTCCTTTTGCAGATCACATAGAGGACAGAGTGGTGAAGAATATATCCCAATTCTGTTTAAATGTTTTGCCTGACAATCATGTCCTGTAATCAACCTGAAGGTTGCAACTGCTGTTTTTCGAGGATACTCAGGAATTACTGTTTGAATGTTTGGTAGTTCCCATCTTTTATTCTTTGATTTTTCATAGTAATATTTTTCAATAATTTTTTTGAATTCAGAGTTGACTAATCTTTTAGCTGCATAAAATGGTAAATTAACTATTGATTTCTGCACATTGCCGGTACCCTTTTTTGCAAGAAAATCAGCTTTCTCATTACCACTCAGTCCACAGTGAGCTGGTATCCATTGGAGACTAGGTGTTTTTGAAGTGCTGTTAGGTGGGAAAGGATTTTCCAACATTCTATAATTGTTTGGTTTTTTGGTGACAACTTGGAAGTAATTGCTATAATTGCTGCCCTGGAATCTGAGAGAATAACTGCTTGCTGAAAATGTGAAATTCTGTACAAAAGATTTTGTAGGGCCATTCGAATTGCTTCAATTTCTCCATCAAAGTGTGTAGTTCCATAACTTAAAGATTTGTAATAGGAAAAGAGGTGACATGTGACTCCAGCACCTGCTCCATCTTTGTTTGATATAAATGATCCATCAGTATAAATATGGAGCCATTCGTGTTCTGGAAATCTAGTATGGATTGTCTCTAATGCCAATAATTTTAGAACACTAGTTGGAGTATCACTTTTCTTAACTTCTTCTGTCAGGTGTAAACAATATGTGATGTCTAATGTTTGTGTCGGATTGACTTTAGATATGAAGTTTTCCTTTGAATTAGGAAGGTGTACATTCTTCCTGATGTCTTGAATTTTGGAAAGAAAGCTCTCCTGAGTCTTTAGTGTATGTGTAAAATTTCTCTTGTGCCATATATTGAATGGGAGTCTGATCAACTTTTCGTGTTGAATAAGAGCCGCTTTTTCTATTTCATATTCAATGGGGCATTGGTTGGTTAGTATTTCCATAGCTGCTATTGGTGTGGTTTTGATAGCACCTGTAATTAATCTCAGACTTTGGTTTTGAAAGATTTGAATCTTTTTTGTGTTTGCTGTTACAAGAACTTCTCTGCAGTAAGTAAATAATGGCTTTATATATACATTGCATGTTGTGTTAAGAGTTGCTCTGGAACATCCCCATTTCATTCCTGTTAGACGTTTTAACAGTGAAAGGCGCCTCTCTCCTCTTTGTATTACATTTTCTATTTGTTTGGTCCATGTAAGTTTAGTATCAAATGTAACTCCTAAATACTTTGCTTCCTTTGTTTCTGGTAATTGTTGACCCTCAAAATTTAGTTTTGTTTTTAGTGGCTTTTTTCTTAGTGAAAAGATTTGGTAGCTTGATTTTGTTGTATTAACAGTCATTAAATTTTCTTTGGTCCACCTTTGTAATTTGGTTAAGGATTGTTGCATGGTTTTTTCTAGTTCTGTACTTTTGCTTTTTGGTTTTGAAGTCCACATTACTAAGTCATAAGCAAATACTGCACACTTCACACCTGATTCTTGTATTTGTTGTGGCAGATCGTTAATAAATATATTAAAAAGTGTTGTGCTTAGCACTGCACCTTGTGGTAAGCCACAGTGTACTTGTTTGTATTTAGATATGTTTCTTCCATATCTGGTTGCAATAAAGCGTTGTGTTAGGAAATGACATAGGCATGAAAACATTGGTCCTTGTATCCCTATTTTTTTACTTTCTTTAGTAGTTTGCGTCACTTGTGTAGTTTCCAGTATAGTAACATTTTTAACACCCGTGGGACATTTACCACTACACAGCTACTGAAATGGCCAACATGAGCTCCAGTATACTTTGATGTAAATGCGTCAAATCACCTCAATGTCACATATCCAAGTAGATGGATTGGTGGAGGTGGACGAGTTCCATGGCCTGCGTGGTCAGAGGTCTGACTCTCCTCAACTATTTTTTGTGGAGTTGTATGAAGAGTATGGTGTATGACACTCCTGTAATGTCAGCAAAGGATCTTATGGCTCGAGTCTACGGAGTGATTGAAAATCTTCAAAGATAACTGCATGTATTAGGTCATATGCATGAGACTCACCAGCACCGATATAGGTTCCGTAATGACGTAAGAAATACACAATTCGAAGGCTGTTTGTAATGTAGACAGTTCGCTGTTGGGCTTATTGGCAAAATGTGAATGCAGACCCATCTAACACTTCGATGTGCTACAGTGTCCAAAGCGTGCATTTCCAGACAGGGGTTCCTATTTGAAAACCAATCAGTTTGGTGCTCTGCACAACATACCGAATAGTCATTCAAAGCCAATATCAAAGTTTTACATATCTTCAAATCTCATGCCCATATATGAAAATAGTACAAAGAATCAGAGGTGGTAACATGCATACCTATATACACAGATATTACCATTATACACAAAACATGTTGGTACTTTACAAGAATACGCAGTCTGGTGGTTAGGAAACTTGATGCACTAATCATGTGTCACATTATGTTCTCTTATCTGACACTTCAAACTAACAAGACCATGTGTTTATAGAAGACATGCCAGTAATTTAATTGTGGGCCATTGATAATCAAGTATGTGCTGCATCTGGTATCTCATTTGTTTATGCTACTTGCTATCTTACAACGGCACGGCTGTTCATATGAGACTAAAAACACTGAGCAATTTAATGCCCTAAAGTATAAAGCGTTGCAGAGAGATTGATGGCCCTTAGCAACAACGGTTGGCCTTGACATTCAGGATACTAAGCCACAAAGTTTGGCTGAGAGATTGAGGCCCCTGTGCAGCAAAGTGTAGCAATGAGATTGGGGCCTCTGTGCATAAAATCAGTAACATATGCATATTAACCTTGTAATCATCATAGTAAGCTCTTCTGTGTCCAGTATGATAAAATTGCTTTTGGAATAATATATTTGAAAGCAGGTTTTACTATAGTAATACACATTCAGGTTAACATAACCATAATTAAGGAAGCTATGGATCTTTGAATGCTAACATACTTCAACATATTACACCAAATTACTATCATTACTTTGTATTACTTTATGCTGTTTGTTGAAATGTGATGTAGTTTCAGTTGTTAGGAAGCAAATTAATGCATGTTATTAATAATGTGTTTGTTTTCCACAGACTTGCTGCTGAAGTGTAAAGTCAGAACTGTTCAAATACACTAACTATAGTAAAATGGATATTAAAGAAGAATCTTGTTTCCCAGGCTTTTGTTCAGAGAATGAGAGAGATGCCAAGGACCTTGAAAGGAAAATTAAAATTGAAACTATTACAAGTAGTAGTGATATCAAACCAGAACTTGAAGAATATTTCACACGTTCACAGAATGAAGAGCATCATCTGAGATTTAATGAAATCATTATGGAAGGTGAAATTGAATCCAAAATAGATATTAAAGAAGAAGATTGGTGGCTGGAAAGAGAAGATTCATCCATTAATGATATTAAGGTAAAACTGCACCACATTTCTTTGCTTTTTTGTCTCACAAAGAATGAAAATATATAAATACTGTGGAAAAATTCAGTCTGGTTAGTTTTCTATTAATTTATTTATCTTTTAACCCTTTCAGTCCAGTTGTGCATTATAATGATCTTAGGCTTTTTTTGCCTATTTGTAATACTTTTAATGGTTTTTTCTGCTATATTCTTGTTATATTGTTCATCACCAATTAAATATATGTACTTGAGATGTTCTGAATTGTAGAAAATTATTTTTTTTTTACAATTTACATTGTAGTGGTTTTTTTTTATAAAAAAAGAAGCAAAATCCATGCAACCGCAGTCAAATGATACCCCGTCATCATCCATGTGTGCCATCACACTGATTATTTTACGTGGGCCCTCCCCGTCCTTTACCGCAGGAACATTTGACTGTGGTTGCCGAGACTTGAACTCATGACCTCAGGCTTTGAGTGCATGGCCAGTGCACTACGTGTTGCCTTAACGATCATTGCTATTCAAGTCAGCAGGCTGAAGGTGTCCCAGACCGCCTAATCTAAGCTGGTTTCGAATTACAGGAAGAACTGCATAAGTAGAAAAATAATTTGGGACTGAATGGGTTGAAATGTTACCACAAATACACAGTTTCCTTCTCATCATTAACAAAGTCTACAGTCTTTCAGGTTATCACAACTCACAGATATTCTTCTCATAACTTTGCTCAGTTCTTTTAGTGTCTTTCTTCACTTCTCCTTTCTCTTATGACCTAATTACCATGTCACAATCTTGACACTCAATGAGTCTTCTTACGTTGTACTAACAGGATGACAGTTATACACAGCTGTGTTACACTAACTGACACTCACCAATTCATGTCCATAACTCAGTTCTAAAATTCACTGCCAACTGTTCTTCTCAAGCCTCCTTATATACTGGGGATGATGTTACACAGTACTTGCTCAACTTCTACACACACACCAGAAATGATTCAGAAGTCTCAACAGTGTTCCCAAAAATTCTGCTGTGTGTGCCACATCAATTGTTACAATCATGTACATAGAGCAGTTACAGTAGGCAAAGCAGCCTTAAAAGTCTTTGCCTGCTCGCAGGTCTGGCATATGGCGCGAAGCAGCCTGAGTATGTCCGTCCCTGCTGAACGCCGAGCCAGACATGACACTGCACCCTTAACACTGCTTGTCTCAACCACCACCGTAGTTGGCCAGACAATCCCGGTGTACCACCAGCATCTTCTCTCAGGGCAGCCCCTAGGTGCGGTAGACTTTGCCATTGTATCACTACTCCAGGTGGCATGGTCCTTGGCAATGTTATAAGGTAGTGCCCCCTTGATCAAGATAGGGCAAATATGCCATTCTGCTTGAAAGTTCTGTGGCAACCTTGCTGGTTGTGATGGGTCTTCCGCAGCTTGCCCTTCAAACAGGTGTGTTGATGTGCCTTCCTGCTCACAATGTGAACACAACTGCAGCATTACGTAATCCTGTCTGACTTGCGGGACCCTCCTGCCTACAATGACCATCGCCTGGTAGTTCTTGAGAGCATCAAATCCCAGTATCACATCCTCAACACTCACAGACCCACAACGCTCTGCCCCAAGATCAACTCCAGCCAGGTCGTGTCCTCCACAGTGAAGCTGTAACCCGTGCTACCGCTACCTCCTAGGGTTAATCTGGTTTCCTTGTTGGCATATCCTGTGCCACTTCTGGTCAAATCATAGTAACTATTGTACTTGTGTCCCCTAGTGATCAGCATGGCTTCTCATGTATCCTGCTATCCATCATTATGTCTTCCACTCTACTTTTCACGGCACTCAGCATTACTTGATTGATGGTTCCACCATTCCACCACATAACATGCCAAGTCGGTTCTTACTTGTGCCTCGCTTGCTCACAGGCTCCCCTACTGGCAGTTCTTCATATCTCCTGGTTGGTTACATGCTACATAAATTCAGCTAGGGGATTCTTAATGACACTCTATGTTATTATTTATCCATGCGAACAAACTTACTGTTGGTGCTTTTAAACACACAAGCCGTGTGTGGGCAAAGTTTGAGAGGTAGAACTGGAACATAAAAATTCAATGCCACTGCTGGGATTTGAACCTGCTCTAACCATTGAGCTACTGTGACAAACTGCCAGAATGGCATTGAATTCTCAAACCAGTTGGTATTTCTCCTGGTAAACCATAAAGGCAATCTCACCTCAGACATATTACCCCAATGGTGACTTACTATTGTAAGTACTTTATTTCCCAGGATTAAATAACCTTCAGATGGTAATTATTATTTATTTATGCCAACAAACTTACTGTTGGTGTTTTTAAACACAGTCTTTTAGGTTATCACAACTATTTTTCTCATGTCTAGCCCTGTCCGTGTTCACAGAGTGCCAAGCCCAATGTCACAGTACTTTTCTGGTCGTGCAATTAATTACCTCCATATTGCACCAGGGAGTTAAAGTAGACAAAGTATGCAGGCAAGGCATTTCTCCAGCTGAGCTCTTTATCTCCAAGAAATTTTGTATCAGATACTTCACTTAAAGTGTAATTCTTGTACCTGATTGTTAGTTAATTCACTCATTTATGCTTTGCTTTGAATTAAATAAAGTTTGCTGTATCAGTACAATGATAGCTTATTTGAAGACAGTATGTATGAAGCATTTTATGATATATATTTTTCTTTGTAATCCGAATTGTTATGATGAGAGAATGTTGTTTAACTCCATGTATTCAATAACTCAGTTGTAGACCACTTTCCCCATTAGTTCAGAAAAGGCTGTCAAGAGATAACACCTTGAGGCAAGTGACTCAAATAGCTGTGCTTATTAAAGCAAAATATAATGGACAAGCCATCCATTGTAAAATGTCAGATCAGTCCCAATGACTGCAGTTAAGTGAACCTGTAGCAAAAGATGGGGAAAGTTCATTTAAATAGAGTGTCATGTCATGCATGCATGATGATGGGGCTTCATTTGACTGTGGTTGCATGGATATTATTCCTTTTCCTTAGGAAGGTGGACAATGTTAATTATAAAAAATATATGCCTTATAATATTGTTGTTAGCTAGTGCTGGATTTCTGACAATGAAGTCATTAATCCTCTTGCTCTCCAATATTTTTCACTGATGATATTGAGGAGATCAATAGCAGTAATAGTAACCGTTTTTTAGAGAGCACCTTATTTTATGCCTTATAATATAAATCAACTCAAAATGCATATTTTGTACTGATGCTTACTAGTATAATTTATGCTACTTAACTACTTCATAAAGTAGAGTAAACATAGCTTGAAAGCTACAGAGGGTACTAATGGGTTCCTCATAACTTTAATTTTATTTTTATATTCATCAATAACTACTGAGTAATACCTTCTTTTTGCATCGTTCATTGCTCTTTTAAGTATTTTACAACATGCACTGTAGTGTACTGTAATGTTTGGGTCATAAATTGTGTGATATGCCAATTTCTTTTATTTGCACAGGACTTTCCCATACTTATGTTATCTAAGGTTTGACCATTATTATCTATGATGTTTTTACTGTTTTCTTAGGGAAAATAACTTCAGATGATAATAGCATTAGTTAGAGATATCAAGTTTGTCATTTACTTGAGTGATGGCATAGTCTAATTTTCATTCTTCAGCACCAATTCAAATTTATAGGTATACTGATCACTAATTATTCTTGTTATAATTTACTTTTACTATTATCAATAAGTTCTGTACCACCAATAGCTTATTATTGTGATCTGACATGCCATATACAATAGGAGTTAAATTATAATGTGGAATTTTTTCTGGGCCTAGAAAAATACTATCTACAACTACTTGAGTGCTCAAATGAATTGTGGCCGGAAGCTGAACCGCATATTCCAAGTTAATTATGTGTAGCAGGGAGGTGAGATTTGTCTTCATTTTACAACTATTAAGTGTGTTTACATTAAAGTGTCCACAAAGTGTTATTTTAACATATTGAATATAAATTGTACGTAATGGTTCTATCTATACATAATATCAGTATTGCAGTCAAATGGCTGTATACAGATCAGAATTACATGTTAGCATACTCAGTTATTAACATTGTTCTTTTTGTAGAAAGTTCCAGATGGTATTGACCACATTTTCGACTGCAAAATTTGCACTCACATGTGGTATTTAGTTTATGGTAGGCTGAATTCTTATAGATGAAATGCCAGAACATGTGGTTGCTGTTCTTGTGCATCTGTGTCCCATCTCAAGGTTTGCTGCTGCCCAGGATTGGTCATTTATGGCCCATGAGCATAGAATTCTCGATGTGTTTCTTCTCTCTTTTCTATTTACAAACCTTTGAAAGTTCCCCTTGTGTGCTCTATATTGTTGCGTACCAAGCTCTATTACATGGCTGCTAAGTCTGCCTGCCATTTCCCAATGTTTCATGGTCACCTTTTGCATGGTGAGCCAGCCCCGGTCTCTTCCATCTGTGGGGTAGGACTATCCATAGCACATGTTCATCTTGACTGTCTACACTATGTTGATGAGCGCCAGTCAGTTGGCACTTCACTCAATTTTGGGCAACAACCCAACTTCTATAGCCTAGGTGCGTGTGGTTCGTCGCCCAAATTGGATTTACTAGTGTAAGCTAAGTTGCTTAGCTTATTTACTTTTTAGGATTTGATTTCTAATATTTTAACCCTCTTATGTTTCACCTTTTAATGCTTTAGATGTTCAGTATTTTAATGTTAAGCTTTAGATTTCACCTCTTAATCATATTAGTGTTTCAGGTTTTAATGTTAGTACACTCTTCATTTTGCCTTTGATGTTCTTATCTATCTATGCTTTTAATTGTCTGTTTTAGCCTCTACCTGTTAGCCAGCAACTTTGTTAGTGTTGTCTGGGCCAAATTGACGTAGATGTTGATGGGCTCTTAAACCCTGCTCACTCACTCTATTTTTCCTGTGATTCGTTTTACACCGTGAACCATCCCTTGTTCACCTTACTCACCTTCTGAAGTACAGTATGGTCTCAGAAATCCAGTTAGCGTGACATATTTATCACATACTTTTGCATGTCGCTCCTCTGTCAATCACTGCCAACAGCTCTATCCGCATCTTGGCAAATTCATGTTTTATATTACCATTCCGGATTCCATTTTTATTTCCATTCTTCCCCTCTTGGCTGACATTTCCTTCATCATTTCTTCTAGTTTGCACTCATATCATAGTTTTTATCCCAGTTCTGACTCCATTGTAACTATATTCTCTTTCCATTACTTTTAAATTGGTAACACCTCATTTATAAAACTTATCACTGTTACACTTAAAACTCATTTTACTACCTTAAGTTTTACAACTAGCCTCTCTCAAAGTTACTATCTGGTTCCTTAGTGACGTCACGTCATCCTCAGAGAATTCAATTTAAGATGCTTTACACAGTGGCTCGAAGCAATACCATACTATAAAGGTTACTTGGAATTTGAAACAAAATTTATAATTTATTAATTATAAACACATCACTGTTTAAGACCTTTAAACCCATTGATGGGCTCTTTAACCCCACTCATTCTAGCACTTCTACTTAAGGACAATGAATGCAATATACCTTTTTAACTACTTATGTAAAATGAATCTCTAGAAATCCACAGATGTGTGCGTCTCTCCTTTGTACAAGAAAACTTTATGCTTTAGAAGTATATGAGTCGACTTATAGACACTTATAGTTTCACTTACATTAATTATTTGAGACAAACATAAATGTAAGTGAAACTATAAGTCGACTCATATATGTGTAAACCACTTCCTATATCACTTTGTATATATTCAGTGGAATAAAGCTTTGTGTTTTAATAGAGGAATGTGATTTATAGAATTTGAATTGTTATATGTGAACTGATTCCTTGTCTGTAGATTTACAAAAGTGTTCATTTTGTTTCTCCTCCTTTTAAAGTTAGCCACTCATAGGGTTAAAGCATATCATGTGTTTTACAAGTGGATTATGTTACAGGAGAAAACACATGAAGACCTTTATTCCACAAAACCAACAAGGTAAGTCTTCTTGTTGATTCTTTGTACACAACGCTACTTATTTCTATTAAATTTCCGTCGTGTTTCCTTTTAGTGCTATGTATAGAAATAATGTTCGTACTTAATGACCACAGTAGAGTTACTTTATTAAGTTGCATAACTGACTATATGCACACATTATCATGCTCCCTGTTCGTGTTAGATGTGGAACTGTCCATTGAACATAATGAGTATAGCACAGTTATTTGATCAAGTTGTGTAAGTAACTATCACCAGACACATTGTCGTATTCCCTGTTATTGTTAGATATGGAACTGTTCACTGAACATAAAGAGTATAAAATAGTACCTGGGCGACCGAGCTTCGCTGAGCGTTTTTCGCCTCTATTTTTGTGAAATCTTGTTTTTTGTGGGAGATGATACTTATTTAGATAAGCCTGAAAGGTAAAACGCTAACTAAATAAAATTACTTGTTGCAATTGTTAAGAGTAATGTCCGAGATACAAGAAATATAGAAATACATAAAAATATTTCATAAACACCATCATTTCAGCTGTAAAACGTGTACTGCTGAAAGCAGGCCTCCCCCATAGATATCCACCCAGTTTGAGGTTTTCGTCGAGCATTTGTTCCATTATGGAGTTAAGTTCTTTGCTGCTGTGATTGACTCCAGGATGTTAAAAATTTGGCCAAGGTCCTTCATACTCCCGTCGAGTTCTTCCATGGCTTCCTTAACCCCGGCCAGTCGCTCGTTAGTATTCTCCGATAGACCTGTCTTCATATTGGAATTCCCGTCTTCATCTTTTCCGTTTCAGAATTTACATTTTCAATTTGGCTTCCATTTTTGTTCCCATATTTTCTATTCCGTAGTTTACATTTTTCCAATTCGGTTTTCATTTTTGTTTCTTCTACCGCATTCCGGAATTAATTTCATTTCCCATTATGTCCATCTTGGCTAACATTTATTTCATCAACTGTTCCATATCGTGCTTTTCGTCGCACTCCTGACACCAATTGTGATTACTTTACTTTTTTAACTATTTCTTTATTTTTTATTAAAACACCTGAGTGACACTAAGCAAAAGCAATGCTGAAGAACAACAAATACTACAGGAAGAAAAGCTGGTTGATAAAGCCATGTGAATGTACTACGCATTTATGTTTCAAACATAGAAAATTGAATGAATTGTTCATAATTGTTTGTCGAAGCGGGAGTAGTGAAAGAAATGTGATTGTGTTTTACTAAAGAAAAATGAGTAGAAAAACCATGTGAATGTTATACGTTGCACTTATATTTCAAGTGTATGTAAAAATGTATGGATTGTTTGCAGAAGAGGGAGTAGTATGTTAGGTAAAAGAAAAGGGAGTAGAGAAATCCATGTGAATGTAATACATTGCGTGGTAAAATGGATTGCATAAAAACCTTCGCCATGAAAAAATTAGATATGTCACTTTTCATGGCGATCGGTCAACCTGTTTTGGAATTTAATCACTCTTCAACATAAGATATGTGTAGGCGTTGGTATGTATGAAGTTGATAAACCGTAGGGAATAACATGTGAATTGTTACGTAAAACAAAAGTGAGTAGAGAAAGTAGTATGAATTTAATACGTTGTATTTGTTTGAAACATATAGCAAATTGTATGATGTTGAAGGGCGAATAGCGAAAGAAGACTGATTGTGTCTCGTAAAGGAAGAATTAGTAGTGGAAATCATGTGAATGTAATACGCTGCATTTATATTTCAGTCCTAGAATATTATATGAATTGTATGTTGAAGGGCAAACGGAGGATACATGAATGTGCTATGTAAAAGAAAAGCGAGTAGAAAACCATTTGAAAGTAATATATTGTGTAGTAAAATTGTTACCATAAAAACTCTCCATGAAAAAAATATATATACGTGCCGAATTTCGCGGTGATCGGTTAAGCAGTTTTCGAGCTTAACAGTTGGATATATATAAACATTCAAGTTCTATAGATGATATGAATTGTTTGTAGAAGAGTGAGTGGAGAAAGACATGTGAAGGTGTTACCTTAAAATGAGTAGAGTAAACACTGTGAATGTAACATGCAGTATTTCTATATCAAACATGCACAAAATTGTATGACTTATTTCTAGAAGAGTAAGTAGAGAAACAGTTAAGAGTGTGTTACCCAAAAGCAAGTAGAGAAAACAGTATGAATGTAATGCGTAGCATTTCTATTTCAAACATACAGAAAATTGCATAACTTCTTTGTAGAAGAGTGAGTAGAGAAAGAGACATGAATGTATTACCTAATAGTGAGAGGAGAAAACAGTGTGAATGTAATAGCATTTCTATTTAAAACATACAAAACATGGTATGACTAATTTTAAAAGTGGGGATAAAAGTGTTTTTTGGTGCAAAATCACGTTTTTTATGGAAAATTATTTATGGAAAAGTGAGTAGAGAACGAGATGTAAATGTGATACCTAAAAGTAAGTAGAGAAACCACTGTGAATGTAATATGCGACATCTCTATTTCAAACTTACAGAAAATTGCATGACTTATTTGTAGAAGAGTGAGTAGAGAAAGAGGTGTGAATGTATCACCTAATAGTGAGAAAAGAAAACAGTGTGAATGGAACAGCACTTCTGTTTCAAACATACAGAACATGCTAGATGCAATAATATTAACCGGGCTTGTGGGCCGTGGTCTATTGGGTTCCTTCTTCTTCCCAAACGTTTCGTCTGCGACTACGGCAGACATCTTCAGTGGCGGCGAGGTCGAAGTTTCCTAGTGGAGATCTCAGCACCGACTGTGCTGGTCACCACCAGAGGTGCGGTATTTATGTCGGCGGCTGGAGGGGAAGTACGTTGTGATAGGTCCGGGTGGCCAGTGGGCTGGACTTGTACCAGTGGAGTACTACAAGGAGCTGGCGTCTGATTGGCTGGAGAGGGGTTCTGGATTTTTGTTTTTGTTAACGCTGTTTGCCATATTCTGTTGAGTTTAAGTCCTTCTTCTTTGCGATTGATATTATTTTTGTGCTTGTGTATTTCAATGGCTTCACGGAATAAGCGAGAATAGTAGTGGGATGTAGATGCCAGAATATCTGTGTTACCATATTGGATGATGTGTTCCCCTTCTTCGAGTATGGCATGTTCAGCAATTGCTGATTTTTCAGTTTGACCCAAGCGACAATTTCTTCTGTGTTCTTCAATGCGGGTTTTTATACTACGTTGTGTGGTTCCGATGTATACCTTGCCACACGAACAAGGTATTCTATATACTCCTGCGGTGGATAGAGGATCCCTGGGGTCTTTGGCGGAACGGAGTATGTTACAAATCTGTTTAGTGGGCTTGTAGACGGTGTCAATGTTGTGGCGTTTAAGTAGTTTGCCTATGCGGTCTGTGACTGATCTGATGTACGGTAAAAATGCCTTGCCCTTCCTATTGTTTGCGGCTGTTTCTGTGATGTTGGGACCTTTACTAGGATGTAATGCTCTCTTAATTTCTCGTTTTTTGTAGCCATTAGAGTGGAGCGCTGACTCTAAGTGTTGAAATTCCTGGTGTAGAACCTGTGGTTCGCAAATGCGTGTAGCTCGGTCTGCCAGAGTTTTAATCATAGCACGCTTTTGTTTCGGATGGTGGTTGGAGTTCTTGTGAAGGTAGCGGTCTGTATGGGTCGGTTTACGGTACACCTTGTGGCCTAGTGTGCCATTCTGTTTTCTGTTTACCATGACATCCAAAAAGGGCAATTTGCCGTCTTGTTCCTTCTCCATGGTGAATTGAATTTGTTTATTGATGCTGTTGAGGTGATCCAGAAATTCTGTTTTTTACATGGAATTTTTCGAAGCTACTGCCTTGGATTCAGCACCGCTTAAACCTTCGTGCTGGTGGCGTTACGTGGATGACACGTTCGTCATTTGGAGTCACGGAGAATCAGCCCTGACAGAATTTCTGGATTCTGGAGAAGGAACAAGACGGCAAATTGCCCTTTTTGGATGTCATGGTAAACAGAAAACAGAATGGCACACTAGGCCACAAGGTGTACCGTAAACCGACCCATACAGACCGCTACCTTCACAAGAACTCCAACCACCATCCGAAACAAAAGCGTGCTATGATTAAAACTCTGGCAGACCGAGCTACACGCATTTGCGAACCACAAGTTCTACACCAGGAATTTCAACACTTAGAGTCAGCGCTCCACTCTAATGGCTACGAAAAACGAGAAATTAAGAGAGCATTACATCCTAGTAAAGGTCCCAACATCACAGAAACAGCCGCAAACAATAGGAAGGGCAAGGCCTTTTTACCGTACATCAGATCAGTCACAGACCGCATAGGCAAACTACTTATACGCCACAACATTGACACCGTCTACAAGCCCACTAAACAGATTTGTAACATACTCCGTTCCGCCAAAGACCCCAGGGATCCTCTATCCACCGCAGGAGTATATAGAATACCTTGTTCGTGTGGCAAGGTATACATCGGAACCACACAACGTAGTATAAAAACCCGCATTGAAGAACACAGAAGAAATTGTCGCTTGGGTCAAACTGAAAAATCAGCAATTGCTGAACATGCCATACTCGAAGAAGGGGAACACATCATCCAATATGGTAACACAGATATTCTGGCATCTACATCCCACTACTATTCTCGCTTATTCCGTGAAGCCATTGAAATACACAAGCACAAAAATAATATCAATCGCAAAGAAGAAGGACTTAAACTCAACAGAATATGGCAAACAGCGTTAACAAAAACAAAAATCCAGAACCCCTCTCCAGCCAATCAGACGCCAGCTCCTTGTAGTACTCCACTGGTACAAGTCCAGCCCACTGGCCACCCGGACCTATCACAACGTACTTCCCCTCCAGCCGCCGACATAAATACCGCACCTCTGGTGGTGACCAGCACAGTCGGTGTTGAGATCTCCACTAGGAAACTTCGACCTCACCGCCACTGAAGATGTCTGCCGTAGTCGCAGACGAAACGTTTGGGAAGAAGAAGGAACCCAATAGACCACGGCCCACAAGCCCGGTTAATATTATTGCATCTAGTATTGACACCGGCCGTGAAAGCCTTAGAATTTTGATACAGAACATGGTTTGACTTAATTTAAAAGTGGGGATAAAAGTGTTTTTCGGTGCAAAATCACGCTTTTTATGGAAAACTGTTTACAGAAGAGTGAGTAGTGAAAGAGATGTGAATGTGTTACCTAAAAGTGAGAGGAGAAAACAGTGTGAATGTAATAGCACTTCTGTTTCAAACATACAGAACATGGTATGACTTATTTTAAAAGTGGGGATAAAAGTGTTTTTCGGTGCAAAATCACGCTTTTTATGGAAAACTGTTTACAGAAGAGTGAGTAGTGAAAGAGATGTGAATGTGTTACCTAAAAGTGAGAGGAGAAAACAGTGTGAATGTAATAGCACTTCTGTTTCAAACATACAGAACATGGTATGACTTATTTTAAAAGTGGGGATAAAAGTGTTTTTTGGTGCAAAATCACGTTTTTTATGGAAAATTGTTTATAGAAGACTGAGTAGAAAAAGAGATGTGAAGGTGTTACCTAAAAGTGAGAGGAGCAAACAGTGTGAATGTAATAGCGCTTCTGTTTCAAACATACAGAACATGGTATGACTTATTTTAAAAGTGGGGATAAAATGTTTTTGGTACAAAATCATGTTTTTATTATGGAAAATTGTTTATAGAAGACTGAGTAGAGAAAGAGATGTGAATGTGTTACCTAAAAGTGAGTAGAGAAAACACTGTGAATGTAATGTGAATGTATACAAAAATTTAACCAAATCTTTAGAGCCGTTTCTGAAATACCGGGAATATACATATATATATATATATACAAGAATTGCGCTGTAGAAGTGGGAATAAAAAGAGTTATTTTTTATGTAAAATCGCGTTTTTTTGGGGATTACGCCTATATAGATGAACTTAAAAAGCAAAACTCTATCTCAATACAAAATTTGATCGAAATCGTTAGAGCCGTTTCCAAGTGCGCAATAAATATATATATATATATATATATATATATACAAGAATTGCTCGTTTAAATATATAAGACTTGATTAAGTTGTATAAGTAACTATCACCAGATTGATTGTCAAATTACCTGATAGTGTGGCATTTGAACCCTCGACTCACTTTATTTACATTCACTTTCACTTAAAAGATGTTGGAAAAAACTAAGGTTTACAACATCATTCGTCCAATGCTGGTATTTCAAAATTTAATACTCTATTATGGTTTTTGATGATGTACGTGTTTTCCCAAGTGTTCACTTCTATTGCTGAAGTAAGTGATTTTGACAATCTTACTGTTATGGCCAAATTGCTGTGGTTATACATAAAAAAGTTGTGTGACAGCAGACTTTTGTGTTAGTTTCAGCTTTATATTTATCTGACTCTTTTGCATAAAGTCATTCTATCTCTTATGTGCACATCAAAATAAATATGCAAATACTTTCAGGTTTCATGAATTAATCCCTGTGTGCTAGTAATAATGGATGTTATTTTTATTTTTATATTTCAGTTTATACAAACAAGATGTTTCCACTTTTGCATCGGACTTATTCTCCACTAAAGACTTACAAAATGACATAAGTTTCAACATGAACATGAATAGTACTCGATGTGGAAGTGACATAAAATGTCAAGGTCAAGAAGTGGTACTTACTGATATAGCTTCAATAGAAACATGTCTTTGCCCAGAAACATCTGAAGATGGGAAAAATGGTAGCATGGCTTCCTCTTTGCAGCAAACTAACTTGCTTCGTCACAGCAATCCAATAAAACAGGATATCAGTAATAAGGATTGCATGCCAATACCGAGTCATAAGTGTACAAGGTCTTGCGAATATGACATTTCTAAGAAGTGTTTGACCTATTCGTCCCATTTAAACAAATGCAGGTTGGTTCTTAATAGTGAAAAACAAAATATATGTGATGTTTCGAACAAGGGTTTGAATCAGTTCCTGTCTCTGAAAACTCAGAAATTGATTGTTGAGGGAGGAAAAGCCCACAAGTGTAATATTTGTAATAAGAGTTTTACACGTTTGCAACTTTTGAAAACACATAAACTGAATCATGAAGGCATAAAGCCACACAAGTGTGACATCTGTAACAAGGCTTTTACTACATTTTCAAATTTGAAAAGGCATAAATTGATTCATGAAGGCATAAAGCCACACAAATGCAATATTTGTAGTAAAGCTTTTACTCATTTATCACATTTAAAAACCCATAAACTGATTCACGAAGGCATAAAGCCACACAAGTGTAACATTTGTAACAAGTGTTTTACTCTTTTATCACATTTGAAATCCCATAAACTGATTCATGATGGCATAAAGCCACACAAGTGTAACGTTTGTAACAAGGCATTTACAGAGTTATCAAGTTTAAAATCACACAAATTGATTCATGAAGGCTTAAAGCCACACAAGTGTAACATTTGTAACAAAGATTTTACTCGTTTATCACATTTGAAAAGACACAAACTAATTCATGAAGGTATAAAGTCACACAAGTGTAACATTTGCAACAAGGCTTTTACTCAGTTATCAGGTTTGAAACGACACATTTTATCTCACAAGGACAAGCAGCCACAGTAGTATAAAGTTTCTGAGGTGCATACTTTCTGCTGTTAAATTTGAGAACTCTTTAGTCAGTTCACTCTTCAACAGGAGAGTGATGAATGTGAGAACTGATTCACTTTTTTACATATTATAGAGGAAACTGTTTTGTGAATGCAAAATTCTATGTGAGTGTGAAACTTCTATTAATGTGTGTATATACTTGGTCTTGGTGACTCAGTTGATTGGAGACTGGCCTACTGTTCCCAAAGTCGTTCGAATTCAGCCCAGGCCGACGATTTTTAAGTGTGCTTAAAAACGACAGCTCCCTGTCAGTAGATTTACTGGCGTGTAAAAGAACTCTTGCGGGACGAATTTCCGGCAAACCGGTGACGCTGATGTGATCCTGGCAATTGACAGCATCGTTAAACAACATAATTTTATTTTTTTAAAATTTGTGTAGAAGTAGATTTATGAATGGAGGAAAGAATACAGTGTGTTCTGTATCTCATCAAAGGGAAGTGGGGATAATTGTGGGGGATTTCAGTGGTAGGATATGAGAACAACATATTCAATGTTGAGTATTTTATTGTATTTGTAGGTTTTTATTGAAGAATATACCTCATACTTTGCATTTTATTATTGCTGTGGACTTAATTTTGTAGCAGGAAAGGAAATAAAATACAACTAAATAGGTGATAGTGTACATTCAGGTGTAACTAACACAAAATTTAGAGTTTCAAATTCTCTATGACATAAGAGGGACATCATTTGTACCAATACAAATAACTGCAAATTGGCAATAAGATAAACCACTGATATCCTGAAGTTTATTTCGCGAAACACATTAATGGTTATATTGATAATGCAGCTAAACATATATGCTCCTGAAAAGCATTATCATTGTTGTATGGCAATTTCATTTATAAAATAACCTTTTATTTCTCCTTCCGAGGTAGACAGGATCAATAGTATTTCCCTTATTTTCTAAGCATCTCGAAACTGTATGTAACTGCTCAATTACTTTTTGACATGACAACCTTCAATTAGTGCAGCACCATTTAGGTGTTTTGTGCACTCTGTTAATTGAATTCCCTTGTGTAAGTATTTCTATGGTTTGACAGTTCTATGTGTGAACGAGGCACATAACAGTAAAATCTATGCTTTTAAAGTGAAAAAGAAAACTTACTTGCTCTGCTGGTGTCGCTTATTCAGCCTAACAATCCCTTAGGTGACTGTTTCAGTGTGTTACTCTCCTAGATTAAGGAGGGAACATATCTGAGCGTGTTCTTTCACATAAGCCACGGTATGCAGTCAGTTTCAAGGCTGAATCAGACTTCAGAAATTCAACACTTCCTCATACAATGTCTTGCAATCCAGCTTCTTTGTGTGGCAAATGAAGACTGCAATATTAACAGCTCCCTCTCAGAAACGTGATATATACACCGTGCTGTATCCATTGCTGAATATTCTTTTGTCTTTCAATTATGGGTTTTTGCTGGAGATTGTTTTTGAGTAGATGAGACACCCTGACGAGATATTCAAAAGATTTTCACATTGTTCAACTCAAGACTTCTGAATTTTTTCCCTTGGTTTTTATTGTTCCTCTGTATGAAAATTTGCTTTTGTTACTTTTACTTCGTGAATTGTAATTGACATGAACTGAAGTTAAAAGGTTTATATATATATGAGGAAAATGTCAATGCCCAAATTCTCGTGACATTTTCCTCATAGATTTCAGGGGCCTACAACAGTAGATACGGGTTTTGGTACACTCGGGGTTCCGGGCCACTTTAACTCCCTGGATGTAGGCTGCTCCTTGTGGTGAGAGGTCAGTCAAATCACCCTCACATGTAGGTCGTGAGTGGAGACGCGTCTCGGTAGAAAGGAAGATCCTTAGTTGAGGATGCGTGCTTGGGCCTAATTGGTGCCGTCATCAGGAAGGGTCCTCATTACCAATTCATCACTTCAGTTCCTTCACATAAAGGGGAGTGAGTGAGTGGGGTTTAAGAGCCCGTCGACAGCTAGGTCATTTGAACCCTCCTAAAGAGGAGACTAGAGGGTAACCCAACCCTAGTCGATCAGACAAGGCTGTGTGACCCACGGAACTCCGGGGTGAGTGGGACGGAGAGCCTGCTATATTCCCTGTGTATCCCTGTCATCCAACTATGCTAGGAGGACTGGGGGACAAAATTGATTTATCTTTTCTCATGACAAGCAGCATTCCTAAAAGAAAACGGGAAGTGCAGTATGAAAAATATTTACACGCGTTGTCATGAGCTCATTCACTAGTGATTCCTAGATTGCAGGAAATTCAGTCATTTTTAAAGGTCAACCCTTTGGCTACTCAGTCGGGTCTAGGCAAGACAGCTAGTGTGGTTTATTCCTGTGCCGTCTGAGATCATGTTCACTTGTTGAGAATTACACCACCACATAGTTTGATAAAGACCAAACAGCTCCACAGATATCCTATTCGTGTTGAGAAGCACTGCAGCCTAAACTCCTCCTGGGGCGTCAGTATCACTCCCTTGTATGGTATATCGGAGGGGGAGATCCATGGTTATCAGTCGTATCAGAGTGTCACGGAAGTTTACCGTGTCCGAGCGAAGAAATATGCTGTCCACGTGACTACTCACACGCTGTTTAATACATGTGATGGGCTCCACCTCTCTCCGAGCATATATACAGACAGGCCCGAATTTAGGACCTCTGACGCCCCAGGGCAGAAAAAAAAATTGCTACCCCCCTCCCCAACTTGCAATACATATATTACTTAAATGTTCACAACATAGAGAATGGTTTCACTAGTTTGGATACTTAAGTATAAGTGGCAAATACCACAAGTGAGGTTATTAAAATTTAAGTAGGAACATCTTAATAGAGCATCAGCCCCTGTTAGGTGTCAAAACATATGCTGTTTAAATAACAAGGGGCTTCCTCCTTGCCCTGTCATTTGCAAACAAGTTTATGAGTTCGTTATAGTCCATTTTCACTGGTAAGTCAGATTCAATTGCAAGAACACCAAGATAACTAAGACGATCCTTCACTTGTGATGTTCTTAAATAATTATTTATGCATCTTAGAGCAGAAAATGATTTCTCAGTTGAGCAGTTGGAAGCAGGAGTGCTATGTTTAAGTTTGGGTAAACACTCTCTAGACAGTTACCTTACAGCTGTGTAGGAGAGTGCGTCGCATTTTCATTCTTTTCTGTGTAACTTTTGAAGTGTAAGCATTCAAGTTCAAATGCTGAATCTTCAAGGTCCGAACTGTAGACTTTCTGAAATCTGGATGATGCTTCCTGAATTTCAAGTGGACTAAGCATCTTCAGATTGGTCAAAAACATAAATGGTTCACTGAATTCCTTGTAGGAAGAAACTCTGTTGTTCAGTTCTTCAATCAATTTAATCAAAATCAAAAGGAACTTGATGTTTCATGTCTATGCCTTTTTTTTTGGGTGCAGCTTTCCAGTAATTTTGCCGCCCCCTAAAATGTGCCGCCCTGGGCAATTGCCCGGTTTGCCCTTACGTAAATACGGCCCTGTATACAGATAATGAGGTTATAGCTTTTCGACTGCACATTCCACACCGTATCGGTTGTTTCTAGTGCCAAGGCTATGGCCACACTTTCGAATTCTTCAAGTGTTTCTTGTAGCGTTTAACTCCCGCTTTTACTACTACGGCACCACAGGCGACGACACAGGCGACGACTACATGGAATGTAGATGGAACACCGGTGGAATAAGATGGCGGGGGAATCTGGAGGAAACCCGCCCCATCACCGCTTCGTCCACCACAAATCCCACATGCGGACGCTTCAACTGTGGTAAGGATGCGAGTTTGTCCATCTGCCCCCAGCTGTTTGAACTGCAGAGGTATCCATCCAGCGACTTCCGCGACTGTCCACATTACCTGAACGAGGTCATTCGGGAGCTCAGGATGAAAGAGTTTATACTTCTCCGAAACCTAAAAGCGCAATTTGCTCGACAACATTGTACCCTGAAGTTTGGTACTGTTTGTTTAATAGTTTTAGTTCGACTGCCAAAGTGGGATATGGGTACACAAAGTTGCCCTGTTGCGGCCATCGCCATGGCTTCTTTTTAGATTCATGCACCAGCTTCTGGCTCAAAGATTATTCCTGTTATTACTATCACCGGAAATATATAGTTCAACCAAAATACACTAACTTTCTGAAATATCTTAAGACTTCTGTCAATGGAAGCTGCGCCTTAGGCCTTTCTCCTCACCTCCACTGCAGGGCATTACCAGCGGGCACGTGGCTCAGCGAGTTTTCCTTTTCCCATGTCTTCAGCGATTCTTTCGCAGCAGTCTGTGATGAAACTGACCTTCTTCCTCCTGAGCCACCTATGGAGCAAGAACTACTTCCTCCCAAAAGCCCTTATCCCACACGGAACCAAAAGGGCAAGCTAAAGAGA
This sequence comes from Tenodera sinensis, assembly GCA_030765045.1. Classification (NCBI taxonomy): domain Eukaryota; kingdom Metazoa; phylum Arthropoda; class Insecta; order Mantodea; family Mantidae; genus Tenodera; species Tenodera sinensis. Next base: position 80,423,627 of record CM060961.1, read on the forward strand.
TAGCCACCGGACTAGTGAACCTAGTCCACAGCTTGTCCCATTTGTCCCAGGATGCCCGTTCTTCAGTGGAATACACGTGGCATAAGCGCACATGGGGACGAGTCACAATTACATATGAAGTCGATATGTACCAGTATTCTCTGCTGACAGGAAACCAAGATTCGCCAACAAGGGCTGCTTTGTACTTCCTGGTTTCATTCCGTTGTCCTTTGACCTCCAACAGGAACCTGGTATTTTTGTACATGGGCGTGCCATGTTTGTCATGATCCCTTTTACCAGCCTGTCATGCTCACCACTAAATTGCAAGCTGTTGCTATTACCCTGGATTTACATGGTTTTTTTCACCCTCTGTACCATTTATCTGCCACCTTGCTCAACCTTGCCATTGCGGGCCTATGAAATCTTGTGTCCCAGTGCCTAAATTTTGTTCAGACTTTCATGCTCAGCACCATCTTCGGGGATTGCCTCGGGCTTGCGCAAATGGGACAAACGTAGACTTTTTCGCACAGAACCACCTTTCTATTATCACGGGTGAATCTACTTTTGTTTCTGAATCTACTGGCACTCACTCGCACCTGGACTTATATGTTTGCTAAGCACAGCTTGCACATCGTCCTGAGTGGTACATCGTCACTGACATCTTCTCCAGCGATGATTTTCCATGCCTCACCAGCTTGCTATCACACTACGTACCATCGTCACGTTGTTGTAGTATTTAACGCCCGCTTTTACTACTACGGCACCGCAGGCGGTGACACTGATGATACATGAAGATGGAGCACCGGTGGAATGAGATGGTGGGGGAAACCGGAGTACCCGGAGAAAACCCGCCCTGACGCCGCTTCGTCCACCACGAATACCACATGCTGGTCCCTGGGATCGAACCCGGGCCGCCTACGTGGTAGGCGAGCGCGCTAACCGCTCGGCCACGGCACCGCCACCATCGTCACGTGTACCCATCTGGCAGATGTATACAGCTAACGGGGCTCTTTATTCCAGCTTAGCTGTTTTTGGCATCCAGTTGACCAGATAGTGAATCACATTATATTCCTGTTAAGTTCCTCTGCTGAACGTGGTATTTCTCCTTCGTCTACACAACAGACATTTACCGGTCCCTTTGTGGGCCGACAAATGCCGGTGGGAGGGCTACGTTACATATGTTTCTGTAGCGCCATACGCTTGATAATCTGGTCACTTTCAGGTGATTACGCGCCAGAGGCCGCTGTGTCATATAGTCCAGTTAGAGGGCTTTCTTTCTCCGCTTTGTAAAGTTCTTTAGTAATTCACACCATCGCCTGTCGTTAGGGGTTAGTTTCATCGAGTAGCTGGCAAAGTTTCAAAGTTTACAGTCCTAGTACAGTACAAGCTGACAAAACCGGACCCCCTCTATACCGAAAACTTGGACAGCCGGAAAAAAAAGTCTCGGAACGGAGGCATTTTTTATGTTAAATAACACTCTAAATCGGAAAACTGCTTAACCTTGAAACGGACCATTTTTTCCGGAATCGTTTGCACAAATAGCCTAAGATAGATTTTTATTGTGCTTAATATACAATTACGTGTTTTGAAAACGAACTTGCCACGTGTGAAGATAATTAAAGTGCAGCAGATATTGCTGCTGGAAACCCCAGTTGTGAAGTCATAGAAAGAATAGACGACGGCGATGATGACGACGATGAAGCCAACGAAAGGAAGCCAAAAATACGCACTTTTAGAGAAGCATCTGCCACGAGTTACCTTCAAGAATTTGCAGCTTACGAGAATGTTCCAGAGCTCCTGGGGCTGATGCAGGATGCAAAGGACATCATGGAGCGTACTGTTGTGAAGAGGTCGCGACGGTGCACTTTGACGGATTTGTGGGGCAAAAGAGACTAATGTAGAAACTGCTTTTATGAACGTAAGGCCAAAATTCAGCAAAACTTGCAACTGTTCCTATCTTTTATTTACAGAATTTGATTTTATATTATTCCTTCACTTTGATTCTATACGGTTATAGTTTTTTACTTTTTACTTCGATTTAGTAACAGCACTTTGTAAGGCGGAAACACATGAAAGCAAAAAAAAAAAACAAAAAAAAAAAAAAACAACATATTACTGGAACTATCGCGTTCCGTTTTAGGCAGGTTTTACCTACTGTATTAGGCTTAACAATGACACTATGGTTTGCCTTAGAGATGCTGCTGATGGTGTGACGTACGTTTTTGTTGGTGCTTGCGCCTCATCACATTACCACCCGGAATTTTGCCCCTCGAGTACGGGATCGAGTATCATGAAGTCTCCTTTAGGTCACCTAATGGCAATGGTTATTCAGTCTTTTCCGTCATGCAGGAGCTAGAACAGGACCTGGCCTCTTCCAGACCCTCTGACCTTAACCGGATAGTATTCACAGTTTCATACCACAGTTCCTGTCTTTGGCTGATGAACTTTATCTTACAGAAGTGTGACCATATCTGACGCACCGCTGTTTTTCAACCACTTGCCCCGTCCCAATTTTAAAACCTGGCAAGGATCGCACATTTCAAACGTTTTCTCAAATATTTCGTCGTCAATGAGTTTTTTGGCTTTGAACTCCAAGAATACCATCTTTTAATTTTGCGTATTTTAACTATGGAAACTTACCTTGCAAACATGCAAATCCACTATAGTCCTTGTTGAGTGCCCTAACAAAATTCTTCACCAGGCCAAGTTTTATATGTAAGGGAGGGCAAAGAACCTTATCGACCAAAATCAATGGTGTTTCTTTTACATTACTCTCCCTTAGGACATATTCCTGCAGCTTAGTCTAACGCTGTACCACATAATGTTTTTGTGTGTCACGCTTGTCTCACAAACACAAAAACAACATTTTGTGGAGCATCCTTGTAATCCAAACCAATTACTTTAGGATCACCATATATCTTTCAACAATGAACCTCATATTTTAAAACACGTAAATCTTAGCCAAGCTTTCATAACCTCCTTTAAGATCTACTGAATGGGAAATTGGAACAGATGGAAGTTTTGTTATACACACCTTAAGCTATCAACAGTGAAGCAATGTAAACCACCAATAACACAAAGTATATAGAGACTAATATTTTGACTTCAGTAAAATTGAGTTAAACTCAATACACAACCAATGTACGTTTCAGCACCAGGACTATGCCATTTTCAAGGTAAGCACACCTCTAGCACGGACATATATCGAGGCTGACGTGAATCTCAGGCTATGGCCGGGCCGATCAGCTGATAGCCGAGAACCGGACATGCTAACAAACATGGCTACCAGTGTGGAATGTTATGGGGCAACACGTGTTAGTTTTGTTTAATTGAAAGTGAATTAGTGGCGGTATATATTGTTTCAGTGATTGTGTTTATTTGTAAATATTGTAAATTAATCAAAATTAATTTTTCAGTAGTTTTCTTGTTGTGGTACGAGAATTATAACACATGTTTTTCGCTGCACTTTTTAACGGTTTCTTTTGAGCAACTGAACAGTTTTTCGCCTGGTTTTCGTAAGTTCTACTTGTTATAGTTGAACTATTAAACAAAAATGATTATTTTCATTTATAGTGTGTAATTTTAAGTGATTTAAGAAATGGTTAATTCTTCAGTTAAGTTATTCAAGAATCCATAACCTATATTGTAACATGGTGATACCGGTACCGAAAGGTATGTAATTCTACTTTTGTTTTAGATGTAGAATTGAACAATATGGGTCGACGTTGTAGTGTGTATCGATGTAAAACTAGTTAGGATAGTATATATATATATAAATGAAACACATTGAAAGCGCAAATCTACACCCAAAAACTGTTGAACTAAAGATGGTATGGGTTGGTTTTTGTTAAACCATTCTGGCAACAATTAAATGCAATGAATGTTAATAAAACATTTACCAAGTTAATCAATAAATTTAGAAAACAGGCAGTAGCTAGGTCATTTACATTTTTCCCACCTTCATCAAAAAGGAGAAACTATTATACTTGTGTGAAATTTTGTCCCCTGTCTTTACTCACACATGATGGAATTATGTAGGCAACGACACCTAGGTTAATGTGTACCTATATGAACAGAATGACAGAGTCCTGTGTTATCACAATTTAGCCTGTCTATCAGAGGCAGCATCCACATCTGCCATCAATAATAATATGCAACCCTAACATAACTTTATAACATCATATCTCAACTCTTTCTCCACTTTTACAAATTAACACAGGTATCACAGCTTAGGCTATTGTTGATAAGTGCTATTTATGTGCAAATTTACCAAACCAGCATGGTAAATGTTGATAGACTGAGTTTAATTAGTATTTTGCTTCAATTTCTGGGATGCCTATCTAAAGGACAAATCCACACCCAAAAACTTCTTGGTATGGTCACTGTATGGGTTTTGTTAAACCCAAAAACTAAACTTTGTAAATATTTATAATTGTAAGTTAATGTTAATTGTAGCCTGTAAGCCGGGTCCTTTGTACCGGCACCAGGCATAACTTTCTCTCAATAAACAAAACTAAAACTGAGGAAACTATATATGCCCCGCTGATAATAAGTTAACATTTATATATTCCATCATTAATAAATATTATGTAAGGTAAGTGGATACATTGGTAAATACTTTATACAAGTGATATTGAAAAATAAGTCTTCCAGCTTCTCCGGGGTAGGCAACATATCAATATTACCATTATTTTAATATGATTGACTAGTTATAATAATATATCGGTTAGTCACAATGGGCCATTAAAAATCAAAATATTGAGGATGTAATATTTCCATTTACATGTATATATTCAGTTTCAGTGGAATTAAGTTTGGCAATAATCATGTGCCTCGTTTTTTAATTTGATGATAATAACAGCAGCTATTGAGATAGATAGTTCATCTTTATTATATTGATATGTGATTTATTATTTATGTAACGCACTATAATATTGTGCAGGTATTTTTGTTACGTGTTTTATTTTCAATAATGAGTGACAATTCAATGGATATCACTTCCTTACGCTGTTCCTCCAAACGGGGAAGTCATATTCATGTTCGGCTTCGGTCGGTTCCCTTCAATCAGCTGTTCCAAAAATGACGCAATCGGGCCGTAGCCTGTATTTAGCGCCAGCCTCGACGTATATGTGATGACGTAATAACCCACCCCTGATCTCAAAACGGATATAGTAACAACCAATAGAAGTTAGTTCAGAATTCGCAACAAGGTCCCATTTTATCAAAATGAATCTTTTTTCTCAACCCATCCATTCAGTGGATCCCTTTAGTTGTTTTACTTATTTAACCTCTGGATTTATTTCATGATAAAGTGACCAGAAATGATCTGCCGCAGCTGATTTTCTAACTATTTATATTTGATGTTTCTAAAATGCCTTTTGTTTGGTTTCCAGCTGACGTTTTGCTTTCCCACTGTAAATCTTATCCAGTCCAGTCAACTTGATAAATGTCGGAGTTCTTGCAATTTGGAATTTTGTCCTTTTTAGAAGGCATCTCCATGGCCGAGAGGTTAGAACGCTCTACTACCACCTAGGCGGCCCGGGTTCGATCCCAGGGACCCGCATGTGGTATTCGTGGTGAACGAAGCGGAGTCTGGGCGGGTTTACTCCGGTTTCCCTCACCACTCATTCCACCAATTGCGCCATAACCACCTTTCCAATTATCGATTTCGCCTGCATATCATATCATCCTCTTCCTCACTCTTATACCGGAAGTTGGGTTGATCATCCGCTTCCACGTCTTCACTCTATCCAGTCCATAGGTTCCAGAGCTCCCCCACAGGCATCTGATTCTAGGCACTGGCTTGTTAGTCCTAGGGGGGTGTAAGCCCTACATAAGTGGAGGGTAATCAGTTAAAGAAGAAGTCCTTTTCAGAAAAATTAAGCAATTTTCTTTTATTATATTTATTTTGTGGAGCCAAAATTATGCCACGTTCTATAACAATTTTTTAAACATTTTTATTAGTCCAAGGGTGGTAGGTAAACTTTTTAAATTTGCAGTCATATGTTTATTTTTTAACAGTCACAGCTTCATTTACGGCCTTTTGATATTTCAATTCCTCTCTTATAACCATAGCAATCTCCAGCAAATATCATTGAAATTCAAAAGAATGCTGATGGAGACAGTAAGATGTATATACCACCTTTCTGGGAGGGAACTGTCAACATTGGAGTCTTCATTTGCCGCACAAAGAAGCTGGATTGCAACACATCATACGAGAAAGTGACATTGAATGTTTGATAGTATAACTGACTACATACACACAGCTAGTGTGAAATTAAATATGTTATTTGGGCTGTCCCTCTTCAGCCTAGCCTAAGGTTTTTTATTTGTTGTGTGAGGGATCTTTACGGCGTTGTGCATATTTTGTTTTCATTTCTTTGTTTTTGTTGACATTGTGTAGTGTTGTGTGTTGAGATTTTGTGTTAGTGGTTTAGTTCCCCATGTTTTTCATCCATCGCTCCACAGACAGGCATCCACCCAAGAAGATCGTTGATTTGCATTGATGTTTTTTTATATTTGCTGCTGTAATTCACCAGGTGCTTTTTAAATTGTTTGCAAGTTGGTGTGTGTGTTTATGTGTTATTTGTGTTTAAATATTTTGAAAGTGTTGTAAGTATTCTTTTAGATTTTGCTGTTCTTGTTGTTGGTATTTCGCTAGAGTGAAACAAGATTATCACATATATGCTACCTCCTTTAATCCAGGAGAGCACATTAAAACAATCACTTAGGATACCTAAATCATGCCCAGGCTGAAAAAATTGACATTACCAGAGCACATATGTAATTTTTGGCGTTGACAATACAAAGATCCTCATGTTATGTGGCTGCTTCTCACATCGAAGCATAAAAATAAAGGCAACACTTAAATTGTATATAAAAATTGGTAGTTTGTTGCACCAATGGAGGGCCAGTATTAGAAGGTACTTGAGCACTTACTTAGTTTTGAGATCAAGCAAAATAAAGGAAATACTAATGTAAATTAATGCTGCCTATAGTAGCAGTAATAAAACTGTTATTTTATAACTAAAATTGCCATACAGCAAAGAGGATAGTTCCAGAAGCATATACTCTTGGCTTCACCATCATTGTAACCACGCATGTGTTTAGTGATATAAGACAAGCTTTTCATATATTTTTATAACTGCCACATTGTATAGGGCCATCACTACTAACAATGCCTCTCTTATGTAATACAGAATTTAAAATTATAAATTCAGGGGTAATTGCAATAGAATGTGCACTGTCAGCTGTTCTTATTCATTTTATTCTCCTGCTACAAAATTAATTCCATATCAATAATATAAAGCAAGCAAAGAGAATTATTCAACACAAACCTACAAGTAAGGTAAGAGACTCAACATTGAACATCTATCCCAGCTTTTTGCAAAAATAAGGAAACAACAGCAGTTCAAGATCTGGAGTGCTGCTGCCCTTGAAAAAGTTTCACAATTATTATATCAGAAATTAATTCTGAGTTAGCTTACTTAAGTTGCAAATGATATAGGAAAATCATTTAAGTTTTTAACTTAATTACCTAACCCTGAAACAGCCCAGTTGTTAAACTTCTCCTCCAACCCAATTAAATGCAGCTTACACATGTCCAATTGAGAAAATAAGAAACTATATAGAATATATTGTATGGCTTTCTCCATTCATGAGTGAATTTATATACAAATACACATTTCACTTTAATACAGAACTTTGCATTCACAACACAAACTACATACCATTTAGAGATGCAGGTAGACTGAAATCACTCTCTTGCAGACTGTCATATCTTTGGATGTTAACTTCATACACCATTACATAATACTGGACAACGAATGAATGAAATTTAGTTACTGACACACGTCTACGCAGGATAAGGGAAAACCTCTGAGAAATAGCTTATTCGGATAACTCACTCTAGCCAAGATTCAGCCTCATGACCTCTTGGATGTGAGACAGATACAGACGTGGGCTACTTTGCATAAATCTGGAATGCTAGCAGCTATGATTAAATCCCTTATTACTAAACGTTTTGTTAAGTCAGCTACAGAAGTTAGTGAGGCTATTTCCCTCTTCAGTGTGTTTGAGACTTATCAGATAGTCTAGAAATTTGATGGATACATTTTCCTCGTATTCATTTTGAAGAAGTGCTGCTGCACTGGAACTTCACCAGAAGCAGAATTTAGAAATACTGGGATAATAACTTTGAAGATATGGGTAGCTCTATAAATACCCTAAAATCTTAACAATTGGACTACAATAATGTCCAAACAACTGTTAAAAATAATGGCATGAAGCACATTTTTATCTAGTGGCCGCTCACCTGACACAATTCAGCAAAATGCTCTTTCTGATTACAAGCCTTTTACTTTCAAACTGTTGTCAAATAACCCATTTCAATGCCAAAGATGTAGCTGATGGAATTGCTTCTTCAAAATTATTTTGATAGCAAAATAAATTGTCAGCTGCTTTCTGAATACGAAAACATGCTTTTGACGCTCGAAATTTTCCAGATTCATAATTACAGGTGCTAAATTAGTACATCCTAAAATCCTTGATTTCAACACTATCTGAAGCTGAATTCACATTAATCAAATTGGTTTTTCTGTTTCTTCCCTTGTTCTTGCATATGTATATTATTTTTAACAGGAACTAAGGTGCAAGAAGATATTAAGAGTTCTGATCTTGTAAGTCTACAATTGAAAACCAGGTAAGTTCTTGTTGTCATAAAATGACTAAATTTGCTAATTCCACGTACAGCGTTGTTGGGCACTATGTTCAAATTATACACTGCACCATGCATACATTTTACAGCTCATTGTATTTGTTAAACACGGGCTCTAACATATAATAGTTTTGAGGTTATTTTGAGCCACTTATTTACACTTACCTTCACTACTAAACTGTTTTAAAGCGGAAACGTTTTCAGGACCATTCGATCCCATCATCAGCCGTTGGGTAACTGACGTTATTCTCTTCTTCCTTTTCTCTGCTGTCTCTATTCTGCTGCCATCTGGTGTTAGGGGCGCAGAGCTTTAACACTTCATTCAATGCTGGTATTTCGAAAACGTTTCCGCTTTAAAAAAGCAGTTTAGTAGTGAAGGTAAGTGTAAATAAGTGACTCAAAATAACCTCAAATTGAAGAATACTTCACTGTCAATAGTGCTTCTATTTTTAATATTCATATAATAGTTTATGTACTTATAGACTTTGTCATCAAGAACTCGTTAAAAGTTCTGAAATTTAACACCTGAATGCTATTCACAGACGTTATACTACTGTGGATACTTATCCCGGTGAGATAATATATGTCTTTTCAAACCTGATAACTGGGTAAAAGCCTTGTTGCAAATGTTACACTTGTGTGACTTTATACCATCATGAATCAATTTATGTGTTTTCAAATTTGATAACTGAGTAAAAGCCTTGTTACAAACATAACACTTGTGCAACTTTATCTCCTCATGAATCAATTTATGCATTTTCAAATTTGATAACTGAGCAAAAGCCTTATTACAAACATTGCACTTGTGTGACTTTATCCCCTCATGAATCAATTTGTGTTTGTTCAAACATGATGGAAGAGCAAACGTCTTGTTACAAATGTTACATCTGTGTGGCTTTATGTTCTCATGAACCAATTTGTGTCTTTTGAAATTTGATAACACAGTAAATGCCTTGTTACAAACACCACACTTGTGTGGTTTTATACCTTCATGAACCAATTTGTGTCTTTTCAAAGATGATAACCAAGTAAACGCTATGCTACAAATGTTACACTTGTGTGGCTTTATGCCATCGTGAATTAATTTGTGTGTTTTCAAATGTGATAATTCAGTAAAAGCCTTGTTACAAATGTTACACTTGTGTGGCTTTATGCCCTCATGATACAGTTTCGGTGTTTCCAAATCTTGTGAACATATATCAGTAACTACACCTTTCTGACTTTTGCATTTTCTATCACCTTCACCTTCTGGACCATCATTGCTCATATTGCAACCTATGTCATTTCCTAAGTCTTCACTGGAGAATGAATGTGATGTATAACTGGAAACATCTTGTTTGTATAAACTGAAATATAAAAAGAACACAATCAGTAGTTACAACAGAGTAATGAAAACAAGATAATGTGAATGATCATTTTCCACATGCACTGAGAGATAGAATGGCTTCATAAAAGGGTTACAAGTACTTGAACATGCTGTAATTATGGGTTCAATTACAAGTTATATGGGATTTCGGACTCTAAACTTTGTAGTAAATGTAAGCAGCTATTGAGTCTGTCTGTTTCAAGATATTTTCTTGCCTAATGTTTGGGCAAATATAGGTAATGTGGAACGTATTTGTGGCTAGTTATCGGATTTTCATTATTCTATGTAAAATGTGCATTTTCTGTTTGTATGATATCGGAGGGCATAAAGATGTTACCTGCAATTTTTTTTTTTTTGCTTTAGTATATTTTCAAGATTATATGTTTATTCTTAATGAGTAGGGAGGAATAAATAATTTAGAAGCCTATAAGGGGATAGGCTTGCTATATATACTAGGTAAAACCTACAAGGAATACTGGATGACAAGTTAAAAATATACTGCAGAAGAAGGAAAATTAATATAGAATTCCAAGCAGATTTCAGAAAGGAGAAAGATAAGTAATAACAGTTCTAAAGACAGACAAGGTTTCATTCACATCTTTAGAGTTACTGTGTTTCTTATAAACATAACAATAAATTGGATTTTGGTATTTACACAAAGCCAACTCTCATATATATTTATGCAATTATGAAATTTTTAAACCTTACCCACATAAGTTTGATTTTTCTAATAGTTTAATTGATATATTAATAAATACACCACCAAATAAGAAAGAATTTCTCAGAGAATGTAAAAGCTTTACCAACAATGCGCTATTATTTTTACTACAGATTTTGCACACAGAAAGAAACAGAGATTGAAATATCAAAAGAGCAAAAAAGAAGTTTCTACCCTCAAGAAAATAAAAGATGATTGTGTTTTTGAACGGTTTACTTGCCATCCTCGGGTCAATAAAGATATACAAACATGTTAAACAACACAATAACTTGACTTGCTCTTAATAAATAAGTTATATAAAAGGTTAGCTGAACTTTTCTAAAGAGGATAACATTTCAAATTATAACAAAACTGGTATTTCTCAATTAATATGTGTGTATTGTAACAGGGCTTGCATGGTGAGAGTAAACATTATTTTTGAACTACAATAAGATAATATTTTTGAAGTATTAAATATAAACAGATTACTAAATCTGTTAAGGAACATCGGTTTTGGTCATGAAACAAATTCATAGCTTAAATTACAATTAAATGAACCCATAGATTTAATGGTTTGTGAAGAGATGTTTCTTTTGAAGAATAACGAATGAATTTTCAACCACTGACCGATGATTCTCAACAAATTTGTTTTGCTTCAGGAGTTGGTAATACAATAGAGAAAACAATGTCACCTAGTGTCTATAATAACTGCAACCACTGAAGAAGTGAATGTTTGATTCAGAAAACTTTGGTCTGTAATTTTAATATTCACAACTTCTAATTATTATATATTTCCATTATGAATAGTTTCAATTTCTCTTATTAATTTCACTATATATGCCCAAATATTCTGAAAATTGTTCTCTTGTATGACACTGATCGCTGGCAGATAGACATTGCAAACTGAGAAACTGCGGCCCAGCAGGTGTACACGTATTGCCATAGCTTGCAGCAGTGTGTTAAGTGGTATGCAAGCAATAGAGATATTAAGCACCACCACAGTAGCAACAGCACCATTTGCTCACCAGTTGCTGCAGAGTCATATCTCAATGTTGAAAAATCAGGAAGGTGTAAACCATGATAGGCTGCAAATGAATTTCTTGTAAACAGTTGATTTAAGGCAATCACTGGGAAACTAAATGGTGTACATCCAGATCATGTACGTGAAACCCATGAACATTCCAGTGAACCATTTTCATGGTACAACACAAATTAATTGAGTCTTAATTTTCTGTTTTACTTTGGCCGAATTCAAACCAAATGGTAACGCAAGCCCCATTCTGTTGTCTGGAAGTTGGAACATTCCCAGCGGCTCAATGAGCAAGATGGGACTTGTTTGAAGACATGTGACCGCTAGCCATATGTTTAGGTGAGAAACTATGTCTCTTGATAAGATTGCTAGTGCTAATGGACAGCTTGGGAGCTACCATCTGCATAGCTGAAGACGTATTTGCTGGAGCAAGTGTGGCACAATACAATGGAGAGGCACTCGCTGACAAGTGCAATGTCGAAGCATTGGCAATGGTATTTAAAGTACAGCAGGCTGCTAAATAATAAACCATTATGGTAGTAGGTTTGAGTTGTTCAAACCATGGGAAAGGAACACAGAGGTAGAAAATGTCTCTGATAGTTACATAGGAGTTATACAACCTTATGAACTAATAATCACAATAGCTCTAGAACAGTGTTTCTGAACCTGTGGGTCGCGAAGCCTCTGTGAGTGGGTGGCGAGAGGTTGAGAGAATTCAGTAAAAAATCAACAAATTTTAAAATGGTAGATATATTAAAAAAAAGTAAACAAAATTATACTCGTTAAATGATACTGATAAAATCTTCGACTACTCATTCATTTTAATGTGAAGGTTTGCGCTTGAGTTTGTTCAATCAATTTCTCCCATCATGGATCCGTTTTTGCAACATTAAGTATTAAATCATTATCCCAATTTAAGCGGCTCCTTAGTTTACTTTTTATTTGGGCCATTGATGAAAATGCCAACTCGCACAATTACGAGGTAGAAAATGGAATCAAACATTCAAAGCCTCAGTTGTCAATTCCGAGTATTCTGTTTTTCTTTTTAACCAAAAGGTATCAAAATTTTCAGACTTGAATTCCAAGTGTAACATCCCATGGGCAGATAATTCCAGCAGATTCCCTTTGAGTTTAGTTGCTACATTTACCTCATTTATAGCAGCATTTCAAAACGGATTTAAGATCCATCTTTGCCCAGTGCTGTCCGATATCTCTTGCACTGAGAAGTAATGACACAATACTTTCTGCAAATTCTCTAACACCACTTTCATACCCCATATATGAGGTGATGGTTATCTCCCTTCCGACTTCTTCAATGAAAGACTGTCGACGAAAATGAATCAAAGTTGTTTTGATTTATAGGTGATTACCACAATTCAATTTTTTTTATAAAACCATGGAGTTTGTCTTTTGCTGTAATGGCATTTTCATCCCACTCTTGAAGACTTTTATTAAAGTTATTTAAATGCTCAAATAAGTCAGACAGAAAAGCCAATTTCAAAAGGAATTCCGGGTCAGAAATGAAGTCAGAATAATGTGACTTGACTTGCTGTAAATATACTAATAGTTCAGCACTAAGTTCCATAACTCTGGTCAGTACTTTGCCTTTTGATAACCACCCAACCTCTGTATGGTAAAGCAAATTGCTATGTAGTGTCCCCATATCTTCACAAATGATTCAAAATAATCGCTTTTCCTTTAATAGAATTTACAATTATTATTTATTTATGCCAACAAACTTACTGTTGGTGATTTGTTTTAAACACACAAGCCCTGTGAGGGCAATGAGAATTCAATGTCATTCTGGCAGATTGTCACAGTAGCTCAATGGTTAGAGCACCCGCCTGGTAAGCGGAAGTTCTGTGGTTCAAATCCCAGCTGTGGCATTGAATTTTTAAGTTCCAGTTCTGCCCCTCAAACATTGCCCACACACAGTTTGTGTGTTAAAAAAAATCAACAGTAAGTTTGTTGGCATAAATAAATAATAATTACCATCTGAAGGTTATTTAATCCTGGGACATAAAGTACTCACGATAGTAGGTCATCATTGGGGTAACTGTCTCTGATGTGAGATTGCCTTTGTGGTTTACGAGGAGAAATACGAACTGGTTTGAGAATTTAATGCCATTCTGGCAGATTGTCACAGTAGCTCAATGGTTAGAGCACCCGCCTGGTAAGCGGAAGGTCTGTGGTTGAAATCCCAGCTGTGGCATTGAATTTTTAAATTCCAGTTCTACCTCTCAAGAATTTACAATGTTAATAATATTTAGAACTTGACTGTATTCTTGTGACAAGGTTTTGGCTGCAAGAGCTTGGCGATGGAAAAAGCGATGCACCCAACAAGCGTTTGGCATCTGCTCTTTCAATGCATATTTGTGCCCAGTCGATATTCGTATCTTGTGTAGCTTCAAGGGACATGTCATGCAAGCACTGACCTGTAGTATTCATAGGAAGTGCCTTGCAAAATAGTATTTCTTCCATTAATGTTTCATTGGATTCAAAACGCCCAAAAGCTACAAACTGCGTACAACCCGCAATATCCGTTGATACATCAAATTGCAAGGACACAAAAGAAATTTTCTTTACTTTTTCTATGACTTCATCACGAATGTCAGTCACCATATTGCTTATCCTGCGTTGGATGGTATTGTCAGGGAGAAGTATACTTTTGAGGTTTTCGATCTCTTGCTTGAGAAACATTCTCTGCTATATCTAAAGCCACTGGTAAAATAAAATTTTGAGCAATATTGTGAGGTTTTCCTTCTTTAGCCACACGAAAAGCTACTTGATAGCTAGCGAGCAACGCTTTCTCATTTAGGTTGGAGATTTATACAATAGCAGGTTTTTGATGTTCAAGAGCTCTTAATTTTCGCTGAAAACATTCCACGGGTTTATTTCTTTCATTAGGATGTTTTGTGCTTAGGTGGCATACCAACTTCGATGGCTTCATGCTTTCTCTTGACAAAATTTCCAAGAAAATTACACACTGCGGTTTATTCTCTATCACAATAAACCCAAATTTCAAATAATTGTCGCCATTACGAGGTTGCTTCTTTATTCCACTACTCCCGTTAGATGCTGATGGTTCTGATGATCTTTTCAGGAATTTATCCATTTTAAATTATAACGAACAACTCAACCACACCTGTCTGATGCTCACAAATCACTTTACAATTACTCCAACTACAAGGCACCTTACACACAGTCCGTATAACACCGTAGTTTCACTTCCGAATCATTTCCACTTATCGCAGTCTGGCTTCCAATTCCACTTGCTTCGCGGTCTTGCACTCAACTCCCATGGCCATGGTCGACTGCCCTATTTACAGGCCAGCGCATTCTAGCAAGAATCATCTCGAAGCATAACAAAACGTCTTGAAACTTGTGGACCTTTTGCGGAACCCAGGACCCTCTGGATTAACGGACCTGACTCTGCCATCTAAGTTGTACAAAAATGGCGTCGGCTGGTGGGGGTGATTTCTGAGGTGTTTTCCTTCGTATTATTTTCCATGCCTTTGAATTATTGTCTCTTATAACAATTGCTATGTAACCTTGTCTTCATATTAGCAAAGCGAGTATTTAAAACTTTTATTTGGGCAGTATAGGGAACGAGAATAAATCTAATAACGTGTTGACTGTGCCGTGTGCTATCCACGTGTTCATATTTATTGTGTTTCATCTAAGGCTATGGCTACGTTAGCCGTACAGTGTGGTTAATTTATGTTTGCAAATACAACTTGTGTCACGATTACAGTGGTGAGAGGTTGTTGAAGAAAAACTGTTCCAGTAGTGTATGCTATTGTAGTCATACCTCAACCTAACCTCAAACATCACAATGCACCGTAACTGTTGCATTCCGGGATGCAAATTAAAAATCAGAAACTTTCAGTTAAAACAAGAGGTAAATTGAAACGTAACGCTTGTAAATTCTATTTAATTACTATAAATTGCAGCGTTGTGTGTTGCCGGTGTGTATATAACATGGTGAATGGTGAAAGACAAATTTCGAGACGCCGCTCTCCTACAGTTTTACCCATGTAACTAGTATGCTGCTTGTATTTATACATTATGTTTTGTCTTTGTAATTTAAATGTGTAGCTGTAGTTTAGAAGAAATGTGTTATGTCGCTGCATGTAAAACCGTAGACTATGGCAAAGTTGGGAAAATGTTTACAAAATCGACTGCTCGAGAAAACGAATGAAACATAGTGCAATGGATGGAGTTTTTATTGATGATTCTGATTTTGTAAGTTTTATTGTGCGCTCAAGCTTCGTTTTTTATTTATGAGCAAATTTCGTACGTGCGATGCAGTGGTTTTATTTCGCTTATGTGGCGAATATTTAGCTAATAAATGTGTATAAAAGAGTATAATATATACTAGAATGATTGACTAATGCATTTATGTTGAAATGATTGCGTAAACACTGCCCAAATTGTAAATATTTCGATAACACAGGACCCTGTCACCCCACTCATATACATACACTAACCTAACCTAACACGGGCAAAATTTCGATAACATAGGACCCTGTTACTACACTCATATACATACATACACTAAACGTAACACAGGAAAAACGAAAACGAAGCTTGACCGGCAAATAAAACTTTCAAAACCGTAATCAGCAATAACAATTTCAACGTAAATACATTAATCAATCATTCTAGCATATATTATACTCGTCTATAAGCATTTATTTGCTAAATATCCGCCGCATACGCGAAATAAAACCACTGCATAGCACATACGAAATTTGCTAGTAAATAAAAACCGAGGCTTAAGCGCATAATAAAACTTTCAAAATCGTAATTAGCAGTAAAAACTGCCTCCATTGCACTATGTTTCATTCGTTTTCTCGAGCGGCCGATTTTATAAATAATTACCCAAAGTTGCTTTACAATGCTGATTTAAGGTTACGTATTCCATATATGTATTTCATTTACAGTGCTGTTTTACGGTTGTTATTTTTAATATTTCATCTGGTTTTGTGGATTCCCCCTGTAAAATAAAGTGTCATGAAGTGCTGAGTAATATGTTGTTGCAAACTGAGTAATCAAAAGTTTTCAGTAATAGTAAAAGCGAATTTCCACCCTAAAGCTTTTGAATTTAGTAGGTAGCTAATTATTCTAAGTGGCACCATTTGTATATCAGCCATCCAGTATAGTATGTTAGTGTAGGTATATAACATTATGTAGATTGTACAAGTGTGACAAACAGTGTAAACAATGGTTAATAATTGAGTCAACTCAATGTCAACACTTCTGTTTTATTTAAATAACATGCTGCTTGCAGTTTTGTCTATCTTCTTTGTAATTTGAGTGTGTAATGCAGTTACATAATGGCATGTAAACCTGTAAATTGCATGAATGATATTTAAGGCTATATATTTCATTGCCCATGGGTTATCGTGTAATATTAAATGTCATCCTTTTTTGTTTACTTGAGGTTATGTTTAAAACAGTGTTTTTGTGTGTCACGCAGCCCATATTCACAAAACAGGCGTGTTATTACACAACATTTTTATTTTACTGCGTTGAAATCGTAGCCTGTAGACGAGTTGTTTATAAGTAGTTCCCACCAGATAGGCCGCCATCTTGAATCACAGTGTCAGGTCCTGGCGGAACCCAGGACCTCCTAAATACCGGACCTGACACTGTGATTCAAGATGGCGGCCTATGTGGTGGGAACTACTTGTAAACAACTCGTCTACAGGCTACGATTTCAACGCAGTAAAATAAAAATGTGGTGTAATAACACGCCTATTTTGTGAATATGGGCTGTGTTAAACACAAAAACACTGTCTTAAACATAAACTCAAGTAAACAAAAAAGAATGACATTTAATATTAAACGATAAACCATGGGCAATGAAATATATAACCTCAAATATCATTCATGCAATCTACAGGTTTACATGCCATTATGTAACTGCATTACACACTCAAATTACAAAGAAGATTGACAAAACTGCAAGCAGCGTGTTACTTAAATAAAACAGAAGTGTTGACATTGAGTTGACTCAATTATTAATCATTGTTTACACTGTTTTTCACATTTGTACAATGTACATAATGTTATATACCTACACAAAACATACTATACTGGATGGCTGATATACAAATGCTGCCATTTAGAATAATTAGCTACCTACTAAATTCAAAAGCTTTAGGGTGGTGCTTTTACTATTACTGAAAACTTTTGATTACTCAGTTTGCAACAACATATTACTCAGCACCTCATGACACTTTATTTTACAGGGGGAATCCACAAAAGCAGATGAAATATTAAAAATAATAACCGTAAAACAGCACTGTAAATGAAATACATGAAATACGTAATCTTAAATCAGTATTGTAAAGCAACATTGTGTTAGCTTAGGTTAGGTTAGTTTTGCATATGAGTGGGGTGACAGGGTCCTGTGTTATCGAAATATTTACAATTTGGGTAGTGTTTATGCAATCACTTCAACGTAAATGCATTAATCAATCATTGTAGCATATATTACACTCGTTTATGCACATTTATTAGCTAAATATCCGCCGCATAAGCGAAATAAAACCACTTCATCGACCGTACGAAATTTTCTCATAAATAAAACACGAAGCTTGAGCGCACAATAAAACTTACAAGATCGTAATCAGCAATAAAAACTGCATCCATTGCACTATGTTTCATTCGTTTTCTCGAGCGGACGATTTTGTAAATATTTACCAAACTTTGCTATAGTCTACAGTTTTACATGCAGCAACATAACACATTTCTTCTAAACTACAGCTACACATTTAAATTACAAAGACAAAAGATAATGTACAAATATGAGCAGCATACTACTTACATGAAACAAACTGTTGGTGTTGCAGATGCCACTAATTGAATTCACTCGAAATTATTGTCTTTCACTATTCACACTATTCACCATGTTATATACACACCGGCAACTAATACACATAACGCTGCAATTTATTGTAATTAAATACTGAATTTAGAAGCTTTATGTTGTAATTTACCTTTTGTTTTAACTGAAAGTTTCTGATTTTTAATTTGCATCCGGGAATGCAACAGTTACGGTGCATTGTCGTGTTTGAGGTTAGGTTGTAGTATGGCAACATTAATATACACTACTGGAACAGTTTTTCTTCAACAACCTCTCACCACTGTAATCGTGACACAAATTGTACTTGCAAACAGATAAATTAACCACACTATACGGCTAATGTAGCCATAGTCCTAGATGGAACACAATAAACATGAACACGTGGATAGCACACGGCACAGTCAAAACGTTATTACATTTATTCCTGTTCCTATACTGCCCAAATAAAACTTTTGAAACACTCGCTTTGCTAATATGAAGACAAACTTACATAGGAATTATTATAAGAAACAATAACTCGAAGACATAGAAAATAATACGAAAAACAGCGCGTGGAAACACCTCAGAAATCATCGCCACCAGCCGACGCCATTTTTGTACAACTTAGATGGCAGTGTCAGGTCCGTTAATCTAGAAGGTCCTGGCGGAACCCGAACTAGTTCCGAGTGTTACCAACAGATGGCACTGAGAGTCTCGGCCCACGCAATATGTTTGTACTTGTTTGTTAGTTATCAATTGGCCACGTATTTGATTTAAAATTATGTTTTACGTACTTAATTATATATTTATATCTGAATCCTAACAACGCAAAAGCCTAAAATTTTTGTGTGGATTATATATTTTTAACACATGAATAAAAGGGGGTTGCGAAATATTTTGATACTAGGGGGGTTGTGTCATGAAAAAGGTTGAAAAACACTGCTCTAAAAGACAAAGAAGATAATGAATAGTAGAAACCAAAAAGGGTGTTCATGGCACATTTAGTAGTCTTGGAGGGTTGAAATGGCAGTGCCAGGCTCGGGATGCAGGGCACATCAAACCTCTACCTACAGTCGTAGGTCTCTGAGGGAAGCTGGTGAACGTTAAAACTAAATTATTTTGTTGTTTAACAATGCTGTCAATTGCCAGGATCACATTAACATATCGGCAGTATGCAGAAATTTTGTCCCACAGGAGTTCATTTACATGCCACTAAATCTACTGACATGGAACTCCCGTTTTTAAGCACACTTAAATACCATCAGTGTAGGCCTGATTTGAACCTGCAATCTTGGGATCAGTAGGCCAATGTCTGTAGTATTTCTCATGTAAATTACACACTTTCCAGTAATGTTTCCTCTGTAATTCTCCCATCAATGTACGTACATACACACACACACACACACACACACACACACACACACACACACACACACACACACACACACAAGAAATTATGTAGCACAATTTAAAGTGAGGACTCACTTGTAAAGAATAAGTAATTGCACACCTGAATCAGAAGATATTAAGCAAACGTTAAGTATACAAATATCTATGTGATTATCTGTGTCATAGAATATTTAAAGGTGCTAAGTGAACTGTGAATCACATTGAAACAAGTTAAAATGTATCTGATGTCATGGTATTGTGTATGTGACATCAACATTTGACAATACAATCACTCAATGCTCACTAAACTGCTTCACTTCAAGACTGATTCCAATGAAATGTATCACACACCGTCTCTGCCGACATGTACAGTTCTCAACAAGATGGTATACATACATGCATGCACTGCTAACAGCAGTCCCATACGAACCAACTATTCTTCCCTTTCTATCTCAAAAGCTGTCTGCTTTCTTGCGTTCTGCAAGCTTTTATTCTGGGATGGCTTATTAAGGTCTTTCTCTAAATTAATACACAAGCTAGCAGCACGAAAATTACAGAGTTCCTTTGCTCTGGCGTACTGATTGCTGTCAGTGACATATTCACAAGGCAGCCCGATCATGGTTCACTTTGATATGCACTGCAATCACAATATCTTTCATTTTTGCGGCTCTCCAAATGTTTCAGATGCTGTCTTATCACACAACATATTCTACTAGTACCAGAAAATTACAACTTCACCTCATATAAATCTCATAAATGTCAAACTTAGAAGGGCGATCAGAAAGAAGCATTATACTAGCAAATTACATATATTTCAAAGTTTTCAAAAGGGAACAATCTTCTATTTGCAGCAACACTGTAACAGTAAAAGGAGCTCCTAATATTACAGACAAGAATTAGGAGACATGAGAAATCATCTTTGGAAGCACACATGCAAAACTGGAATAGGAATTTAAAAATATGAAGAAAAACAAAGAGTACGAAGCTTCAAGAAAAAATGACTATGATATGCAAAATGCAAGAAAATGACCAAAAAACTTAAAAAAGCCAAAATATGACTTTACATGGCCCATGAGAATTGCACAATTTTAATCACCATTGAAAAAAATTGTGCTTCCCATTTATTTTCTATGGAAAAAAAAACACAAAGCTATGACATTCCATAAGCATCCAGATCATGCTCATTATGTTCAGTGACCAGTTCCGTAACTAACATTAACAGGGAATATGACAATGTGTCAGGTGAAGTTACTTATACAACTTGATCAAATAACTGTGTTATACTAATTATATTCAGTGAACAGGTCCATATCAAACACTAACAGGGAATACGATAATGTGTCTGGTGATAGTTCCTGATACAACTTGATCACACAACTGTGTTCTGCTCAGTATGTTCAGTGAACCATTCCAAATCTAACACTAACAGGGAATATGACAATGTGTCTGGTGATAGTTACTTATACAACTTGATCAAATAACTGTTTTATATTCAATAAGGAAAAATTGAAGCTATTAACAGTGAAGCAACAAGATTCTAAAGTAAGAACACATTGGAAACTAAAAACTTCACTTATCTTAGTATTATTTACTACAAATTAGGAACTAAAAACTTCACTTATCTTAGTAACTAAGATAAGTGAAGTTTTTAGTTCCTAATTTGTAGTAAATAATACTAAGATCAGTGAAGTTTTTAGTTCCTAATTTGTGGTAAATAATACTAAGATAAGTGAAGTTTTTAGTTTCTAATTTGTTCTTACTTTAGTGTCTTATATTCATTAGGTTCAGTGAACAGTTCCATAACTAACACTAACAGGGAATATCACAATGTGTCTGGTGATAGTTACTTATACAACTTAATAAGCAATTCCACTGCGATCATCAAGGAATGAAAAATAGTTTGACACCTAACACTAAAGGAGAATGTGATGAAAATTTAATAGAAATAGGGAGTCTCTTATACAAAGGATCGGCCAGATTACTTACCTTGTTGGTTTTGTGGAATAAAAGTCTTCATGTGTTTCATCCTGTAACAACATAATTCATACTTGTAAACCACATAATGTGCTTTAACTCTATGACTCTTATCTTCAAAAAGAGGAGCAGAAACAAAATGAATACTTTTTGTAGAATCTACACAGAAGGAATTACTTCACACAAAAACCATGCAATCAAGACAAATAACATTATTATTTATTTATGCCAACAAACTTACTGTTGGTGTTTTTAAACACACAAGCCGTGTGTGGGCAAAGTTTAAGAGGTAGAACTGGAACTTAAAAATTCAATGCCACAACTGGGATTTGAACCACAGACCTTCCGCTTGCCGGGCGGACGCTCTAACCACTGAGCTATTGTGACAAACTGCCAGAATGGCATTAAATTCTCAAGCCAGTTCGTATTTCTCCTGGTAAACCACAAAGGCAGTCTCACATCAGAGACAATTACCCCAATGGTGACTTACTATTGCAAGTACTTTATATCCCAGGATTAAATAACCTTCACATGGTAATTATTATTTATTTATGCCAACAAACTTACTGTTGGTGTTTTTAAACACACAAGCCGTGTGTGGGCAAAGTTTAAGAGGTAGAACTGGAACTTAAAAATTCAATGCCACAACTGGGATTTGAACCACAGACCTTCCGCTTGCCGGGTGGACGCTCTAACCACTGAGCTATTGTAACAAACTGCCAGAATGGCATTAAATTCTCAAGCCAGTTCGTATTTCTCCTGGTAAACCACAAAGGCAGTCTCCCATCAGAGACAATTACCCCAATGGTAATTGGCTTGAGAATTTAATGCCATTCTGGCAGTTTGTCACAATAGCTCAGTGGTTAGAGCGTCCGCCCGGCAAGCGGAAGGTCTGTGGTTCAAATCCCAGTTGTGGCATTGAATTTTTAAGTTCCAGTTCTATCTCTTATACAAATAACATTGTTACAGTTCATAAATAGGCTAAAGTAGGTGTTACATTAATTCTTTTTATTATTAGTGAGTTAGTTAAACCTTTGCATTAAATATACATAGTTATTTTGAATACTCCCTGGCAAGAAGATTCAATGCCTTTAAACTAGAAGTTCAATTGAGTTGTGTGGTGAATGAAATTATACCAACTGTCTGCGACTATTAACTTCCATGTTTTTATGTGCAGAAGCCTTGGTAACAATAGGTGAGGTTAAGTCAGATATGAGATAATTTGGATTATAAAGAGCAGTATAGGACTAAACATAAAAGATGAACTGAAATCATTAATATAAGATAAAGTTATTTAATGCAAGGTTTTAAAGTGTGTATGGTTTAGCTAGAAAGAGTGTTTCAAATGCACTTCAAACAACAAAGTTGTCTTCTATCCTGTTTTCAGATACATGTTTTTCCACAGTGGAGGATTCTCAGCGATGACCTCCTTAAAAGTAATATATTCTTATACTTCTACATGTTACAAAAAGAACATTAATTGCCTATCTAGAAGCAATCTACAGTGCCAGCGCATAACATCATTAACCCTCTGGTATGATGGTTCAGTTACTTATAAGTAGGACCTGGATTTTTAGGATTTAACCTATTTTTTTCCTTACCATTTAATTAACTAATTTCAAGACATATGTTCATTTCACACATTCTGAAGCAGAATATATGACTTTCATTGCACCTAAAAATGCTTATTTGAAGGGTTGAGACCTAAAATGACCTAAATAGTTGTTTTTCCTCCTTCAAATTATGTCATTTTTTCTTGGAAATGTATTCTATAAATATTATTTCTACCACTACAAGCATTAAAGCTGAGATAATTCAGCATAATACTGCTAAGATGCAGCACATCCCATTGCACATGTGACATCCAGTCACTACTTGAGGCAGTAAGCAGAAGGTCAAGACACAGATTGGTAAGGAGGAGCTTGCAGTTGTAAGAAGAGAGTTCAACAAGTAGGACATAGTTGCTGCAATTGTTTTTAACTTGAATTGTTATATAGCAGAACAATGCCTAAATCGCACTTACTGAGACAATGTATTCTTGCAGATGGTCGAGCAGTATTTTGTCAGGCATGCTCAAAACAAGTATGTTTCTTGTACATAACCTAAACACTTCATGCATTATTTTACTGGAGTGTATTTAGAATCTGCATTTTGAATTTCAGATTAAATGTGAGAAGAAATCCCATAATGAGCAGCACAAACCTGCAGCTTTAAATATTACTAGTGTTGCTAGGAGAAATAAGTCCAGCAGCATCACTAGGCAGATGCTTATTTCTTCCACAGTTGGCAAACCTAAAGATAACTTTAACCTTTGCCTCTGCCAGGCGTTGGTATCTGCAAACGTCCCATGGAACATGCTAACGAACCCGACCATGAAAACATTTTTAGAAGAGATCAGTGGTCGCATTATACCTAAAGAATCTACTGTAAGGAAGAATTATTTTGTTCCTGTTTACCGGAACACACTACCTGAAGTAAGAAAATATATAGGGGATCACTATATCTGTGTTCTGTTGATGAGACCACTGATACCTGCGGTCGCTTCATTGTGAATGTTGTAGTAGGGAAGTTGGACACAAAAGAACCAGGTAACCCTCATCTAATTCTTGTAAGGATAGAAAAAACTAACAATAGCACAATAGCTTGTGCATGAAGGACGCTTTACGCATATTGTGGCCCGAAGAGAATCAGGATAGTAAGTTCCTGTTGTTACTGACAAATAGTGCTGCCTACATGTTGAAGGCAGCGAAAGTTCTCTACTCCTTCTATCCAAGCATGCTGCATGTTACATGATTGGCTCATAGCCTGCACCGCCTTGCAGTGAACAGTACGGTGATGATGTGAACAGAGTGATATCTTCGGTCAAGAAGGTTTTCTTGAAAGTCCCAACACGTATAAAGTTATTCAAAGAGAAGCTACTGGCAACTCCTCTTCCACCTGAGCTGATACTTATCTGCTGGGGAACTTGGCTGTCTGCTACCTTTTACTATGCTGAGGACCTAAATGACATTAAAAATATAGTAAACGACTTTGATGAAACAGACGCTTTCTGCATCGCCAAGGCCAAGAAATCGATCAAGGCTCCTACCATCATCGCTTCCCTTACGTATATTAAGGCACATTTTTATTGTTCTCCAGAAGCTATCATTGCATTGGAAAGCACAGCCCTGCCACTTAAATGTGCTATGGATATCTTCGACAATGTTTCCAGAAAAGAAACACCTGGACCAGGGGAGTTACATGTTCTTCAAAGCTGCAGAGAATTGTTCAACGTAATCCTGGGTTTAATGATGTGAAAGTCATCTCTTCAATATTGCAAGGTGAAAGGTATACCGGAGAAATATCCCTAGAACCTGCAGAAATATGACCTATGCTCCTCATGCTCTGTTGAAAGAACTTTTTCTTTATACAAGAATGTGTTATGTGACAATAGGTAGTCATTCACATCAGAAAATTTGGGTATGTATGCAGTTATGTGTAGCAATGCCAAAAAATAATCAACAAAAGAGACAGTAACATGGATTATCTGTATGCTGTATGATTTATATCTCAATAAAGTAAGCAAACCAGAAAATTATTTGTACCACTATTGATCCGCAAAGCTAAAACCTATAAAGAAATAAAAAAAAAACCTATTTTAGGCATGTGAAAAACCTAAAATGAAAGTTTATAGGACCTAAAAATCTGGGCCCTACTTATAAGTGAATTTGAATTATCCCATTGTGTTTTATAAATTGAAGTGTTACAATAATAGGCATTTTTAAATTATCTGCACAAGAATGACTATAGAATGTTACATTTGAACTGAATTGTTTTATGTAGACGAAGACAACAAGCTAAGCCTGAAAGGTTCCCTTGAAACGTGGTTTTGTTACAACTCCTTTGAATTTGAACTAAAACCCCTTTAAGTTTGTGAATGTACCTTTGTCTTCTGAAGGCCCTCACACAATTTATGAGAGCTAGAGAGACACAAAGGTAAGTAATATATGAGTCAGATGTACACTAATTGTCTATGGTATAGAGTTATAGTTAAACAAAGATGGATTTAAAATTAAAATGGCTTGGATTTACGATGGTCTACTTTACCTTTTTTCTTTACCTCCCCTTATGCAGAACTTATGAGCATGTGCATAGGGTCAGATGTCTGTTGGGGAGCACAAGAACCTATGGACCAGACAGACTGAACATCTGGAAGCAAGTGGTCAGCCAAGCACCAGGTATGATAGTGAGGAAGAGGATATGAAATGCAGGTGAAATCGATGATTGGAAAGCTGATAATGGAGCAATTGGTGGAACGAGCGGTGGGAAAACCAGAGAAAACTCACCCTGATTATGCTTTGTGAACCATAAATACCACATGTCGGTCCCTGGGATGGAACTCAGGCCACCTAGGTGTTAGGTGAATGCTCTAACCGTTTGGCTACAGCGTCACCCTGTCAACTATACTTCAGAGTAAAATAAGCAAAAAATGGTTTAAAGTTTAAAATGAATCACAGTAGAAACAGGCGTTGGTAGGTTAGATTAGATTAGATTGCATTCTGTAGGTTCAATGATGGCCAGGCAGACCTTGAACATAGAACATGTCAAAAGCATTTACAATTAAATGCATAAAAAACATGCAAAACATTAACAGGTTTCAAGTTTTGCTGTTAAAGTACGAGATGAAGATAATACTTCTAGTGCATTGACACTTACATAGTTATTATACATGTACAAAATCATGTTACTTGGCTTTTACAGACTGTGTCATTGCTTCAATGTTTACATTTTTGCTTGTATGAAAAATCAGTCCAAATTTATAGCTAAGTAATACATTCTAACATGTTACACATGTACATTTAGCTTATTAGTAAAAAATATTCTTACTCATGTGTTAAGTGTGTCAAATTTAAGATAAGCGACCTCAAAATATTAACTGTGCACATTAATCATAGCATACCTATTTTAATTCTTACATAGTATGTAATGTACAGAGTAGGCAACATTTCAATTATGTTCATATATACAGAAAATCTATTTACATCCTTACTTTGACATAAAGTGTGTCCAACATGATTGTTCAAATATACATTTTCAAAATATCAACAAACATATTAACACTGTTACTTAATATTGGAACTTAAATTATAATAAATTAGTTGGCTTTTTGTAGCCTGCACGTCATTATTGTTATACTTAATTCCCTAATTGGTACCTATCGAACAATACAACTGATCTGACATTAGGCTGATTATTGATTTAAATATTCCTCTACAGAATAAAATGACTTATCACAGAGATACTCTTTGAGGGAAGCTTTAAAAATTCTGAAATCGCTAACATTTTCCTTTAGATTACTGGGGAGAGCATTAAATATTTTAATTGTTTCACAATAAACACCTTTTAGGAAGCAAGAAAGTTTGGCATTGGGACGATGTATATTTCATTTTTGCCTAGTGTTAAACGTATGAATTTCCATGTTAGTTGTAAAGCAATTCTGATTATTAGCATAAAATTTTAAAATAGATAGTATATATACACAAGGTAAGGTTAATATACCCAGTTTCCAAAATAGATCTTTACATGACTGCCTTCTATGGGTGTTGCATATTATTCGTATAACCTTCTTTTGTATTAGGAATATGTTCTTACTATACACTGAATTTCCCCAGGACATTATTCCATATTCCATAATGGAGTTAAAATAAGCAAAATAAACTAACTTCAGTGTTCTAAAATAAGAACAAATTAGAAACTAAAAACTTCACTTATCTTAGTATGTTGATATTCTTTTTCTAAGATAAGTGAAGTTTTTAGTTTCTAATTTGTTCTTATTTTAGAATCTTGTTGCTTCACTGTTAATAGCTTCAATTTTTACTTAATTTAACTTCAGTGTGTCAATCGTGTGGAAGTTAACCAGAGATCGGATGGCATAACATGCTGCATTAAGCTTAGGTGTAATGTAATTAATATGTGACTTCCAATCCAGGTGGTAGTCTACTCGGAGACCTAGAAATTTTACCTCATTAGGTTGTTCCAGTAAAATATCATTGATTCCTATTTCTATATAGGTATGTGGTGAACGATTAGTTATGAATTTAATGAATTTTGTTTTTTCAAGGTTTACTGACAGTTTGTTTGCTTTAAACCAATTTGACATGCAGTTTAGTACATAATTTAATTTGATAACGCACTCACTTAAATTTTTGCTTTTCACGAGGACACTGGTATCATCTGCAAATAGATAGATACTAGCAATGTTATTTATGTATAGTGGGAGGTCATTTATGTAGATTAAAAATAATAGAGGCCCCAATATCGATCCCTGGGGAACGCCATGTTTAATTGATTTCCAATCCGATGTGCTGTTGTTATACTGGTTGGGATTGCTGATTTCGACCCTTTGTTTTCTTCCTTTTAAGTATGATATAAACCAATTTAGATTTTCATTTTTTATCCCATAGAACTGTAGTTTTCCTATCAAAATTTCATGATTTACACAATCAAATGCTTTTGCTAGATCATAAAAAATGCCACCCACCTGCATACTATCATTTAACGCTGTCAACACTTCATGAGAGAGTTTGTAGATTGCATTATTGGTTGATATTCGTTTTCTAAATCCAAACTGCTTTTGGACAAACAGATTATTATTTTCCATATGATTATACAATCTGTTAAACATTACTTTCTCAAATACTTTCGAGAATATTGGTAAGAGGGATATTGGTCTGTAATTTGATACATCATTTTGTTTGCCTTTTTTGAAAAGGGGTTTGACAGTTGAGTATTTCATTCTGTCAGGAAATATTCCAGTCTTTAGTGATTCATTACATAAATAACTGAGAGGAATGCTTATTTCATGTGAACATGCTTTTAGGATTTTGCTTGTTACTTCATCATATCCAGACGAGTTTTTAGACTTAAGGGAATTTATTACACTGTTAATTTCAAATGCAGTTGTCATATCCATGTTAAATTTAGGGATTTCATCAGTTAATGAGGTTCTTAAAAAGTTTAGGGACGATTCCTTGTTTCCAAATTTGATGTTTAATTTGTCTGTTACATTCAGAAAGAAATTGTTAAAAAGTATCTGCTACCATCTGAGGATCACTAATTACTAGATTATCAGTGTTTAGTATTATTGGGGGGTTTCTTGGGCGCACCTTCCTGTTTCTCTCTTTATTATAATCCAAATTGTTTTTATTTTATTTCCAGAATTACATATCTGTTTTTTATCATGCAATATTTTAGCGACTTTTATTGTTTCTTTGAGGATTTTGCAATATCTTTTATAGTAAATTTCTAAATTTTGGTTGTTATTATATTTTATTTCCTGATATAATTCTTTTTTCCGCCTATATGAAGTTTTAATACCTAATGTAATCCAGCGGTCATTTTGCTTGCGATTGTGTACTTTAGTATATTTAATTGGGAAGCATGCTTCAAAATTAATTTTGAACAGCTGCAAAAATTTATTAAACTTGTTGTTTAGTCCCTCCGTTACATAAATTTCATTCCAAGATTCTTGTTTCAGTGCTTGCTTAAAACTTTTTATGTTACTTTCATCTATTATTCTGGATCTTTTATGCTTGTACTTTGACTTTAACTTTAGATTTATTTCTTTAAAGTGTCATATTTGTGCCTCGTGATCTGATAGGCCATTTGCGAATGGTACAATGGTGTGTGATTTTATTCTATCTATACTTATAAACATATTATCTATTGCTGTGGATGAAGTATTTTGTATTCTTGTGGGAAAGTTTACCGTGTGGGACATGTTATATGTTGCAAATATAGAACTGACTTGATCCCTCCGAGAATTAGGAGTTAAGCAGTCAATGTTTATATCACCACATATAATTAATTCTCTTTTAGGTTTAAAAAGAAGTTTTAGGGAACCTTCTAATTGCTTTTTGAACACCTTATAGTTACCTAATGGTGACCGGTATAAAGCTATAATTATTAAATTTACTTCATTTATATTTAACTGAACTGCGCACATCTCTATGTCCTGTTCAATGCAAAACTTAGAAACATTTATAACCTTATAAGGGACATCATCTCTTACAAATATGCAAACCCCACCTTTTTGTAAGTTTTGTCTTGAAAACGTCGTCCCCAAAGAGTACCCATATAATAAAATCGGTAAGAATTCCTGTTGTGTTAAATGATGTTCAGATAGACATATTACATGCGGCCGTAGTTTTTCAGAAGTAAGGCTAAGGGAAAGTTCATCTGTCTTGTTTCTTAAACCTCTTATGTTTTGGTGAAATATACAAAAAGAGTTTTTAGTATTATTTGAATTTTGTACATTAATATTGTTTATGGTTATCCCTTTATGTACATCTTTTTTCGTTATATTGTTTTTATGGTTATATTTGGGGACCTCATCTAACCTAAAAAAAGCCCATTACGCCTGACAACAGGAATTCTATCCCTAATTCTATTGGCAATTAGCTGCGAAAGCTGCTTTTTGCCTCCAGAGTTAAGGTGCAGACCATGAGATGTGTAGCCATCTCTGCCTATCCCTTTAGCATCTATCATTTCAATGTGGGAAGTGATAGGACTCAACAGGGCACTTTCAAGTCGCAGATTCATATCCCTCACCCTCCTATGAAACTGCGGCTTGTCATGCCTCTGAAGAAGTCCAACAAATTCCACATTGGTATGGCTACTGGTCTTACTGATGTCATATAGATCCCTCTCAATAATGTAATTACAATCTCTATCCAGGCTATCCAGGTAACACTATATCACTTTAATGATATAGAACTCCCAAACAAAATTTTCAAGGATTTATAAACAGGTTGGGCAGAAGCATCTCATACATTTACATTCAAATGAAAAATAATAGATTGTGGACATTTTAACGTACAGTTTGGCTGTAAAATGAATTCTAACCTCATCTCCTTGCCACACACATTTAACTTGGATTATGTGATTTACTTTTTGTCCAAAATTCATATAAACACTTGTGGCAGTAATTTTAGGTCACACCCCGAATTCACCATTTTCTGTTATATTTAATTTTATTATATAATA
This sequence comes from Tenodera sinensis, assembly GCA_030765045.1. Classification (NCBI taxonomy): domain Eukaryota; kingdom Metazoa; phylum Arthropoda; class Insecta; order Mantodea; family Mantidae; genus Tenodera; species Tenodera sinensis. The sequence goes on from CM060961.1 coordinate 80,454,655, forward strand.
ACTTAAGGATACCCATCTGTGAAAAAAGGCTAAACATTTTCAAAATTGCCAAAAATGGATTTTTGTTTAATCAAATAGTATAAATCGTCTGCTTTATTTTGATATGCTTTTTACAGCCTTACGGCCTTTTTATCGATGTCACATGGTCGTCTAACTGAATGCCTGGTTGTGTCCATTTAAATCCATACAGTTTCATTATTCTTGCTATGACTTCAAACTTAGTTTTTCCACGTTTTTATTTTTAGCACTGTTTGCTCTTTAAAATGCTCCACACGATACAATGTTCAGTACTTATGCATGAAATTTGGTGTACCTGCTTAGAAATTTCATTAAAAAGAAATGACAAGACAATTTTCTCATGAACTGAATAACTGCTGACTAATTAAATATTAAAGTTTATATTTCAAAATTTAAATGAAAGAAATAATGAATTTAAACTTTAAAATTTATTTTTATCCAAACTAATAACAAGATTAAGAAATTATCTCATCAATTTGCTAACATTCTATTACAGGACATAACTGAAAATTATCAAGTTTTTCAAATCAAAATTGCATCATGGGGAACCATTTATACAAATATTAAAAAAAATATAATAAAATATTAGTATGTTTGCAACTAGTCTGACTAAATTTATAACATTTAGCATAGTTATTCGCCGCTATATAGTGGTTGTTGTGTTAAAATTTCAAATAAATCCAATGAAATCTGTAGATTTTCAAAATTTCACAGATGGGTATCCTTAAGAATTGTTAAGAATGAATGTTAAATTATATATATGTTAGGTAAAACTGCTCTCATTTATATTTAAGTATGCTATGGATAAACAGCATGGCAATGTCCGGATATTAGCTTCTGTGGTTCAAACAAATGATGAACCCAGACTGTTACAAAACTTTTCACCTAACGACGGAAAAAACAATGGTTAGCAACAGGAATTAAATTATAGAGAAGGAGAATTAATATAGTTAAAGAATATATGTAATAAAGGATTGAGAGCTTTTTGTAACTAATTCAGTTGAAGAAGACCAATTATTGTACAGAAACATTATTAATAAAATATTATTGAAGTGAATAAAAATGATCTATGAGAGAAAGTCGTATCATTTCCAAGCAACTTCCCTGCACCCGCAAGTCCCATCGGAGAGAGCCGACTAGGAAAGCCGAGCGAAAAGAAGAAGAGATCAAATGACCGCTGCATATTTGGCACCCAACTAGTACGGCATGGAAGGGAAGAATTCAAAGGAAGATATTGGCACCCGCTGCATATTTTGGAACTTAACAACCGTGATTTGAAAGAACACGAGGATTGGATTACGCCCTGGGAAGGAAGCAGTACTACACGACAACACGATGTCTAGGACTGGAAATTCCAACCAGTAGGGTATCATTATATACATATTTAAGGAGACACAGAACGTAAGTCAGTGCATATTACTTGTTATTGTGTTTATGCATGTTTTTACGTGGTGGAAAAATTACGAGATCTTTTAAGATGGAAGATGACTACAATCAAGCAAGTGGTGAAGGCAACAGTGTGCAAAATACAGACATGAATAGCATGATATTAATGTTCAAAGAAATGGTTGACCAAATTAAGAATTCAAATTGTCAATTTAAATCTGAAATGGTTGACCAAACTAAGAATTCAAATAGTCAACTTAAATCTGAAATGGTTAACCAAATTATTAATTCAAATAGTCAACTAACATCTGAAATGTTTGACCAAATTAATAATTCAAATAATCAACTTAAAACTGAAATGGTTGACCAAATTAATAATTCAAATAGTCAACTTAAATCTCAAATGGCCGACCAAAATTAATAATTTAGCTAACCAAATGAGTAATTTAAATGGTCAGTTAGATCAGATGAGATCTGATTTCACCAGTCAGTTGAGTGAGATGGCTGAGATAACTAATGAACAAATTAAACTAATTAGGCAAAATTCTCAAAGTATAGAAAATTTTAAATTAGAACAAAAAGATATAATTAATGAAAAAAGCAACAAAGTTGATAGCCAATCACAAGAGCTGGACAAACTTAAGCTCGAAAAATCAGAATATAGTTCTGTACAAGCAGCAGCTAGAGATGTTGTATACCAAGAAGTATAAAGACCGAAAATGTTAACTGTAAAAAAGACCTCATGCTTGAAATACGAGACCACAAAACGCAAGATAATGAAATAAAATCCATACAAAAATGTTTAGACAAAGAAAAAGAAAACGTAACTAATTTCAATACAATGGTGGTAGCATTTCAAGCACAAGGTAAAAATAACAATGATAATATAAATGTTGAAAATGTTACAAATGTAGAGGTATGCATAACTGTGATGTAAGGGCTAATATACACACAGATAATCAACACACACAATATGACACTAACACTGATGTACCAGTTTACCTAAACGATTTACTCCTACCTGAATATACATGACAAAACTACGAAATTGATTGTAATAAGGATGTCTTGTCCGAAATTACTCCACCTATCTTTTATGAAAAAGCAACCGACAATCCGAGGCAATTTCTAAAAGAAATTGACCATAATTTTAAAATTGAAGAAAACACCTGAGGAAGTAAAGATCTTGATCGTAAAAAATTGTTAATAGGTAATAGCTTAGAGTGGATTAGAGCTAAAGGCACAGGACATGAATGTTACGCGGCCTTTTAAAAATTTATTTTTAGCATGTTATTGGAGCCCGGCAAGACAAAATAGTGTCTGTGTTGAACTAGCAACTGGGAAGTACAATCCATTGACTAATGTAAGTCTTACGGATTACTCTATGAGCATAGTGAATCGGTCACGATTACTCGACTCTCCTATATCAGATCAAGAGATCTTAACTGCTGTTATCAGACATTTTCTGGATAACATCAGACGGAGCTTAATAGTGGCTAGGCCTGTAGATTTCACTGACATCGAATTACTAACAGAATTCGAAAACCAATCTGTTGCCAAAGAACAACCACATAACTGAAAGAAATGATAGGTACACTCAAAATCCAAATAACCAGAACCTCAATGAAGACTGAAATAGATGTAATGACAATAATCAAAAGTATGTTTCAAAGAAGCTCCTGTAATCCATCATCCAGTGGGGAAGGGGCACAATTCCAAATCAATTATAACCCCGACAATAGAATAAGACAAGAACAAGGAAATCATTCGAATTTAGAAATACACATAGCCCGCAGCTAAATTCTGGCACTGGAAATAGTCAATGGCTCTCAAATAAATTATATACAGGTAAATCGAATGTGATAGAAACCAGCCGTGGTATGGTAATTGATATAATCCATATAAATATGATAGACCTAATTACTGGCAATGCCGTAATGATTGGCACCCAAGATCAGAAAACTTAGAACAATACAGAGAAATGGATCAAAATACAAGAGTGAACATAGGTTGTAATACTAAGCCTCCGGTGGAGACTAACATGCCCGGACCGTCTACCAATCAAATTCAGGAAAACTAGGAGAGCACCAGAATTCGACCCCTATTCTAGGTCCTTTTATACGACACACTGACATTCAAAATTGGAGTTATTTAAATACATAGTTGGTGAAAATAACAAGCAATTACACCAGAAAAATAATAACATGAATCAGAAAGAACTTATGAACCAACCGGTTAGTAACATAAATCTATGGGATCAGGAGTATCGAGCAATGATAGATACAGGCTGCAGTACCAGCATTGTGAACGAAAATCTATTTCTAAAAATACAAAAGTCAGGAAAGGCCAATTATTTACCAGTTTGCCACAAACTGTAGTGTAGCCATTGGTAAAAGGAAAGAAAGAATACAAAACCAAGCCATCTTAAAATTAAACGTAGGAGCATGGGAATATTTAATGATTGCTTTGGTGGTACCCAAGTTAATAACAGACTTTATTATTGGTAGTGATATACTATATCATTGGATAAACATAATTAATTTTGATAGGCGCAATTTAACATTTCAAAGTGAAAATGAAATGATTAATATTCCTCTATTGGAAGAGAGTTATGATGTTAATGATAATAGAAGCGAAGAAGAAAAGGAGATTAATAATGAAAGATTTTTTGTGGAAAATTTAATAATAAATGATTTTAATGGAATTGTTGAAATTGATTTAGAAGACGGAGTGGAAAGTCGTACATATGACTTACGCGGGACCTGTGATAACATCCATTGTATTAATTGTGAACACAATTATATCGATTTCTCTACCAGTGAAACTATTAATCACTTGGGTAATTTACAACTACCACAAAACAAGATATTAGCGTAGCTCTAAGTAATAAACTTAAGGGGTGTTATAGCCTTAATACAGATCAAAAACAACAATTGCTGAGTATTCTCATTAAATATAAAAATATATTTTCTAACAAGCCTAGACTTTGTAATAAATTACATCCATACATTCAAGGTGGAAGGATTACAGCCATTCACCCATAAATGTCGCCCTATTCCCAATTCAATTAGGAAACAGGCTAAAGAGGTAATTTAAGAAATGCTAAAGGATATTTTGCAAATTTCTAATTCGTGTTATATTCATCCATTGTGTTGCGTACATTCTGGAGAAAAATTATGCATGTGTATTGATGCTCGTCGTGTGAATAGTCATACATTACCTGATCATTTTAGAACAACAGGAGTCAACCAAAGTTTGGCAAGACTTAATCTTGGGAAATATTTTACTATAATCGACCTAAATAAGTCATTTTGGCAAATAGAACTAGATCCAGAAGAACGTAAATATACGGCGTTTATTCATAAAGGAAAAGTCTATGAGTTCAAACGCTGTGGATTTGGATTAACTGCTAGTAGCGGAGTACTGATCAGAGGACTCCATACAGTATTCGGCAAAACTATAAAGAATTATGTCAAAAATTATGTAGATGATTTTTTAAAAATGTGTTGATGAAATAATACATTGTGGTGAAGAAACATCGTGTGATTTTTCATTCCATCCGTTGTCACACCCTGAGAGAAATAAGAACCTCATCGCTCAAACGTGAAACAACACTTCGATAAAAACTGCACCAAATATATGACATGGATATCGAAAGATATTTACAGCATATTGAATATATTCTACAGAAATTTCAAGAACGCAACATGACAATTAACTTAGAGAAAACAAAATTCTTTGTAAAAGAAGCAAGATGTTTAGGATACATTATCACAGATAAAGGAATAAAACCTAATCCAGAACGGGTTGCATCTATAGAAGATATTTCAGAACCTAAAAATTTAAAACAACTACACCATTATTTAGGCACTTTAAACCATAATCCAAATTTTTCTACAATTATGTTTCTGAAATTTCTCCACTTAAGGAATTACTTTAAAAGGATATAAAATGGAAATTGGAAGAAAGACATCGAAAAGCTTTTGAACATTCTAAACAACTATTTAAAGAATCCGTCTTGTTAGAATGACCAGATCCTGATTTACTGTATCACATCCCTACTGATGCTTCATCTTTAGTTTATGGGGCAATACGCAAATTTGGGCTGATGGAAACATACAAGTTATATGTACTGCTTCTAGATCTTCGAATAAAACAGAAGCCAATGCATACATCACGGAACAAGAGATAGCTTCGGTTTACTTTTCGCTAATTAAATTTAAAGAATATATATATATGATTATTAGATAATTCTTCATACCAATCATATTAGCCTTTCATTTATTCAGAAGGATAAATTAACAAGCTCCAAAATTTCACGTTACATCCACAAAATTGTCATAGGATATCAAAATTCAACATATCTCTAGTAAAGGTAATACATTTAGTGACATGCTCGCCAGACTTAAAGTAAACAAATATATTCCAGAAACAATCCATAACTCTCATCATGAAATTAAAATATTAAATTTAAACATTAAAACAAATAGTACGACAGTTAAAGCATTTAGCAAAATTACAAAGAGAAGATCCAGAGATTTCACAATTATTTAATACGGCACCTGAAATAAATTCAGAAAATTCAGGAACCATTGGTCAATTTGATGGAAAAATATATAAATTACGGGTCAACATATTACGAAATGGAAAGTAATAATTTCCCAAATGTACGGAAAAAGAAACCATTCTAACATTTCACCATGCACTCATACATTCTGGTTCTGCTAAAACAGCAACTACTATTCAGAAAAATTTATACATAAAACATCACAGTAAAAAGGTTAAGAAATACATAGCAGTGGTGCAGTTTTTAAATGTTTACTGGTAACACATAGCAGCAAGAATAATGTTCTTCTCAGAAAGATGGAATACTGTGATAGCAGATGCGTTTTTCTATCTACAGGGTCGTGGTAACAGATGGAATGCATATATCAATGTTTCTTTATCACGATGTATTTATTTATTAACACTTCGATATCTTACACTCTCAGCACCATATTAAATACTTAAAAAACTTTATACTTTTGTAAATTTGGTAGAATTTACGCTGGATAAAAGTTTGGTGAAAGTTCCATGTTCACACGCTACCAAAACACGTCTTATCACCTTGAACATATAGACGCTACTGAATCGTTTCTTGGCGTCGCTTTGACACGACACACCGCCATTTTGAATTCATCCGCGCAAATAGTTTTTATTATGGAACACAACAGACTAGCTAGTAACAACAAAACATTGGCTATCCTGAATATTAAAGATAAGTTCCTGATACACCCAAACAAGAACTAGAAATTTATACACTTTTAACAAACATTTATATGATCGATTTTCTATTGGGGTCTAATATTCTGTCTCATATGCCCCTTGTTTTGTTTTTCAAGTTGTCACCTATATTTACAATCTTGAAACACAATACAATACTTCTCCCTACTCCTCTGATTCAATCACTTTGTACAATATTTTTTTTTCTTTTCTTTACAGTCTTCTTCGCTGTTTGTCTTTGTCTTTTGTTTTGGCATGATACAGCATGTCTTTATAAATTTCACATATTCAATTACTACACAATATATGTTCAGTTGTTATACATCACATATTCAGTTATTATACAATACATATTCAGTTATTGTACAACACATTCAGTTATTACACAACATATCCAGTTATTATACAATACATATTCAGTTATTATACAATACATATTCAGTTATTGTACAACACATTCAGTTCTTATACAACACATACTCAGTTATTGTACATTTGACATTGACACAAATATAATTTAAGTGTATCATGGTTTATTATGTGGTTTTTGACTTGTATTCTTTGTTATGAGGAGAGAAAAACAAGATACAAATTTTGAACTAATGATTATGATCATATTTATGGCAATATTTTATTCAGTTCTTTGCCTTCTTTGTCTTGTAAGTTTATTATGTATAGGCAGGTCATTGAGTCGGTTCTTAAACTCTGATGTTACTAATGGTACCATTTTTCTTAATTAGGTTATTATTCATTGTTGTTTGGTTCAACATTTCTTCGAGCTTAGCATTGGCTATATCCATCTTAATTCATGGGCATTGCTTTTCTGATTATGGTTTTCCTTACTTCACTAATTGTCACTTCTTTGTCTCTTATTTCTATAAGAGAAAACTTCTATACTTATAATTATTCTGCAATTGTATTATTTTTCTTCTCAATTCACCCTCGACATCTTTGTGTCGAAATATTATATCTTTTGTCATCATAATTGATTCCTTTTTATTTTTGTCCCTGACATCCTTATGTCAAAAACATATTATCATCCGTCGCTATAATTCATTTCTTTAATGACAATTAGTGTCCTCATCTGTCTTTGTTGACAATGCTCTTTGTGGTCAATATAGCCAATGACTATGTTGATTTTCTTTTTTGTCGTATTTTCTAATCTGAACATAATTTTCTATAAGTAACCCATAAAAAATTGTTATTTTCCATCATCTCTACTATTCCTGCCTTACATATTTGTTGGCAAAGACTATTTGGTCCTTTCTTTGTATGGCTTTAATTTATTTTTATGGTATCTTCCTACCAACTTGCCATTTGTATTCTATAGCTCATATGTGTGGTCACCCAGCTGTTTTGTTACGACCAGTGGTCCAGTGTACAATAGCTCCATCTTTCCAGACCTTTTCTCAGATGCCTTGGATGCTTTGTGGCTTTTTAAGAGCACCTTTTCTCCATTTTGTGGGGACCATTTCCTGACGAATCTTTTTACCTTGTTCCTCCCTTTTTCAGCCTTTTGCTGTAATCTTCTGAATGCCAATTGACATTTTTCCTTCTCTGACAATTCCCTTAGAGCAGCCATCGTAGTGTCAATGTCAATTGTCAATCTCTTGGGTTTCGTGTTGGTCATCAATTCGATTGGGGCGAACTTGGTCGTGGGGTTCACCGAATGGTTAATCACCTCCTCTATGTACCCGCATTTTTCCGTCCAGGAAGTGTGGTCTCTGTGGCAGAGTAGGCGGAAATATATGCTTATATCCCTCATGGTTCTCTCAGTCGGGTTTCCTTGGGGATAATACACTGAGGAATAGTACAATTTTATTCCTAATGTTCTTAAGGTGTTCTGGAATAACTTACTCTTATGCATTGTTGCATTGTCCGATAGAATACATTTTATCCTCTCATATTTTGGGATGTAGTCCTTGACGATTTTATCTAGGCAAGTTCTGCTTTTAATGTTCTTAATGGGGTATATTTTAGTGAATTTTGTGAAAACATCAAACATGACAAAGATGTAGTTGTTTCCATCTTTCCCCCTTGGTAGCTCTCCATGCTCGTCAATACACACCAATGCATTTTTCTCGTTCCTCACGATGGATTGTGGAATGATTGGCTTGGCCTTCTGACATAGGTCGCATGAGGAAATTAACTTCCTGACTTTCTTGCCAAGATGTTTGATGTACAATACTTCCTCAATTGCAAGCATTGTTCTCTCAGTACCAGAGTGAAGCATCGAGTGGTGGAATGCCAAAATGACCCTGTCCTGTAAGGAATTTGGTACCATCATTTTCCACTTCTTTACATCGCGACCATGTAATTTAAATAGGATGTTCCTAAATTTACCTATCTTGGCCTCCAATTTGGTACTATGTCTGGAGCCTTGTCGAATAGCCTCTTCAATTCAGGGTCTTCTTGTTGTAGCTTCGCTATGTTTTTGAAGTCTTGTAAGATTTCGTTGCTTTCTTTGCTATTTATCTGCATGATTTTAATTTCATGGTGCGGATTGTATATCGTCTCGGGTATGTGGCTCTCCGACCTTAAACTTGACAATAAGTCACTAAAGATGTTCTCCTTCCCCGGGATATGTTTGACCTCTATGTCGTGTGATGTTATTTCGTGTATGTACCTTGAGATTTTGGAGTTGGTTAGCTTGCATTTTTGAATGAAGGACAGGCTTACGTGATCTGTATATATAATTATTTTATAATGATATATATATTGCCTGAACTTTTGTAACGCAAAATGGATTGCACCTATTTCTAATTCGGTTATGCAGGCATTGGCTTCTATCTTGTTTAGAAATCTAGAAGCTGTGGCAATCACATGTTTGTTGCCATCTGCATCTTCTTGTGCTAATATTGCTCCATATGAGTGCGCACTAGCATCGGTGTATATTAGAAAAGGTGAATTTGGATCCGGTCGTTCCAGGAGAATACTGTGCTTGAAAAGTTCTTTGATATTCTCAAAGGCCACCTGGTGTTCAGCATTCCATTCCCACTTAGTATCTTTTTTCAACAGTGCTCTAAGGGGTACTAACTCCTTAGCGTAGTTGACCATGAATTTTGACTGGTACTGTAAAATGCCCAGAAACCTTCTCAACTGTTTCAAGTTACGTGGGGGTGGTATATGCTCTATGGCCTTGACCCTCTCCGGATTAGGTTGTATACCATCAGGCGTAATGATGTGGCCTAGAAATTCTGCCTCTTTGACGAAAAATTCACACTTTTCCAAATTTAGGGTCATGTTGCTTTCCTGGAACTTGGACAATACATAATCTATGTGATGTAAGTGTGACTCGGGATTCTTGCTGTATATCAAAAAATCGTCAACATATTGCGTTACAAAAGCCTCGATAGTATCCCCAAAAACTTTGTCTAGAGCCCTCAGTTGTGCACTGCTACTGCTCGATAATTGAAAGGCACATTTTAAAAAATGGTATACCTTTCCTTTGTGCAAGAAACAGGTATATTTCCTGACATCTGGATGAAGAGGAATTTGCCAGAGTGATGCTGTCAAGTCAAGACTGGTAAAATGTTGACCTCCCTTCAATTTCGATATCAGTTGGTCTACCCCCTCAGGCCTGTAATGATCTGGCAAGGTATGTGCATTTATCTTCCTTGCGTTGATGGTCATCCTCAATTTTCCCTCTTTCTTATGGACCCATACCACTGGATTCACATAACATGAGTCCGACGGCTCTATTATTCCGTCCGCTAACATTTTCTGGATCACTCTGTCAGCTTCCTCCCTGATGGAGTTGGGGATGGGCCTGGATTTATGTGAATAGGGGGTGATATCTTTTACTGTAAAAGTATGTACGTACTTATTACACGTACCTGGCTTTTTATTAAAAACTTTCCTGTTTTTAATCAATATTTTTCTAAGTTGGTTCCTTTCCTCTTCAAAGATGCCATGTGCCCCCCAGACCTTCTCATCGATTAGCTGTGACATCAGTTCTTCTCCATCTGTTGGTAGTGGTTCAGGTTGGTAGTTGTCCGAGGTAACATACTCGTCTTCTGTGCAGATCCAATGGCTGCAAACATTAGTTTCCTCCTCACTCGTCCAACCTGTTTTCTCCTTACTCACCCTCAGGTCTACCAACCTATTGTTGTGGACATTGATGTTCTCCACAAAGAATTGTTCATCCGGATGGATCCCTGTCTGGTCCGGTTCCTCCTGGTATGTTTCTTCCTCCAGGAACTTCACAGTGCATTCTGAGGCTCCTTCCTTGATAATGAATTCATGTAGATCATAATTAATCACCGACCTCCAAAGATTAAGCAAATCACTGCCAATGATTAGGGTAGCTGTTAGTCTAGGTATTACCAGGGCAATAAAATCGAACTTCCAACTTCCGATTTCTATTACCAGCCTTACCTGGTATTTAACATGTTCCTTTTTCTTGCCAATTGCTGTGCTGCAATACACTCCACACACAGGCAAGAATTCAGCATTTCTCTTAGTTATTAATTCCTGGAATAGCTGTTCGTCACATACTGATGTGCTGGCTCCTGTATCAATCATCGCTGGCAATTCGATACCCCATACCTTCAGCCTAATCATTGGTGGATTGGTTATTTCCTTTCTTTCACTTGCCTGTCTTCTCAAGGTACCTACATTATATTGGTCAATATTGCCCCTACTGCCACACAGGTCAACTTCCGGGACACAAAGTTGACTTGTACTTACTTTTCCTGGGTGTTGGAGGTGATTGTTGTTTCTGTATTCTGCGCAGCATCGGTCCTATCCGGCACATTTTCATTCTGTTCCTGTTGTCTTACGTCGTCGGTGTTCCATTGGTTTCTGCCCCTTTGACGTGAACCCCTATTGTATGACGGCCTTTGGCTGTTTAAGTATTCCCTACAGAATCGTATGTGATTCACTTGATGGGTACGGTCTCCTGGTCTCCCCCGATCATATCTATGCATTCTGTATCTCGATTCACCACTTGCTATTGTGTCGTGGTACCGCTGTCTTGTGTTCTCCATCCTCTCGCCATGATTGTGTGGTTGTGGGAAATGGTGTGCCCCTCTCCCCCTTTCATGGGTGCTCCTAGTATTTCTATCTTCTCCCTCACTCTGGTTGTTTGTAGCCGTGCTCCGGTTTAAGATGGGTGAGTTTGGGTGACCGTTCCTATGTCTATGCTCATTAGGCCGACCATTTTGTGTTTCGAAGGCTGTCAGCAATTCTATCATATCTGCAAAATCTACTGGCCTCGCAACAATTAACCCTGTTCTCACTGTGTCTGGGAAATGTCTTGTTATGCTGGTAATTAGTTCTGCTTCCGACAAGTTGGGGTCTAATAGCTTTCCTTTGTTGGCTACTTTCATAAAATAATCGACTAGTGATAACCCTTTGGTTGGATTGTATCTACCTGTCGCTAGCTCTACCCTAGTTTGGTTTTGCTTAGCTGGGCCCCAATACCTTGATAGGAATAAATTTCTGAATGAGCTATACGACTCATGACCAGCTAGTGTTAACCTGAGCCATTCTAATGCCTTGTTTTTTAAGCTTTTCTTAACTATCATCATCCTAAGCTCATTTGGTATCCTTTTCACTTTAAAGTATTCTTCCATCTCTTTAACAAAGAGTTTTGGATCGTCTCCCTTCTCCTCGTCAAATGTAGGTGGTGTGATTTCATGTAATATGCTGTTAGTGTAACATATGTTATGTGTTGTGTCATTGTTTGGTTGTGAACCTCTTTCTCTGTATGGTGAGTCAACATTTTGTACATTATTCAAATAACTCTCATCTTGTACATTACTTACATTTAAATCATCTTGCCTTTGTAGTGCATTCACAACATCATTTACATTAGCCAAACTTTCTTTCCCTTTTTTCATTTCTTCACAAATTGATTTTAAATCATTCTTTATTTCTAAGTGACTCTGTTTCATATCATTTATAGCATCCTGTTGTGAATGCATCACATCAGTCATCGTCTTAATTTTAGGAATTACAATTTGTTCTACAGTTTCATTAATAATGTCTTTCTTTACTACCTCAATCTCTTTCCTTAATTCCTCAGTTATTTCTGCTTTTACATTTGTAATCTTACAGTCTATGCTTGTATTACATTCTGTTATTTCCTCTCTACACCTAGCAATTTCTCCTTCTAATACAATCTTAGTTTCTCTCATTTCTAATTCTATTTTTCCCATCCTATCTCCTATGATTTCTATCCTAGCTTCTAAGGCTTCCTTTGTCTCATTTAAGTTTTTATGTACTAATTTTAAATTAGTTTCCATTACTTTCATATTTTCTTTACACTCCTGTCTTCCTAATTCTATTTTCTGTTCTAAATTCTGTCTCACTTCCTCCATTTTCTGACCTATTTCTTCCTTATTCTGGCCTAAACCTTGTTCTATGTCCTGCTTTAATTCTACCTTATTTTGTTCCATCTTCTGACCTAAACTTTGTTCTATGTCCTGCTTTAATTCTACCTTATTTTGTTCCATTTTCTGTTCTAGTCTTTCAAACATGATCATTAATAACCTTTGGTCTTTGCTTATTGCTAGCTGTTCCTCCCTTTCTGGTTCTATTTGATAACTAGGCCTATCTGCCCCTTCCCCCACTCCTGTTTCTATCTCTTTTCGCGACATTTTAGTTTCTTTATTCAATTCACTTAGGGTTAAAAGTCCCACTAATTTGCCGCTTCTCAGTAACATAAAAATGAAAATAAACTGTATGTGAAAACAAAAATTTTTGATCCTACTTTTTTTTTTCGTTGCTTCGTCCAGTTATGTACGTCTCCTGGGCAGTTGGCTTCGCTAGATGATCTCCGGTGTTTTCCCGCGTTGATTATCCGTGCATCGATGTTCTGATGTATCGTTGATATCAAACGATGGTCTAATGGCGTCTCCTTTCCTGCGCGATGAGATGGCGTCACTTGATGTTTATCGTGATTTCAATTCCCGCAATTTGCATTCCATCCTAAATTCGAGTTCCACGTTGGGTAAGCCATTTTGGTGCGGTTTTTGAATGTTTACTGGTAACACATAGCAGCAAGAATAATGTTCTTCTCAGAAAGATGGAATACTGTGATAGCAGATGCGTTTTTCTATCTACAGGGTCGTGGTAACAGATGGAATGCATATATCAATGTTTCTTTATCACAATGTATTTATTTATTAACACTTCGATATCTTACACTCTCAGCACCATATTAAATACTTAAAAAACTTTATACTTTTGTAAATTTGGTAGAATTTACGCTGGATAAAAGTTTGGTGAAAGTTCCATGTTCACACGCTACCAAAACACGTCTTATCACCTTGAACATATAGACGCTACTGAATCGTTTCTTGGCGTCGCTTTGACACGACACACCGCCATTTTGTATTCATCCGCGCAAATAGTTTTTATTATGGAACACAACAGACTAGCTAGTAACAACAAAACATTGGCTATCCTGAATATTAAAGATAAGTTCCTGATACACCCAAACAAGAACTAGAAATTTATACACTTTTAACAAACATTTATATGAACGATTTTCTATTGGGGTCTAATATTCTGTCTCAGCAGTATGTGAACTTTGCAAGAAAGCTAAGCCACTTAATACAAAATCTGATATAAACCAGGAACTATTATGAGGAACAAGAATAACGTGCTGGTAACTATAGACACGCACGGAGAACTTTCATCTGGAATGCACAATTATAAATATATATTTGTCATGTTAGATGTTTTTACCAAATTCATAAAAATTTATCCGTTAAGCAATGTCAAAAATAAAATGTGCTTAGACAAAATTCTAAATAATTACATACCCAAATAACCTTTTATCATTCTGTTGGCAGAGACACAACAAATTATGATGGAGAAATACAGGCTATATACATTGCTCTCCGACAATTATTAAATCTTCCCTTAAATAAATTTAACAAGGCAGTAATTCTTTCAGATTCTAAAGCTGCAATTCAGGGAATATGTTCAAATACTACAAAGAAGTCAACAAAAATAGAGAATGCTCCAAAATGTTCATAAGACTGTTCATCTCCAATGGATTCCAGTACACTGTGGAGTCATGCGGAATGAAGCTGCAGACTCACTTGCAAAGAATAGCACAACAATAAAACAAAAGTCTAAATTCAATTTCTCATATTCCTCAATAAAACGCTTGATCATTAAAAAATTTTGTCATTCATACTGAGACAGAATATTAGAAGACCCCAAAAGAAAATCGTTCATGTAAATGTTTGTTAAAAGTGTAATTCGTTTTTTGGTGTTGGTATGAGATAATTAAATGACGAAAGCATGTTGATAAGGTTCATTGTTACGAACAACTAAGTTAGCACAAAGACGTCATAAATCTTTCCCTATTTGATTTTAATATATGTGTATAAATATTAGAATTGTTTGTGTTCCATAATAAAAGTAGGAGACGATGATTGGGATCGCTTCCCTAACGAGAAAGAACTATTTGCGCGGATGAATACCGCGGATGAATATGAAAAAGGCGGTGTGTCGCGTCAAAACGACGCCAAAAAACAGTTCACTAGCGCTTCCGTATTTGGCGTGGATGGACGTATTTTTATGTGTACGCGTCATGAAATAGTAAAAGTGAATTTACTAAGTGTTTAGAGACCTTTAATTAAATTTTGGCGATGTTAGGGAAGTTGATCCAAAAATAAGACTTTCTACTGTGATATGATTTAAAAATTGTGAACAAGAAGGTGCAAATAAAATGTTTGACTAAAGTTAAACCCGAGTGTATGTTCATTCCATCCGTTACCAAGCCCTGAGATCAAAAAGATCTCATTAGCTAAAGGACACAGCGTCGTTAATAATAGCAAAAACAGCACCAATACCTATAAGAAATAGAAACAAATGCCAAAGATAAAAAATGGATTACACTACTTTCCAACCAAGATATAATCCCCCAGAGACCAAAGAAAACAGCGGTTGCAGCCTTCCGAGTACTGACAAATCACGACTGCTTAGCAAGTCATCTCTACAGAATAGGTATCTCAGCTTCACCAATATGTGTCCTGTGTAATGATCCAGCAGAAATGAACGAAGACCACTTGAAGACCTGTGAAGCATTAAGATCAGAAGAAACTACAGTTCAAAAGTATTGGAGGGCACGAATGCTAATGGCTTCATTGCCAGATGCAAGGCATTAGAAAACAACAACATACCCAAATAAGGAAAAATGGATGTGATATTATCTGATAATGCTACCATAGTCACTAGTAAACTTATTGTCAGAACATTACAAGAAAACAACATCAAACTATACCATTCTTCGGCATTTTTTCCACAAGGAAATTTAACAGAGAGATGTTTAAGAGATATAACTTTATTCTTTAGGATATTGTGTCATAAAAACCACAAGGTGTGGGGAAAATACTGCGAGAAAATAGAATATATTATTAATCACACAAAGAATGCCATTACGTCATTTGCACCGATCGAACTAATGCTCGGTAAAAGACCTGATCCACTCATTAAAGAATTACCACATACCATACCAAAGGACCATGAATTGAGTATGGAAGAAAAATGCAATATAGCATTTAATAGAATCCTCCAAAATTCGGAAAATAGGAAACGTATAGTAAAATTTCGACGAAGAAAATGACAACCGCAAATAGCAGATGAGGTCTTAGTTAAGAAAAAGAATATTTCCAAAGCAATAGAAAAAAGAACCAGAAAGATCGTTACCACAAGTGTAACTTACGACCATTTATACATATAGAAGAAGAAAGGTAATAATTAAAAAAAAAATAAAAAAAGAATAACACATAAGCTCATATAAATGTTTGTTATAACATAAAAGTGTCTCATGTATGTACATATGTTATCTTCCATTCAGATTATATAACTTAATTACATGGGGAATATTTCTTTACTTGTCATTTCAAAGTTATAATAATATAATGTAACAATTTAAACTGAAATGCAAGTAAAGAGAGGGGTATTTGTGGCAGTAATTTTAGGCAACACCCCAAATTTACCATTTTCTGTTATATTTAATTTTATTATATAATGATTTAAGAATTGTTCAGAATGAATGTTAAATTATATTGTCACCGCGCCCGCCGCATCTAATTGCCGACAACAGCAGTGTCACCCATCGCATTGTTGTCGGCACTACCGCAAAGGAGCCGAAGGAAAGAGACAGAGAATGGCCGCATTGTTGGGGCGCTTGCCAAAAGAGAGAAAAGGATAGAGACTTCGAGAATCTTTTGCTTTGTATTTCACCGCAATAACTGAACTTTCCAGAATAGTGCCTGGGAGATATAAATAGCGGTAAAGTGCGACAGAAGAGGCAGTCAGACGTATGTGAAGCGTTGAGTAGTCGTGCCGACGGAGAGGACAGACGTGTGTGAAGCGTTGAGTAGTCGTGCCGACAGAGAAGGGACAGTTCTTGTGTTACGAATTTGGAGCCGTGCTGTTGGAGAATTGGAAACGACTTTCTTGCTGTTGCAACCAGTATAAAAAGTTACTGTTTACGGAAATAAAAGTGTTTCTTTATCTCGCTACATCTGTCTTCTTTACTTTTCAACCCACCAAAAGTCACACTGGTGTCAGAAGTGGGATCCGTCGAATTGCTTCTAGTTTCGTTACATCGTCGTTAGAAGTTGCAACGTTTGAACCAAGATAGAGGGAGATTCGGAAACCAGGATGATGGCAATGATGAAATAATTATTCGCCGAAATGAAGACGGCAAACGACAACCTCGCTGCCAAAATGGAAACGTTAAACGACAACCTCGCTGCCGAGCTGAAAGAGATGAAGACGGCAAACGACAACCTCGTTGCCAAAATGAAGGCGAGAAACGACAACCTCGCTGCCGAGCTGAAAGAGATGAAGACGGCAAACGACAACCTCGTTGCCAAAATGAAGACGAGAAACGACAACCTAGCTGCCGAGCTGAAAGAGATGAAGACGGAGCTATCGGCGAAAATTGACGGCGAACTGATTGGCGTGACGGAAGACGTGGAAGAACTCGGCGAAAAGGTGGAAGACTTCTGCCAGCACGTGGACGTCGTGGAGGACGACGGGGAACTTCTTGGCGCCCTGGTAGTAAGAGTTGACGGGAGCGTCAAAGTACTGGATGCCAGGGGCAGACGGAATAGCGCGGAGGGAGCACCTAGTGGCCGAGGCGACAGTTGCGCCCGTTTCAGATAACGAAAGTGTACGTCTCGGGGAAGACAAAGGGGCAGTTCAGGGACGTCGCCGAGTATCCCCTGGAGGAGTGTGTCGGGTACGTAACCAACCAGGATATGACGTGGAGGACGATCAGCAGGGAAGCGCACAAGCAAACGAGCAATACGCGAGAACCGACTTGGCGTGGGACATGGGGGGACCGTCGGAGCCATCCAATCACCTGACGCATAGTGCCGTGAAGGGAAGAATGGCGGACATCATCGTGGACGGCAGGATACAGGAGAGGCCGTGCCGAGCACGAGTGAAAACGAGTGCAGCGGTGGACGCAACTCTCGCAGATGTGGCGGGGTTTGTTGCCGGACCCATCGGAAGCAAGGTGGCTGCGAAGGTGCGCCAGAGAAGTCGGCGGACATGGTACCCAGTGAGCCGTTTCCAAGTGCGCAGGATGGCCCGTCATCATACCAGGAAGAAGGGCAACTGGACGAGGGACCGTCAAGACCGGCGGTACTGTTACAGAATTTCGAAGCAGGATGGCGTACATCGTCCTACCCGGACCAAGGGACACTATCCAACAGCGATACCTAGGATCGTGCCTCCTGGAGAAGAGGTTCAATGGGTTAGTCCACCGGGGCGCAAGGGAGATGCCGCAGTGACAGTGCTGGTCGGGACGACCAGCTCTGAGGAGGGAGCAGTGTCACCGCGCCCGCCGCATCTAATTGCCGACAACAGCAGTGTCACCCATCGCATTATTGTCGGCACTACCGCAAAGGAGCCGAAGGAAAGAGACAGAGAATGGCCGCATTGTTGGGGCGCTTGCCGAAAGAGAGAAAAGGATAGAGACTTCGAGAATCTTCTGCTTTGTATTTCACCGCAATAACTGAACTTTCCAGAATAGTGCCTGGGAGATATAAATAGCGGTAAAGTGCGACAGAAGAGGCAGTCAGACGAATGTGAAGCGTTGAGTAGTCGTGCCGACGGAGAGGACAGACGTGTGTGAAGCGTTGAGTAGTCGTGCCGACAGAGAAGGGACAGTTCTTGTGTTACGAATTTGAAGCCGTGCTGTTGGAGAATTGGAAAAGACTTTCTTGCTGTTGCAACGAGTGTAAAAAGTTAATGTTTACGGAAATAAAAGTGTTTCTTTATCTCGACTACATCTGTCTTCTTTACTTTTCAACCCACCAAAAGTCACAATATGTATCTTAAGTAAAACAGCTCACACTTTTATTTAAGAATGCTATGGATAAACAGCATGACAATGTCCGGATATTACAGCTTCTGTGGTTCAAACAAATGATGAACTCAGACTGTTACAAAAATTTTCACCTAAAGACGGAAAAAACAATGGTTAGCAACAGGAATTAAATTATAGAGAAGAATTAATACAGTTAAAGAATCTATGTAATAAAGGATCGAGAGCTTTTGTACCTAATTCAGCTGAAGAAGACCAATCATTGTACAGAAGCATTATTAATAAAATATGATTGAAGTAAATAAAAATGATCTACCGGAGAAAGTCGTATCATTTGAAAGCAACTTCCCTGCACTGGCAAGGTCGGTCTGGGTGGCTCAGTTGGTTAGACGCTGGCCTACTGTTCCCAAGGTCACGGGTTCAAATCCGGCCCAGGCCAATGGTTTTTAAGTGTGCTTAAAAGCGACAGCTCCATGTCAGTAGATTTACTGGCATGTAAAAGAACTCCTGCGGGACAAAATTCCGGCACACCGGCGATGCTGATGTGATCCTGGCAATTGACAGCGCCGTTAAACAAGAAAATAAATTTCTGCACTGGCAAGTCTCATCGGAAAGTGCCGACTAGTTGAACCGAGTGAAAAGAAGAAGAGATCAAACGACCGCTACACAATGCAACTCTTTCAAGTCTCAGAAAAATGTCCATATCATAATTGAACTCCTATTAATAAGAACATGTCAGATCATAATAAGATACTATTAGTAAGAAACAGACTGATAATAGGAAAAGTAAATTATAACAAGGGTAATTAGTGTCAGTCCAAAGTCCGACTAAAGCAGAGCTCAGGAATGGCAGTTACACTTATGTCTATACCAGCACTAAAGTAAACAATAAATTTTATGATCCAGAAAAGGAAGGAAAATAAAAATGATGTACTTTTATATCAATGACATAGCAAGAAAGGTGTTTATATATTTTCTGTTTATATAACAGTGCTACATATTTCAAAAAATAAGAAGGGAAAGAAAAACAAGCTGTACTTTTTGTGTAGAACTTACCTTAATACCACCATTAATACATGAATCTTCACTTTTCAGCCACCAATTCTCTTCTGTAATATCTATCTTGATTTCAGTTTCACTTTCTTTGATGGATTCATTAACTCTCATTAGATGGTGTTTATCATTCCCTGAACATGTAGAACCTTCAAATTCTGGTTTGATATCACTGCTATTTGTAACAGTTTCAATCTTAACTTTCTTTACAAGGCCTTTGGTATCTCCCACATTCTCTGAACAAGAGTCCACGTCACAAAATTCTTCTTTGATATCCATTTCACTATAGTTACTGTATTTGGACAGCTCAGTTCTTAAACTTCAGTAGCAAGTCTGTAGAAAAAGAAACACGTTATCAGTAACATTCATGAGTTTTCTTCCAGATAATTGATGCTACAATACATTTCCATACACAGCATAGCATTCTGCTTCCGACAGGTTAGGTTCTAAAAGCTTCCCTTTGTTGGCTACTTTCATAAAATAATCTACTAGTGATAACCCCTTGGCCGAACCATATCTTCCTGTCGCTAACCCTAACCTTGTCTGGTTCTGCTTAGCTGGGCCCCAATACCTTGATAGGAATAGATTCCTAAATGACCTATACGATTCATGACCTGCTAGTGTTAACCTTAGCCATTCTAATGCTTTGTTTTTCAAGCTTTTCTTGACTATCATCATCCTAAGCTCATTTGATATCCTTTTCACTTTAAAATGCTCTTCCATCTCCTTAACAAAGAGTTTTGGATCGTCTCCCTTCTCCTCGTCAAATGTAGGTGGTGTGATTTCATGTAGTATGCTGTTGGTGTAGCATGTGTTGTGTCATTGTTTAATTGTGAACCTCTATCTCTATATGGTGAGCCGACATTTTGTACATTATTCAAATAACTTTCATCTTGAACATCACTTACATTTAAGTCATCTTTTTGCCTTTGTAGTGCATTCACAACATCATTTACATTAGCCAAACTATCTTTTCCGTTTCTCATTTCTTCGTAAATTGATTTTAAATCATTCTTTATTTCTAAGTGACTTTGTTTTATATCATGCACAGCATCTTGTTGTGATTGTACTACATCAGCCACAGTCTTAATTTTAGGAATGACAATTTGTTCTACAGTTTCACTAATAATTCCTTTCTTCACTACTTCAATTTCTTTCCTTAATGCCTCAGTTATTTCTACTTTTACATTTGTAATTGGTGCTGTTTTTGCTAATATTCTTTACGGAATGCGCTGTGCTATGAGACTCGTTTTCTATCTAGGTCTTGGTAGCGGATGGAATGAAATATCACACAATGTTTCTTTACCACAATGTATTAATCTATTAACACTTCATCGATACTTTACATTAAACAATTTCTCTCAGCACCATTCTAAATGCTTAAAAACCTTTACACTTTTTCACTTAGTGGAACTTATGCTTGATGAAAGTTTGGTGAAAGTTCCATATTCACACTACCTAAATATGATTGTCTTTTCATCTCAAACATACACACGCGAGGGAACAGTTTTTGGCGTCGTTTGACGCGACACCGCCTTTTTCATATTCATCCGCGCATGCGTCCATCAAATAGTTCTTTCTCGTTAGGGAAACGATCCCTAATCATCCTCCTCTACTTTTATTATGGAACACATATAATTCTAATATTTATACATATATATTAAAATCGAATATGGAAAGATTTATGACGTCTTTGTGCAAACTTAGTTGTTCGTAACAATGAACCTTATCCACATGTTTTCGTCATTTAATTATCTCATACCAACATCAAAAAACGAATTACACTTTTAACAAACATTCACATGAACGATTTTTTTGGGGGTCTTCTAATATTCTGTCTCGTAATCTAGACTCAGGGGTCTCCATCTAGGGGATATGTGAATAGTGACCACAAGGTACCCAAGCTGAGCAGAACATTACTTCCACTTATTGGTGTTTTCCTCCTCACTGTAACTCTTCTATCTGACCTTACCTTGGTCATCTCTTGTTCTCTTCCGACCCCGATGCTATTAGGGTTCCCGAGGGCTAGGGAGTCTTTATTTTTCCAACCTCTCCATTTCTCTATAAAATCTTAACCCCTAACATGCTGACCTGTCATGGCATGTAATACGACCTCTGATTGGTAATCACAGGATATGGTCGGTGAATTTATTTTCATAACTCTCCCGGTCAGGTCGGTGAGACCCGTAAACCGACGACAGGTGTAGTCCTCCAGACATTCTGGGGGTTATGAGAGAGCGATGTGACCGCCAAAACATAAAAATATGGTGCTCTGTAAAAAGCGGTTACTATTACTGCTATTGATTGCTCTCTTCAATATCATCAGTGAAAAATATTGGAGAGCAAGAGGATTAATGACTTCATTGTCAGAAATCCAGCATTAGCTAACAACATTTGTAATCTTACAGTCTACTCTTGTCTTACACTCTGTTATTTCATCCCTACATCTTTCAATTTCTCCCTCTAATACAATCTTGCTTTCTTTCATTTTCATTTCTATTATTCCCATCCTATCTCCTATGATTTCTATCCTAGCTTATAAAGCTTCCTTTGTTTCATTTATGTTTTTGTGTACTAATTTCAAATTACTTTTCATTACCTTCATGTTTTCTTTACATTCCTGCCTCCCTAGTTCCATTTTCGGCTCTAAGTCCTGTCTCACTTCCTCCATTTTCTGTTCCATGTTCTGATCTATATCTTTTTTATTGTGTTCTAAGTCCTCTCTCACTTCCTCCATTTTCTGACTTATCTCTTTCTTATTCTGTTATATTTTCTGACCTAAACTCTAATCTAAATCCTGCCTTAATTCTTTCTTATTCTGTTCGATTTTCTGACCTAAACTCTGTTCTAATTTCTCAAACATGATCATTAGTAATCTTTGGTCTTTTTCTATTACTGCTACTTCTTCCTCATTTTCTGTTTCTATCTCACAACTAGGTTTATCTGACCCTTCCCCTATTCCTGTTCCTACTTCTTTTCCTTTTTGTGATATTTTTGATTCAGTTCAGTTGGGCTTAAACTACTTTTTTACCACTTCTTAAAAACATAAAAATAAATTAAATTATAAATAAAAATGTTTGGTCCTACTTTTTTTTCGTGGGTTTATTTCGCTACGTCCGTTTCCTCAGTGATTGGTTTCGCGAGGCGTCCCCTTGATGTTTCCTACATCGATGAATAAGCGTTCCTCTGCACTCCCCAGCTTAATAACGTCTCCTGTCGTCTTCAACTTCGATAGGTTGTTAGTGGCGTCTTTATTCGTTTTCCCGCGTAGATTGGCGTCACTTGGTATTTCGCATAAGTTCATTTTCCATCGACATTTATTTCACCCTTCTATTCGTGCCGCGCGTTTGGGCAAGCCATTTGGTGCTGCGTTTTTAATAATTATACTTTGAGTTGTGCTATGAGATCCAGGTCATGGTACAGGTTGAAATGAACGAACACAGGATGTAACTTCACTATATCACTTTTATTTGCACTTTTTTCGTCGAATATTACACTCGTTACAATTAAATTAACTTTCGTTGCAACTGAATATACTTTCTTGATAGTCTTTTCACTTAATTAGTTATTTTAGATCCACATCTACGCGCGTAACAAAAACGTGTCTTCACTTTCTGGGCTCCAAGACGCTAATAATGAAACAGTTGGCGCCTCTTTACAAAATGCTTTTGTATTCATGCGCGTAAGCGCTCATTTTGCCGCGAAGTACACTTTGAAACCCTCCTACGCTAAACAATTTCTGTAATGTTAAGGAAGCGATCTGTATCTATCCTTCCTACACTTTTAACATTAAATATATATGGTTCAAATATTTATACATATTAAATTTGAACATGGAAATTAACATTTATGACATTTTTAAACAAATCTTTTTTGTAACAATTGAGGAAATACCAATACATTTTCACTACTCAACAAATCCTTACCAACATGAAAAATAAACTACATTTGCAACAAATATTTACATAAATGTTTTCCTTTCGGGGTCTAACCATATGTTCTGTCACAATGGAAATCAAACGAACTGTATATACAGCAGCATATAAAATTCAGTCCACTCATTGTCAGTGCAGTGCTAGCGGTCCGGTAGGATATGCAACAAGTTGAAATGGTTAAATTTATGATTGAAAGGAAAAATGCAAGTACAGTAACATTACGTGATGGTGGTGATCAACCTCGTACAAGTTCCACTGGCGTAACCTGTGATAGTGTGGCAGAGTTTGTAAGTGCCAAATGAAGAATCTATTATGGCAAATGAAATTTCTCGTAGTTGTAGATACAATTCATCTTGGACCCAGCAGTTTTCATGGATTGAATATAGTAAGGTTGGTGCTGTTTTTATTGAAGAGAAGCTTCACGTTTGAGTGATGTGGCTCTTATTTCCCTCAGGGCGTGGTAACGGATGGAATGAAAAATCACACGATGTTTCTTCACCACAATGTATTATTTTATTAACACTTTTTCTCTATTTTACATTTAAATAAATCCTCTTAGCACCATTTTAGATTATTTAAGTCTTTCCACTTTTTCAAAAAGTGGAACAAAAGCTTGATGAACGTCTGGTAAATGTTCTACACATGTTCACACGTTACCAAAACACGTCTTATAACGTGAGCATTTAGACGCTAGTCCCGATTCTTTTAGTTGCGAGTCTATCATTCCGACTGCCACGTGTACATCCGCGCATGCGTTCATCAAATAGTTCCCGCATTGTTAGGGAAGCGATCTTTAGCTATTCTCCCTTTGCTATTAATATTGAAGACATATAATTCTAATATTTATACATATATATTAAAATTAAATATGGAAATATTTATGACGTCTTTAAACAAACCTAATTGTTTCTAACAATGAATATTAGTAACACGTTTTCGTCATTTAACCAACTCATACCAACATCAAAAAACAAATTACACTCTTAACAAATATTCACATAAACGATTTTCTTTTGGGGTCTTTTAATATTCTGTCTCAAGGTAAAGGGTGTTACTGTTTGCAAAACTTGTAAAGACATTAAAAAGAGAGAGAGAGAGAGAGAGCTTCCAGTGTTCTCCAAAAATGCAAATGGCTTTCATTAAAACTAGCTTTTCTAATTGGAAAAAAGGGGATAGAAAAACTAAAAGCTCATGAAAGGTCAGGCCGCCATCGGGAGGCTATGATGACATTTCGATGATTCAAACCAAATGTGAATGTACTTGACCAGATCTCAAACAAAAAACTGACACAAATACGACAGAAGCATGCTTGCTTACCAAAAATCATGTCCTCTCTCAATTATTTAGCAGTTCAAGGGTTGGCAATAAGAGGACATAGAGATGAAGAAAGTAACTTTAATAATCTCAATCTATTGTCTTCGGTGTGAAGATGATAAGGAATTTATGGCATGGTTAGAGTGTGATTCTTATAAGTGGTTATCCCATGATGTGCAGAATGAAATATTAACTATTTTAAGCAATACTCTCCTCAGAAAATTGCTAGGTAACATAAAAAGTGCTAAACACTTTGCTATTATAGCAGGTGAGACACACACCGGTCACACTTAGATTGCGGAATTGGAAACACGAGTCAGCAGTCGTAGTAGTCTCCCGCCGGAACAAGAGATGGCGCTGGTGGAACTGCTAAACCCCGAAGAAAAATCTGATTGGCTGATTCAAGTTTTGAAGTTTTGTAACGAAAACAAACATTCTGGAACTTCTGGAAACGTGAGCCATGTTGCATGTTGGTAAAATAAGTTTTTCGTCGCAAAATGATCTTCGACAGAGAGGTAATTAAACATTTGCATTATTTCTACTTAATATATGTGTGTTTAAAATTGGTATTCTATTAATGTTGGTGAAATACGTAGCAATTAGGTGTAAGATGCTTTTAACAGGTTATTGTTATAGTGGAAGTGTTGACATTGTATTTTATTGATAATTGTATTCATTTGTATTTAATTTTCAGCCACGCAGAAAGTGGGATATGCATACAATATATTCCTTGCAACATTGCGGTGTAAATCTCCATTGGAAACTAAAGTTAGAATCTGAAGGTACGTTATTTATTTCCAGTAAGTTTTAAGAGCTTCTTACTGTACCAGTGATATTGGATGAAGGTAGTGTATTTGCCAAAACGTTTATCATAGCTTTTCGTGCACATGTGGCAGTTACTTGCACCCATTTGTTGCACAAGTTGTAAAATACATAATTGATCTTCTCTTAGATGTGGAATAGTAATCAAAATTGCAGGATATTATAAGAAATGTGTATTTTAAAAAAAATTACACGTTGGTCGTTGTGCAAAGTAATAGGCACATGATGTTTTACTAAGATGAGGTTTTGTGAAATATGTATACTGTCTATTCGATTAGACGAGAAGTCAAGGAATGGTATAGAGCGTTCAAGCAATAGCGAAGTAGTGCATAAATGCATGAAATAGCATGAGAATAGGGATGTAACCTAGAAAATATATTAGAGGTCCATTAGAAACAAATGAATTCCAATGCACAATATGAACCTCCACTTTGCTAACGATATGCTGATGGATAATATGCATTCTCGTTCTGGTTTCCATTACCGTGTGGTTGTTAACCAGGCTTAATTCATACCAGTATTTGTACATTATACATTTTCTAATAAATATAATACCCTTTTGTTTAAATTCTTCAGTTCCCTTACCTATCACCACTTCACATATTTTAAATTATATTAATAAGCAAATGCAGCAATAACACTACCACATTAGAAAATACAAATGGATGCAACGAACTGTGGATAATAGAAATCGTGCTCATCATAACCTATTTCAACAAATACAGAATTGTCATATGAAACAATTTTTTCACAAGTAAGTCACTGACATTGTCTTCAAGAGATGAGTGTTTTGTATTTGCCGAACCAAACCAAATTTACATAAATGAATTTATATGTACATTAACATACAAGTATATTAACATATGATTGATATTTTAATGAATGCCTATAAAACAAGATAATCATACTCTTGATATCTAACTCTCAAGAGGTATTTGCCAAACGGTTAAACAAATTATGTGTTTAATAGAGCATATTGATATAATAATATTGGCTAAAGTTGTCACGAGAGTGTTAAGATTGCAAACCTGCGACTTTTGATAGAAAATGTATTACTTGCTAGATAATCATATTTACAACTGCTGAAATTGTTTATAACTAAGCTTAGTAGGTGAGCTACAAAAGAATGAAGTTGTGCACGTTTTGTCTGAACAGCAGACTGATCTGTTTCCGCACACTTGCACTCTGGCACGTGACTAGAAATGCCGATGACTTGATTCATCTTGAATGTAGCTCGACTACTAAGCCTAATTATAATCCATCTAAAATTATCTATATTTTAAATGTAAATTTGATAAAGACCTAGCCCTTCTTTACCCAGGTCACTTTCATTACTTAGACTTTAGTTATACATAAATGTTGCTATTCGTTGCATTGTTTTTTGTCTATTTCTAGGATATGCACGATGGAAAGTTGGGAGTTATAGGCATTCCTGTGATTGTGGGTGTATAACTTCGCAAGCTGTGCCTTTTTGGTGTCCAGTGCTGGTGCTGAATATAGTGAAATGGTGTGAAAGTGTTAAATGACGTGAAACTGTTAGAGGACATTTGTTGTCAGGCTAATAATGATCTAGTGATGACAAAACAGGTGTTCGCATATGCGGCAATAGTGTTGTATATAATGTATGCAGAAAGCTCTTTGTGAGGTTATTAATTGTGCTTGTTACGCAAATATATCAAATTGTGTTATGCTATTGGAATGCCAGAAGGAATAAATAAGTGTCAAACATGTGTAATTGTTCCCATTTCCCTGTCAAATACCACATCCTAATGTTTGGTTACAAGTTTACACAAAAAATTTGTGGCAGCTCATTAAAGTATAAAATATTTTACTTTATGCCATGCAGAGTTATTAGTGGCAGCGTCATAATTGAAAAAGACACATTTTGTTGTTACTATTAAGACAACTAGTCATTTGAACCTGCAACCATTACAGAACTCATTAATATTTCATAAAAGCTATTGATGTACAGACTATTGGACAATTTTAATAAAAAGGAGTTATAACAAATAAACTGTTTTTATACTTGCTTACTTGTCAGTCTTAGCTGATCATATGTCCTAATGCCATATTGCTTCCGATGACGCCAAAAGTTTAATACGCGAGCTTCCATAGTTGTGATTGCAGTTTTTAAGAGTGCCGCATTTATTAAAGCAAAGGTTAATTTGCGTGAGCTTTAATATGCAGCAGTCTTAAAAACTAATGACAACTAAGGAAGCTCACGTGTTAAACTTGACGCGCCAGTGTAGCAATATGGCGTTAGGGCATATGACCAGCTGAGGCTGACAGGTGAGCAGGTATGAAAAATACAGCCGTAAGAGCTACCGGTAGCGTGAGGATTCGGGAGCGCGATTTCTCATACTTTAGTTCAAACCCGCCCCACTTGGAGCGCTCTTTTGTTGACACATTTTTAACACGTAGTTTCCGTTCTTCCTAATAGAGTGTTCTGTGGTGAGACATCAGATACAGCTACCAAAGAACCAGTGAGTGTTTGTTTGAGATTTGTCGACACTACACTAGAAATACAAGAATATTTTCTAGGATTATGTGTAGCTCTCAGTACAACAGCTAAAGACCTGTTCAATATCCTCAAATAATACATTAAGATTTGAATTAGCTTTCTCTGACTGCGGTGGACGTTTCGATGGCGCAGCAAACATGGCCAGAATATATAATGGAGTTCAATCAAAGATTTCTGAAATACAGAAGAAAGTTATTTTTGTGCATAGCCTTATGCATTCTCTAAATTTAGCACTTCAAGACAGTGTAAGGGCAATGCCAGAATGTCAAAAAGTACTCAGCATTATGAAAGATTTAATAAATCTAGTACAAGATTCCCTAAAAAAAACTAGCAATATTTGTTCAAATAAAGTCAGACAACACCACAAACTTAAGGCCACTCTATCCTACAAGTTGAACTGTATGGTATCTAACACTTTCGTCAGTTTTGTCGAACTACACACAGCTCCGAGATTTTTCTTCTAACGTGTCTCAAAATGATAAATGAGATGCTGGTGCTAAAGCAAATGGTTTGTTAATATACAGACTCTTCATTTGTTCTTTATGTTATCAGTTTTGGTAAAGTTGTTTGGCCACATTGATGCAATAAACACAGCTTTACAGAAAATATCTCTACACTTTCACCAAGCCAGCAGGATGATTCAACACTTTTTATCACTATTAAGTCTCTGAGATATAAGTTCCAATCATTTTGAAATGAAACAACTCAAAAGTGCAAAGATATGGATATTGATAACGCCTAAACTACTTGAAGAACAAAAATTCCAAAGAGATACGAATCAAGCAATCCATCTCCAGATGCATTTTTTGAAGTTTGTGATAAATATAAAATGACTTACAACCCAACTTTCAGTTTTTTAGATTCACACTTATGTACTCCCAATTTTGCATTTGTAAGCATAATTGAGCAATTTATTCTTGGGGGCAGGTGGGTCAATGCACGTCAAATCGCACACCTGTAAAACACGACTTTTTTGTAGGAGGTTCAAAATTCTTTTATAAATAATAGACATCAAATACGGAGACCCGTATTTGTTTATTTCCATATTTTTAAATTACTTGCTTAGTTAAGACTATTAGAAACTAAGCAATTTCTGCGCGCACCGTAATAAAAAATCACTTGTTACTCTAAGGCCATATAGAGTTGAGAGTTGGGGTTTGGCGCACTGGAAAGGTTAAATACAACACTCTTAACAACTTTTGAGCAGTCATCATTACACACTAATTTTGGACTGTTTTTTATGGTATATTTTGTAAAACCAAAAATAGAATTTAAATCGATGTGCTAAAAATCTAGAAAAAAATACACACATATTCACTGATATTTTATCTATATAATAAGATGTTGAAAACTATGGTGCATCAGCTATACTACTCAGATAACTTCTTCTTACTAAGGCAGTACAGTCCACGCAGAAAAATGTCTCCACAATGTACCTTCTTTCTGATACTCCTGTGGCGTTTGATACGTGCTTTTGAACTATTGAATTTTTTTGAAAAAATCTTCTGATGTAAGCAGTTCTTTGCTTTTAGCTTTTTCCTTCATGTACGTCCATACATTTGAAATAATTTCTCTACTCTGACTGTGTAATGTTTTGATCCCTAATTTAGAACGTACAGGTGGCGTAACTGATTTACACTATGATCAATGTCTCACAAATTCACTATATTCACTCTTTATCGCAAAGATCTATGTCTTCAACTGCACACTGCACTAAAAACCACCTGTGAATAAGCAAGGACTATCTCAGATCATGCAGACATCACTACCTTCCCCCTCCCTCCCCATGTGAATGGTTTCATTTGCAGAATTATACAACATGAGCTGATGAAAGAGACAAAAGCCATGGATTCACCAACAGGACTTCCAGTCAAGGTCAGGGAACGATGGGTCCAGCTTTGCTTTAAAATTACACTCCTTCATTCCTTTGTTAAAAACTGAAGCTTTAATGAAACAATTTTCTTTCGAAGGAGCTAAAGTTGTGTGTTGTATGGAAACATTAGTTCAAAATGCATATTTTAAAAACATTTTGAAGATGCTAATAGTGTACATATAATAGTGTCAGCTAGCAGTGTTCTCCTTACTGTACTGTTGTAACGTTCATGGAACCTCAAGCAGTTATAGGTCGCGCGTTACTTCTTGACGAATGAAAATTTTATATGAAAGGTTGAATGCGAGTCTCTACTCAGCTTTTGCGGGAACAAGAGAGAGGAGGTACAGTCTGCAGTGAGATGACGCGCATGTTTCTGAGCTGAAGTAGTACAACACTACAAATCAATTTATGACACTTGCAGTAATATCAGCCACACGTATTATACACTATACCTCTATAACTGTTTCCACTTAACTTTCTTGCATTTATTCTATTCCCGACATCTCTCCCTCGTCTGAATTGCTATTTTCGTTGCATGCATACATACATCCGTACCGCACAAAACTTCTGCAGTCAACTGTATACACCACGTGACAGAGGAAAACAGAGGTGTCTGTTATCGTAGCATAAACATTTGCTGACCTGTTTATTAAGGGTAGGCTCACTCATTGGATTTCTGCTCAAGGTCATTCGTCAAGAACGAACGCGCAACCTATAACAGTTGCCGTAATGGAAAGTGGCAATTTTGTGAGGTTATGGAAGCCGTCAGCGCTGCCACGCGAGTCCGCTGCATTGATTTTCTAGTAAGTTAGTTACAACTGAACTATTAGAGACTACATTTTGATTTTCTCTGAGAATATTGAATAAACTTCACTGTATTTTTAGTTTTTTTCTCCAGATTTTTAAATGGTCGAGTTTAGGTTGTGATCTAACTTTAAAACTTTAATCGTATAAAATATAATATTAATAATAATTAATAAAATTTTCTAATAAATACCTCACGAAATACTGCGATTTTTCTTTAATTTGAGCCAAAGAGTAAGTAATTTGCTTCATTACAATTGGAGGTATGATTGATCGAAGAGTAAGGAGCGTGCAATTTTTGGCACATTTCAAAAATTAATATCTGCCAAAATAATTTTTTTTTATAAAACGAAGAAACACGGGTCAAATATATTTTTTTTCCAAAATACCAAACAAATTATAAGAAAATCTGAGAGATCAAGGTCATTTTTGCCATATTTTGTTCGATTTGACATGGAATGACTCAGCAGCAACTTGGAAAATATTATGGATTTCTATGCTTCAGATATCAATAAGGATGGCTTATTGTTGTATCAAAGCATGTTTCTTGAAATTATCCTAGGTAGCAACACTATTATTAATTCTTTGTATGAAATGGTGAGCTATTTAAAACAACAAAAACAGATTTTCGACTTACTACCTGAACTAGTTAAATTTATAATAGTGCTAACCATTCCAGTATCAACCTGTACTGCTGAAAATGTACCTCCCATTAGTCAAGCAGCAAGATCATTTAAATACCATTGCTCTTCTCTACTGTCATCAAGATGCATCCATGAAATTTGACCATGACATCATCTGTGATGAATTCATATCCAGCAACAAGCTGAGGAGCAGTACATTTGCTACTAAACTATAAGGTAATTTTGCAGATGCTTTACATTACTTGCTATTGTAATAGAATTGTATCATAAGGAAATGTAATTCTTATCCTCCCACCAACCCTTCAATCTGAATTCCAAGTTTGGCGCCCCTGACTTGCTTCTATTATCTATAGAATAGCAGCCTGGAAAAAAACAGGAGGCGTTACTTTGATGCTTGAATTAACTCTTCAAAGAATAATAAAACAACATGGAATATGATAAAAAGTGAAACACAGCTCTAGACCTGCTGCTGGATATAATGCATCCCTAAGAGTAAATAATGTAGTTGTAAAAAATCCAGCTGACTTCGCTAACATCCTCATCACTTCAAGACTGCTATGATAGAGTAATATTGCCACAAACTGGCACTAATAACAATATCCACCATTCTAAATTGATCAGAAATGGAATGAGCATCTTCCTTAAACCAGTGACGTGCACAGAAAAATTAAAGTCATAAAATCTATATTATACTGCTTCTGGGCGAATCCTGGTAAAGCACCGGATTATATGGGATAACAGAATGAGCTGAGGCCAGGCCGCTATTATACAGTACTTCCGTTAGCAAATCCTCAGTAAGTGCACAGTTATCCTGAGTTAGTAAGTAGTGGTTTAAGAACATATGTTAAAGTCACCGCTTCTTATGAGCAACTTCACTTTTTCAAGTATTACATATATAATCACATACGTCACTTTGACTACCATATCTTGAGTGTGAATTACTGTCAATTTTGTGTATTAATACAACTTGTAGAATAGAATGCGAATAGCGATGCCAAGTGTTTTAACAGACACGCAATGTTAACCAATGAAACAAATGGTAGATTACACAGCGCTTTCACATCCACCTTCACTAAATGAAGTTTCATAAAACTAATATTAAGGAAATTAGGTTAAGCTTTGCGTAGTGCTCTTCCACACACTCCACGTGGGACAAACAATTAATTACCAAGAATATATTAGTTTGTTGATACTACCTTCATAGTAAATAGCTTACGTACCTGAACTCAGTTTTATCTTAAGTTGAAGCGATATCGGAAATAGATATGTTCTTTGCACCAAAAGTCAAGATATTATTTTAAGGTATACAAATTCAGAAGCCAGGGTAGAAAGAGAAGCGTGTAATCCATGCGGCCGTGGCGCGTTGTGCATTTGTCTTTAAACTTGAAGAAAGGCTGGTTAAGAAAAAGATGTTATAATATTTATAATCATGGGTGTCGGCAGACCTCTTTCCAGGGGGGGGGGGAGGTTTTATTTTGTTGTTTAACGACGCTGTCAATTGCCAGGATCACATCAGCGTCACCAGTGTGCCGGAATTTCGTCCCGCAGGAGTTCTTTTACATGCCAGTAAATCTACTGACATGGAGCTGTCGTTTTTAAGCACACTTAAAAACCATCGGCCTGGGCCGGGTTTGAACCCGCGACCTTGGGATCAGTAGGCCAGCGTCTAACCAACTGAGCCACCTAGACCGACTGGGGGAGGGGGGGGGGGAGGCGCATGTTGAAACTTTGCAATCAAGCTATATATTTCATAATTTTATTCTCAAAAGCTGAAAAAAGATATGAGTAATGCCGGGATTACGATGAATTTAACATAATGTGACTTAACGCCACGGTACGTAATGGAAAAGTCAAACACATATTAAATGTAAACACATAAAATTTCAACCAATCGGCGAGTAGTGCCATGCAGTAATAAATTATGCTCCTCCGTGTGACTATTTGCATCAAATCTCTTTCTCCGTTTCTCGTGTTTATCTGTTAAAGTAGGTCATGGTCATCTCCATATTTTATTCGCCGTTTGAAAATGTTTCTTAATTCACATTTACGTATTCTCTTTATTTTCATTTTTGTAAAACATTGGATTAGATTAGAAAAAGAGAGCTACTAAGAATATCCACTGTGTCTGCCCACTATAATAATAACCAATCAGATTAATTCCCCTTATGTTAATTGCATCCCTGCATCCTAATAGACCTGTAGTCCTTCCGAGCTTAAGGTCGGGACGCACATAAACATTGCGCTTGTATCACTCCGCCAACAAACACGTGTTGACGTTCTGTGCGCACAGCTGTTTACTTCTCACATATCACATTGCCAATTTGACGGACTTTGAAGTGCGTCACGGGCAAAATTTAATTTTGACGAATGACGGATATTTTGGCGCATATTATTAGAAACCATTAATTAATGTTACAATGGTTTTCTTTGGACAAAAATGTAAATCTTTGTATAGCTACAAGGCAGTGTTCACTACATTCATTGCATGACATCATTTCAAATATATACTATAATATACCGGGCTCAAAATGGAGAAGCACTAATAATTAGGGCTCGGATTTTTAGGTGCCAAAAACTTGGAAAATATTTACCTTTCAGTGCCAAAAATGTCAAATATAAAAAATAAGAAATATGTGCTAAAACAAATAAGATATTTTTAAGATGTGAATGGCCAAAATAATATAAGTGCACGTGGTACTCACCAGACATTACTCTTGGAGGGAACCATCAAGTACTGTAGAGTTACAGTATACAACCACATGTTTCCTCAAATGTTCCACCCTGAAAGATTGTCACGGAGAAGTGTTTTGAATTTCAAGAATAATCGCTTCACGTCACAAGAAGTGAAACAATCATAATATGGAATGTCAATCACACTCATAACAATGTCTTCATGTTGCCCATCTAACACATTTGAAATTTTATGGACTATGCTAAATTGACAATTATTTTCGAGCACTTCCTTGCATTTGTTTTTAATTTCTCTACTATGTAAAGTAAGTAGAGAAAGGTATTGCAGCCAAAAATTCAATGTGGAGATTTCACCAGAAATATCTGTTTGAGGCCCCCTGAATCCAAAAAAAAATCAGATTTTGAGAAAGGTCCGCGCGCGCGCTTGTGTGTGTGTGTGTGTGTGTGTGTGTGTGTGTGTGTGTGTGTGCGTGCGTATGCGCGCGTGTGTGTCTGTCAGTTTTTGTGTAACATGACTCAAAAACGAAGAGTCGGTTAAAAACCAAAGTTGGTATTTAAATTTAATGTCTTATGAGGATGTGACGTGAAGATTTTGAAATAAACTGCTCCACTTTAAACTATCCTTTACGTGGAAAATTTATCGAAAAGTTTGATTTTCTTGCAGATGGCTCAAACGGGTTTGATTAAAATGACATGTTTAAATATTTTTATGACATATGAAATGTATATATTGAATTTTCTATCTATAGCCTATGTAGTCCTGTTTACTCTGAATGACTTTTGAATAGCTCGTAAACCGTAAGAGATAGACAAAATATTACTGTACAAAAAATGTTGATGTCGCTAAAACACACATCCATGTCCAAATAAATTTTTTGTAACGTGAACCATTTCGGAGATATTCCTTGTTATTTCTGTCAGTTTCGGAAAACCTACACTTTCGTTAACTGCAACATCGTTGTTCGGTTTTTTATACGTTAACCGTTCAAGGAGAACGGAAACTCAAAGCTTTAAAACATTTGACTATCACTCAAAGCCTACTGTATTCTAACATTCCCCTTGCACCTACAAGGAAATAAGCAATAAGATAATTTGTACAAATGTTTATCTAAACTAACACGAAGAAGATATAGGAATAAGAGTTTGTAAGAATGGTTAGTACAAGAGAAGGGAAAGTCATGTGCGTGCAACACATCAGATTTTTAAATTTTGTGCTGCATACATCCCTACTGATTCCACTTTATTTATGGAATCACAAGGGAAATAAAGATTTCTTAACACACTATTTAATTTCGCAATATATTGTTTTCACTCCAGACACGTTTAATCCATTGTGAACTCAAAACTGTCGATATGTAATTTCCCAACACAACACAACTATAGAACGTATAAACTTTACGGATTCACAAATGACTAATTGACTATACAGTTTCAGTGTATATATAGTGTAACATGTGCAATGGTGGAATTCCCTGTTCTTATCTTGCAGGCTCATGCTGCTTGAGCAACCAGGATGTTTATTTTCCTCCAACTGAAGCGGAAGTATAGCTTCCATATCAGTTCTTCCAATAATGAATAACAGATATCGACATCCAACCTGCGTAGTTGAGCATTAAAGAAGAGGATGGTGACTTGTTAAACAAATCTGATGTGTTGCACTCACATGACTTTCTCTACTCTTGTACTAACCGTTCTTACAAACTCTTATTCCTTTATCTTCTTCGTGTTAGTTTAGATAAACATTTGTACAAATTATCTTATTGCTTATTTCCTTGTAGGTGCAAGGGGAATATTAGAATACAGTAGGCTTTGTGCGATAGTCAAATGTTTTAAAGCTTTGAGTTTCTGTTGTCATTCCACACTTAACATATAAAAAAATTCTGATCTGTTGTACTCACATGACCTTCTCTACTCTTGTACTAACCATTCTTACAAACCCTTTTTCTATATCTTCTTCGTGTTAGTTAAGATAAACATTTGTACAAATTATCTTATTGCTTATTTCCTTGTAGGTGCAAGGGGAATATGGGAATACAGTAGGCTTTGTGCGATAGTCAAATCTTTTAAAGCTTTGAGGTTCCGTTCTCTTTGTACGCTTAATATATAAAAAAATGAACAACGATGTTCCATTGCACGAAAGTTCTAAGTTTTCCGAAACTCACACACATAACATGGAATATATCTGAAATGGTTCGCACTGCAAGAAAATTTATATATTCATAAATTGTGTATTTTAACATGATCTACATTTTTTTGTATATCATGATTTGGTCTATCTCTAACGGTTTACCAGTTACGCAAAAGTCGTCCAGAGTAAATACGATTACAGGGGCTATAGCCAGAAAATTCAAGATATACATTTCATTTATCATAAAACTATCTCAAACATATGGCATTTTAATCAAAATCGTTTGAGCCACTTTTAAGAAAATCAAAATTTTCAAAAAATTTTCCATGTAATGGGTAGTTTAGGGTGGGGCTATTTCCTTCAAAACCTTCGTGACGCATCCTTGAAACACATTAAACTTAAGTACCAACTTTGGTTTTTAACCGGCTTTTCGTTTTTGAGTTATGCTGTCCAAAGACACAGACCTTTTTCTAAAAATGTTTTTTTTTTTTTTTTGATTCAGGGGGTCTCAAAATATACATTTCCGGTGAAATCTCGACATCGAATTTTTGGGTGGAATACAATACTTCCCCTACTTACCAGCAGAGGTGATAATTTATTGCTGCTTTCATGTGATTTATATGAGAATTATTTTTAAAATGTTTCCTTTATGCGATTTTTGTGAAATTTATGATAATATCCCAAAAAATTTATTTAAATAAAAAATCAGGAAATATGCATTTTTTAAACTGTTTCATTTACATCCCGCCTTTAACTACAGAGGTCATATCGGCGGCCCTGCCTATTGGCAAATGGTGTTACTTGTTGAACGAGTGTTTTTTTTTAGGTCTTTGGGGTTTTATACTTTGAATTCACACACATTCACACTTTCATTCATACTTCCAGGCCCAGGGAAGGATAAGGAATAATCTTGGCTGGAGAAAAATTCCTACCCCCCTGCCGGGAATCGAACCCAGCACAGCAGGCAGGTGCTCTAGCAACTGCGCGATGCATTTTTATGTGCAATAAAACTTACAATATTTGCTCCGGTTGAATATCCAGGACATTAAGCTTAGTTTCAAGTTCAGAGTAGAACGCAAACAAAATATGTATTTACCTAACATTCCGAGCCCTAGTGATAATCATTGTTAGTGCTCTACCAGAGGCACGTATTTTATCTTTGCTTACAAGAAGCAGAGCGTTATTCTTGTGTTTGTCCGTGACCCGAGATATTTGTTTCTGTTGGCTCTAAATAAAAGATAGCTGCATACAGTATCATGATATATATCTGAATTGTTGCATTAAATACCTATAGGATGTAAGCAAAATTGCATTGAAAAGAACACTTATTTCTCTATCTTCTTCATGATAAACATTTGCAGAAATTATTGCTATATCCTTGTAGGTGCAAGGGAAATATGAGAGAAGTTGGATAGCTGTCCTATTTTATAGTTGTCATAAAGACACGCCTGCCAATAGATCTGTAGAAAAAGACAATTTTAAATATGAATGATAAAGAATAAAATATCGTATACTTAAAAATATTTGATAAAGTGTAATATGTACAAAATTATTATAAAATTTCGAAATAGGACAGCTAACCATTTTAGAATTGTTTATTTAATTTGGAGTAGTATACAGATTATTGTGTAATATGTACAAAAAATCACGGATAACTTATAAACATTATATCTTCTAAAACACTTAACTGCAATTCAAAACGTCGGAACAAATTAATAGCATAATAATAGCAAATTTAGTAATGACTCAACGAGCACTAAAAAGTGAACAATCATTTCCAATTATTATTTATTTATGCCAACAAACTTACTGTTGGTGTTTTTAAACACACAAGCCGTGTGTGGACAAAGTTTGAGAGGTAGAACTGCCATTCTGGCAGTTTGTCACAATGGCTCAGTGGTAGAGCATCCTCCCGGTAAGCGGAAGGTCTGTGGTTCAAATCCCAGTTGTGGCATTGAATTTTAAGTTCCAGTTCTACCTCTCAATCATTTCCAAATTTGAAATTTTTTTATCCGTCTCTTAAATAAGGAATACAGGGTTCAGAATATAGTTCTTTTTTTTTTTTTTTTTCGTCCTTACCAATCTCCTTCATTTGGTATGGGTTTGTAGGGTCAAGAATTACTCCCCTGTTTTGTTGCCTGTCAATGTCAATTACGTCTATTATTTCATAAAAATAAGTAGAAAATATGTTGCCGACGTAAATATCGCCATTTCGAAATGATCACAATGTATACGTTTCAAAAAATCGTAATTAATTATTCCTGAATATAAAAATCTTTTTACTAATATTTCCACAAACTAGTATGTATGTTCTAAAATTAAACAAACAAGAGATATGTACATATGTCACCAAGTAATATGTATAATAACTAATTCCTTACAGCAGTATTGAGAAAATCAAATGCCTTGTCATGGCCTACATTAGGCTTTGAGCAACAGTCAAATGTTTGAAAGCTGGTCGTTATATGAAGGCTTTGAAATTCCGTTTCCTTTGCAGACCTAAGATGTAGAAAAGTGAATTACGACCTTCCATTTGAGAAATGTGTAAGTACAAATAACAAGGAATAAAAAAAGAGGACATAGATAAATTGTGTATTTTAACAATATCTATATTTTTGCATAGAAAGATTTGGTCTATCTTTCGCGGTTTACGAGTTGTTCAAAAGTCATCCAGAGTAAACAGGACTACATGGGTTATAGCCACAAAATTCAAAATATACATTTCATTTATCATAAAAATATGTTAAACACATGGCATATTAATCAGAATCATTAGAGCCGTTTTCGAGAAAATAAAAAGTTTCAAAGATTTTTTCATATAAATGTAGTTTAGGGTGCAGGAATTTTTTTAAAATCTCCGCCTCGCATCCCTGAAAGATATTAAACTTGTGCATAAACTTTGGTTTTTAACTGACTTCGCTTTTTATTTACGCTGTTCATATACATCCACACATACATACGCGCGCGCAGCTTCTTCTAAAAATGCTTTATTTTTATTCAGGGGGCCTCAAAACTTGTATTTCCGCTGAAATCTCGACATCGAATTTTGGGATGGAATACAATACTTCCTTGACTTAGTATGTGTAGTAGAGAAAGTAAAAGTTTGTAATTAGAAACTAATACATTTTGTGAATAAACTAATAAAATATAATTTTGATGTTCACGTTACCTTAGTCTTTAAATACGAACTGAAGTCTTCTGGACCGCCTAGAAAATGCCATGATGACTTCCTCTATGAAAGATGAGAGCTGTGTCTTTATCCGCTCCCGATGAACGCTCAGCATGCAAAGTCCATCTAATCTATCGTCACCCATCGTTGCCCGTAACCAGGTCTTCACTCAGCGCAGTGTGCTGACAGATGTCTCAACTGTGCATGTTGTGGCAGGTAAAGTTAGTACTATGTTGATTATTTTAGATACAGCTGGGAAAAATAATTTGGTGTCCTCAAAAACTTCAATTAAATGGAGTTTGCTTGCATCTTTTTCAGAATTATTTTGCCAAGAGTGAAACCAACATTTAGATTCCGACAACAAATTCTCAACATTATAAAACTCTTGAACTTCCTTCACGATTTTAACAAACTCCAGGGAATTAAAGTATTTCATGTTTGCTGGATGAAGTTTGAGAATGTCATTAATCACAGCACTGTTTCCAGTGACATTATCAGGGATTCCAAATATGGAATGAAAGGAGATAAGCGATAATATTCTTCTGGATATTTAACCATTTGATAACTTTGTCTGTGACTTTGGCGAGAAGCTTGCCTAGGAAGAGTTATTTCAATGTTTACACAGGAGGCCACTTCACGCAGTTTGCTTTAGGGTACTTTTCCTGAATGAGTTCAGCCACTCATCCTATTCTCCCTGACATCACCGAACATCCATCGTATCTCTGGTTTGACATGTCAACACCGATCTTTGTCAAATAGGATAACATAGTTTCAGAAACTGCTTCAGCATTAAGCTTATTAAGCGGCACAAAACCTAAAAGTTCTCCACACACTGTCACCTTGCCTTCATATTTATTAGTAATAAATCATAAGCCAAGAGAGAATTGTTCAGTTCCTGCAATATCAGCTGTTTCGTCTGCTATTATAGCAAATGCGTAAGAAGCATAAACGTCCTTCACAATTTGTTCTTTCAGTTTTTCAGAACATAACTGGATCAATTCATTTTGAGTCTGAACAGACACATATTTTGCATTTTCCGAACACGTTTGAAGATGCTCTTTCAGAGTAGAATCACCAGCTTCTGCACGAAAATGAAGCAAATCATTAAAAAAAAAAAATAAATAAAAAAAACCTCCAGAATTAGACAATTTTCCTCGCAATCGGAGGTCATGTGTGGCACAAAATATTATACAAGACAATATAGACGTCAATTTTTCATGGTTAAGTTTAATTCTCTCACTATCTATTTGTTCCCTTACAGTTAATTTAATGGTCACTGTTTCCATAAAACTTTTTGAACGTTCAACAGCTTCCATATGCCATTCTGACTTGATATGATTTTCACACGAAGCGTGCATATCTTTGAATTTAGTACATGGTTTGACTATGAATGAACCCTGAACACCTCTCCGTACAACTGGCCTAAATAGCACACCGTGCCGGCAGATCGCTCCCCGTACGTGTGCCGAGTATACAGCCAAGATTTGTATTTTTCATGTTCTGGCCAGTTATAAATAAAAGATCTTTTTGTCCTTTTAATAAGTCATTGTGAAAATTGTAAGACTTACCTGGTGTCCAAGGTTCTGTTATTAATTTTACCCTGTCGTCGCCTGTTAGAGATGCGAGAGAAGTCACGTCCAGATATCGTCCCAGATCTAGATTTGAACTGGAACTAGTAGAGGGTTGGAGTTCTGTAGCATTTTCATATGTTGATCCAATGCCCGTACCACTTTCTGCTGACTGTGATGAACTAGCACTGTCACTAACACCACAATTCAAAACTTGGTGCAGCAGGAGTAAATTACTCTTCTCTTCTGTGTTATCTGTTATTTTCTGGCGTTTAAAGTAATGCCGTATATCCATCTTATTTATCAAAAGAGTGAGCGTGGAGAATAAAGACCCCAGTGTTACTGTGGCAAATTATCAACTGGCAAGATTGCTAATGACTAAATCAAGCCTGCTGCACTATCTATTCCGTCATTATTTATGTGGGAATGTTTATAAACGTGTTTGTTCATCATTGTCGAGCCAGGTTAAGTTACTCGCGCGCTTGCCCAGGTAGTTAGTAGTTTCGTCTTCCTGATTTGCTTTCATATGAATTTACGAACGTGTGTGTGTGTTTTGTTACTTTGTGCTCATGCCATCACTGTATACTACCGTGTCAGAATACACTTACATATAATGTAAACACAGCAACAGGAAACTGTGGACAATACTGTATAAAATAAGTATTTTGTTCATTATTAATTTGATTACATTAGTATGCAATATATGTATTGTAGGTTTCGTGTTTTAAATATCTGTCGGTAAGAATTCTCATGCACTTGGACTGTAAACATTTGTGCAAAAATAAAAATATCGTACCTTTGCGGTGCTGTACCACTGTTGATGAGAACAAAATAAACATTTAAAGCTGTCGTTACGGAGCCATTGTTGACACAATAATCAGTAAAGGTATGTAGCTACTAATTGAAAATCCCTATTTACATTAAAAATGTGAATAAAATCAGACCTCATTTGTAACGTAAACCCTATTAAACAATCGAGAATCTGTTTTGCACGAGTATCCTGAAGAAATATTCTTTGCATCAAATTAAAACAATAGTCTAATAGTAATTGGCTGACATTTAATTCATTCATCCCCCCCCCCCTCCCTTCACGACGCCCATGAAAGACATTGTAATTCCGAAATGAGTCTGGTGGTTGTGGAAGATCCAAGATAGCACAAAGTGTTTTAGCTGCTTCTGCACCCTTCCCTATGCACCTCATGCCATACACCAACTTCACATTTATGTCATAAAATGTACTCGTATGCCTGTCAAACCTTGAAGATCTTTTTGATCCACTTTTTTCACACTCATTGCATTTTATAATTATTTTACAAGCAAGACCACGTCTGTTTTCAGTATCCTCACATATGTATATAAACTGAATCTTCTGAAATGCAATATTTAGCAATATTTACATCTTATATTGTTTATCACTAAATCTGAAACAATACTTACATATGTTTAAAATAACGTTATTGTGACAACTGAAGTCTAAACCTACATTATGCACTTGATGTATAGCCTGCAAACTTATTTCGTAAGAAAGTTATGACGGCAAAACGAAAATGAGCATAGCAGCGAAAATTGTATGAGGCGCGGCAGAGATTTAAAGTGTACGGTAGCCTTTAAATAGCCAATAAAGGACGTAAATAACATCGAAACCATATAAATCCATATATTATTTTGTTTAGTAGGAATTGTAATTTTTTTTTCAAAAATTAAAAAAAAAAAAGTATTTCTTGAGGCTTCAGTCACCTATCTCCCATTAAACGGGACCCTGCCCCTCTTTGTCCGCTGTGCGAAAACCTTTTAACAGTCCGTCACGTGCTTGAATGTTCCTCTCTAGCCACCTTCGAGACGCTCTGCAGCTGCCTGCCAGACTTGCAGAGGTCTTAGCTGACGACAAAAAGCGGTTGATAGTTTTTAATTTTTAGGGAAGTGTAATGAGTTTGAGGAATTGAAATTTTAGATATCTTTTTATATTTTTTGACATATTAATCACCTTGTTTTATATTTGGATATTGCCACTCTGCCTTTTATATTTATGTGTATATTTTCTTTGCTACTAGTAATTTTATTTTTTATTGGTTTATATCTGGCTTTTGCCATGAAATGCTCTTTAAGGGCGCTGACGACCACGCAGTTAAGCGCCCTTAAACCTATATCTCCTCTTTTCACGTAAATAGAATTTGCTCTTACATTTACAAGGTAAATTTAAGTACAGATCTTATGTTTGAGCTAATGATTACATTGTTCTGCTAAATATATATATATACTCAAAAGCTGTATACTTAAGTGAGTGACTGAATGAGTAAGATTTCAAGGCCCGAAGTCAACGGATATAAGCAGCGAAAATCACCATCTATTAGGATGTACGCTAAAAAAGGGGAAGTTATAACCGTAAAAAAGTATAAACCGTTATAACTTAAAACTGTTCGCAAAACAGTATGCCATTAAAACGTTAGAAATAGGAAGATAAACATCCCAAAAGTTCAAATAAGCTAGAAATACGATAGAAAATAAACTAACT
The DNA here is from genome assembly GCA_030765045.1 of Tenodera sinensis. NCBI lineage: Eukaryota > Metazoa > Arthropoda > Insecta > Mantodea > Mantidae > Tenodera > Tenodera sinensis. Next base: position 80,498,662 of record CM060961.1, read on the forward strand.
TACCAGAGCCAATTTGCGCAACCTACTGCAGCATTGAATTGGCAGCTACTGGTTCGTCAACCAACATTGACTGCAGAGTGAAACCTAAGCCATGGGACTAGCGCTCACGATTGTATCGCGAACAATCAAGGACACGCGCTACAGAGTTGAACGGACCACATAGCACAGATAGGTGCCGGGTCACCATGCAAAGGGTGTCCATGTATGCCTCATTTGTGGCCTATCATGAGCACTCTGCAGAACTGGTTTTTACCCTTCCTGCAACAAGTGCTTCGGTGAAATGAAGCCTTTCGGCTCCACACGTACCCCCCCCCCCAAAAAAAAAAAAAAAAAAAAACTTTTTTCTTTGTCGTTGATGTCCATCGAGAAGGCTCTTTTTAACAAACTGATAGCAAGACCGGGCTTCTACGACGCAGGTATAGACATGTGATGCCAAGGTCAATCGACGCATCGATCTCAAGATGTCAAGTCAGCATTCTATACATTTTATTCGTTTTTAAGCCAATGGTAATGGTAATGTTAGCCTGCTAGATAGAATAAATGAATAGGTTAATAATAATAACAATAATAACAATAATAACAATAATAACAATAATAATAATAATAATAATAATAATAATAATAATAATAATAACAACAACAACAACAACAACAACAACAACAACAACAATAATAATAATAATAATAATAATAATAATAATAATAATAATAATAATAATAATAATAATAATAATAATAATAATAATAATAATAATAATAATAATAATAATAATAATAATAATAATTAGTATTGTTTATATTTATCCTTATTCTTCTTCTCATCATGATCATAATCATTATCACTATTATTATTATTATTATTATTATTATTATTATTATTATTATTATTATTATTATTATTATTATTATTATTATTATTATTATTATTATTATTATTATTATTATTATTATTATTATTATTATTATTGTCACCGTGCCCGCCGCATCTAATTGCCGACAACCGCAGTGTCACCCATCGCATTATTGTCGGCACTACCGCAAAGGAGCCGAAGGAAAGAGACAGAGAATGGCCGCATTGTTGGGGCGCTTGCCGAAAGAGAGAAAAGGATAGATTCTTCTGGAGTCTTCTACTTTGTATCGCGCCGCAATAAGTGAATGTTCCTGAAGCTTCCAGAATAGTGCCTGGGAGATATAAATAGCGGTAAAGTGTGGGAAGAGGCAGTCAAACGTATGTGAAGGTTGAGTAGTCGTGCCGACGGAGACGGACAGACGATGTGAAGCGTTGTGCCGACGCAGAAGAGTTAGTTCTTTGTGTTACGAGTTCGGAGCCGTGCTGTTCGAGAATCGGAAAAGACTTTCTTGCTGTTGCAACGAGTGTACAAGTTACTGTTTACGGAAATAAAAGTGTTTCTTTCTCTCGACTACATCTGTCTTCTTTACTTCACACCCACCAAAAAGTTACATTATTATTATTGTTGTTACTGTTATTCTTATTACTATTATCACTATTATTATTATGTTTATTAATAACAATATATTGTGTATTTTGCTTATTGTCATTATTATTACTATTATTGTTTTAAACTATCCCTATGAACCAGTGTCCTTGAAGACGTAATTAGCGATAGCCAATAGTAGCGCGACTCGTCGGAATGATCTACCTCTATTCCAGTTGCATTGTATCTGCCAGATGTGTATACGTGACGATGGTGGTGTCATAGTAAGCTGGTAAGGCATGGAAAATCATCGCTAGAGAGGATGTCAGAAACGGTGTACCACTCAAAGGGATGTGCAAGCTGTGCTGAGCAAACCCGTAAGTCCAGATGAGAGTGAGTGCCACTAGAATCAGAAGCAAAAGAAGGTTCACCAGTACTAAGAGATAGGCGGTTCTGTGCGAAAGTCTGCAAGGTGTGTCCGACTTGCGCAAGCCCGAGCGATCCCCATAGCGGATGGTGGATATTAAAGTCTCAACAAAATGTAGCGCACTGGGACACTAGATTTCATATGCCCGCAATACTGAAGGGTGAGCAACGTGGCAAATAAACATAACAGACCATGAAACAAAAGCCAGGTAAAGTCAAGCTAACAGCAACACCTTGCAATGTGGTGGTGAACATGACAAGCTCGCCACCCTTAGTGAACTGACGAATTCCGCAGACACGGCTGCGGTAAGGATATTTCAACGGTGCCGTAAGCTTGATCATCTGGTCACTTTCAGCCCCCCTACTCCGTTTTGTGGGGTCCATTAGTTATTTGACACCACCGTCTGTCGTTAGGGTTAGCTTCGTCGTGTGGCTGGCAAAGTTTCAGTTTGACCGTCAGTACCCAAAGAACTTCCTTGTGTTACTCCTTTCTGGTCTTCGCTTCCGCTCCCTCCGTCAGGTAGCGGATGTCTGTTTCCCGGTCAAAAGAGAAATAACGATTTCCCACATGGCTCGGATCAGACTGCCGTCGATCTAGGGTTGCTGTCCATGTCAAAGTTGATAACGCCAGCTTTCTTGCTTCGTTCGGTCTTTTTTTTAACTGTTAAGGCGCGCTTTGGAACCGGTAGTGTTATCTTGACCCTGGCAGATACTTTAAGTGCAATAGAGCGTGTGTTCCATTTTCTGTCTGAAGGGTGTGGGGGCGTGTTTGACTCGCTTATTTTATCTTCTGTTCTCTCTTTTCGAACCATTGCAATCTCCAGCAATAACCCCTCACTGAATGACAAGAGTATTCACGGAGATAGTAAGATGTATGTATCACCTTTCTGGGAGGGAGCTGTTCACATTGCAGTCATGATTTGCCGCACAAAGAAGTTGAATTACAAGATATCATACCAACCAGCAAATGACATTGAATGTTTGATGTCTGATTGACCCTTTTGACTGCATACAGACGGCTAGTGTGAAGGAACTTAATCAGATATATATTCCCTCCGTAATCCGGGTGAATATAACTTTATCACATTGTAACAATCACATAAGATACCTAAAGCATGCTCAGGATGAAAATTGACACTAGCAGAGCAAGTGAGCTTTGACAATATAGAGATTCTCGTGTTATGTGGCTGCTTCTCTCATAGAAGTGACACAAAGCATACGAATTCACAAAACACTTAAACTGTATATAAAAATTGATAACTGCAATAATGGAAGGCAATTAAAAAAAGTTCTTGATGACAGATACAATTTTGAGATGCTTACAAAATAAAGGAAATACTAATGTAAATTGAGGCTGACTATATTAGAATAAAACTGTTCTTCTATTTTATAAATAAAATTTGTATACAACAATGAAAATGTTCTCCAGAAGCATATAATTTTGGCTTCAGCATCAACGTAAGCATTAATGTATTTAGTAATATAAGGTATAAGCTTTTATTTTTGTTAGTGCCTTAATGTACAGCGTCATAGCTACTACCAATGTCTCTTATGTAATACAGAATTTAAAATTCTAAATTCAGGGATAATTATACTAGAATGTACTCAATCAGCTGTTTACTCTTATCCATTTTCTTCTTCTGCTAGAATATTAATTCCACTGCAATAATAGAAAGCAAGCTATGAGATCTATTCTTCAATGCAATCCTACAAGAAATATAAAGACTCATCTTGAATGTTTACCCTGGCTTTTTGCAGAAATAAGGGACCACAACAGCAGTTCAAGATCTGTTATTGATGAGAAAGTTTCATAACAATTGTTAAATCACAAATTCTGAGTTAGCTTACTTAAGCTGCAAACTTTATAGGAAGATCATATACCATTTTAATTTAATCACCCAACCACCCAAACAAATACATAACAAATACTTTTGTTACACTTCCCCCCCATCCAATCAAATGTAGCTTACACATAATGTCCAATTGGCAAAATAAGAAGCTATATCAAACATATTGTATGCTTGTCTCCATTCATGAATTTATATACAAATTGGACTTTAATACAGAACCCTTCATTCACAGCACAAACTGCTTCTACTCTGAGATCGAGGAAGACCGATGCCACTTCCTGCAGACTGCCATATTTTTTGTATATTAACTTCCTCCGTGACATCATATTGAATGAATTAATGAAACGAAGTTACTGACACATGTTTTCAGGATAAGTGAAACATCTGAAGAATACCTTATCCGGATAACTCACCCTAATATTTGAACTCGCAACCTCTTTGAAGTGATGCAGATATACTAAAACAAAGGTGGGGTATTCTGCATAAATTGGGAATACTGGCACCTACGATTGACTTATTACTAATTGTTTGGTTAAGTCATGTAAAGGAGTTAGTGAGGTTATTTCTGCTTTCACAGCATTTTCAAAACATATCACATTGACTAGAAATTCACTGGATACAATTTCCTCATATTCATTTCGAAGAAGTATTACTGCACTGTGAATTTCATCAGAACCAGAATTTAGAAATAATGGGATACATATTTTGAAGATGTGGTTAACATTATTGATACCCTCAAATGTGCTTTACAACTGGGCTACAATAATACCCAAACAACCATTAAATACATATACATATTTTGATCTATTAGCCACGCAAGCTGATGACATTGCTTCTTATTTTGATAAGTAGATAAATTATAAGTTTCTTTTTGAACAAGAGAACACGTTTTGTCAAGCATTGCATTTTCCAGATTCATAATTTCACATGCTAAGTAGTACATTCTAGAATATTTGAATGTGATAGTATCTGAAAATTGAAATCAAGTTATTCCTACTTGGTTTTCATACCAACTGCTTGTATTCATTCTTCCTTTCTTCTTACATATCAATATTAGTATTACAGATTCTAAAGTACAAGAATTTGCGGAAAGTTCTGATCTTTTAATAGTATGAGTGAAAAAGGATTCCTAGGTATATGTTGTTTCACAAAATGATCTAACTTCTTGAATTCCGCATGGTGCATTGTGAAGCACTCTGTTAAAATTATGCACAGTAAATTGCATCTATTTTGTAGTAGTTTGTCTTTGTTGAATGCTGGTTCTAACATACATTACTTATCATTAGACTTTGTCACTGTAAACTGATTAAAGGATCCCGGAATTTAACAGCTGAGAGTATCCTACTCATGCACATTAAACTGCTGTGGTTATTTGTACTGGTGAATTAATGTGCTTTTTCAGATGTGATAAACCTTTGTCACCAATGTTATGCTTGCATGGCTACTTCTTCGTGAACGTATTTATGTTTTTTCAAACTTGATAACTCAGCGAAAGCTTGGTTACAAATGTTGCACTGGTGTGGCTTCATACCTTCATGAATCAATTTGTGTCTTTTCAAATGTGATAACTGAGTAAAAGACACGTCACAAATTTTACACTTGTGTGGTTTTATACCCTCATGAATCAGTTTATGGGTTTTCAGATATGATGAATGAGAAAAGGCATTGTTACAAATGTTGCATTTGTGTGGTTTTATCCCCTCGTGAAACAATTTGTGTGTTTTCAAACTTGATAACTGTGTAAAGGCCTTGTTACACATGTTACACTTGTGTGGCTTTATGCCTTCATGAATCAATCTGTGTCTTTTCAAACTTGATAGCTCAGTAAAAGCCTTGTTACAAATGTTGCACTTGCATGCTTTTATCCCGTCATGAATCAATTTATGTTGTTTCAAACCTGATGACCGAGTAAAAGCCTTGTTGCAAATGTTACATTTGTGTGCTTTTATGCCTTCATGAATCAATTTGTGTCTTTTCAAACCCGATAACCGAGTGAAAGCCTTGCTGCAAGTGTTACATTTGTGTGGTTTTATGCCCTCATGAAACAGTTTGTGTGTTTTCAAACTTGATAACTGTGTAAAGCACTTGTTACAAATTTTACACTTGTGTGGCTTTAAGCTCTCATGAATCAATTTGTGTCTTTTCAAACTTGATAAGTCAGTAAAAGCCTTGTTACAAATGTTGCACTTGTCTGGCTTTATGCCCTCATGGATAAATTTGTGCCTTTTCAAACCTGATAAGTGAGTAAACGCCTTGTTGCAAATTCTACACTTGTGTGGTTTTATGCCTTCATGAATCAATTTGTGTCTTTTCAGACTTGATAACCCAGTAAAAGGCTTGTTACAAAAGTTACACTTATATGACTTTATGCCCTCATGATTCCATTTCTGTGTTGTCACGGATTGCAAAGATATATCAGTAAGTACACCTTTCTGACTTTTGGATTTTCTATCACTTTCCAATTCTGGACCACCCTGGTTGGTATTGTAATTTATGCAATTTCCTGAGTCTTTAATGGAGAATAAATCTGCTGTATAACTGTGGACACCTCGTTTGTTCGAACTGAAATATAAAAATAATGCTGTCAATAAATCACTAGAACATAGCAATGAAAACAGCCACAAGTGAAACATACTGTGAGTGTTCATTTTCCACATACACATGAGAGATAGAAAGACTTCATGAATGACGGTCACAAATGTTTGAATATGCTGTTATTATGGGCTGAATTATAACTTATACGGGATTACTAATCTTAAACATTGTAGTAAATGTTGTTGTTGTTAGCTAATGCTGGATTTCTGACAATGAAGTCATTAATCCTCTTGCTCTCCAATATTTTTTACTGCTGGATGGGGCACTAGAAGTGGCCGGGCATATTTGAAGGTGGTCTCGATCCATTTCCTCTTGCAGATCACATAGAGGACAGAGTGGTGAAGAACATATCCCAATTCTGTTTAAATGTTTTGCCAGACAATCATGTCCTGTAATCAACCTGAAGGTTGCAACTGCTGTTTTCCGAGGATACTCAGGAATCACTGTTTGAATATTTGGTGGTTCCCATCTTTTATTCTTTGATTTTTCATAGTAATACTTTGCAATAATTTTTTTGAATTCAGAGTTGACTAATCTTTTAGCTGCATAAAATGGTAGTTAACTACAGATTTTTGTACACCGCTGGTACCCTTTTTTGCAAGAAAATCAGCTTTCTCATTACCACTCAGTCCACAGTGAGCTGGTATCCATTGGAAGACTAGGTGTCTTTGAAGTGCTTGGTTACAACTTGGAAGTAATTGCTATAATTGCTGCTCTAGAATCTGAGAGAATAACTGCTTGCTGAAAATGTGAAATTCTGTACAAAAGATTTTGTAGGGCCATTCAAATTGCTTGAATTTCTCCATCAAAGTTAGTAGTTCCATAACTTAAAGATTTGTAATAGGAAAAGAGGTGACAGGTGACTCCAGCACCTGCTCCATCTTGGTTTGATATCAATGATCCATCAGTATAAATATGGAGCCACTCATGTTAGGGAATCTAGTATGGATTGTCTCTAATGCCAATAATTTTAGAACACTAGTTGGAGTATCACTTTTTTTAACTTCTTCTGTCAGGTGTAAATAATATGTGGTGTCTAGTGTATGTGTTGGATTGACTTTAGATATGAAGTTTTCCTTTGAATTAGGAAGGTGTACATCCTTCTTGATGTCTTGAATTTTGGAAAGAAAGCTCTCCTGAGTCTTTAGTGTATGTGTAAAATTTCTCTTGTGCCATGTATTGAATGGGAGTCTGATCAACTTTTCGTGTTGAATAAGAGCTGCTTTTTCTATTTCATATTCAATGGGGTATTGGTTGGTTAGTATTTCCATAGCTGCTATTGGTGTGGTTTTGATAGCACCTGTAATTAATCTCAGACTTTGGTTTTGAAAGATTTGAATTTTTTTTTTGTGTTTGCTGTTACAAGAACTTCGCTGCAGTAAGTAAATAATGGTTTTATATATACATTGTATGTTGTGTTAAGAGTTGCTCTGGAACATCCCCACTTCATTCCTGTTAGACGTTTTAACAGCGAAAGGTACCTCTGTGCTCTTTGTATTACATTTTCTATTTGTTTGCTCCATGTAAGTTTGGTATCAAATGTAACTCCTAAATACTTTGCTTCCTTTGTTTCTGGTAATTGTTGACCCTCAAAAGTTAGTTTTATTTTTAGTGGTTTTTTTCTTAGTGAAAAGATTTGGTTGTTTGATTTTGTTGTATTAACAGTCATTAATTTTTCTTTGGTCCACCTCTGTAAGTTGGTTAAGAATTGTTGCATGGTTTTTTCTAGTTCTGTACTTCTGCTTTTTGGTTTTGAAGTCCACATTACTAAATCATCAGCAAATAGTGCACACTTCACGCCTAATTCTTGTATTTGTTGTGGTAGATCATTAATAAATATATTAAAAAGTGTAGTGCTGAGCACTGCACCTTGTGGTAAGCCACGGCGTACTTGTTTATATTTAGATATATTTCTTCCATATCTGGTTGCAATAGAGTTGTGTTAGGAAATGACATAGCCATGAAAACATTGGACCTTGTATCCCTATTTTTTTTCCTTTCTTTAGTAAATGTAAGCAAGTATAAAGTCTGTTTCAAAACATTTTCTTGACTAAAAGTGTAAAGATAATGAGTGTTATTTTTTGGGAATATAGATAATGCGGAATAATGTAAACATGTTATCTAAGTTTCATTATTTCAAGTAAAATGTGCTGTTTCTGTTTCTCAGAAATAACAGGACGGGAACTAAGGGCATAACTTGCTATTTGTTTCCTTTTTTTACTTGTGCTTAATGTATTTTCAAAATATATGCTTATTCTTAATTTACTTCAACAAATAAAACTGCAGTGACACGACATATAATCAGAATTAGTTTAGCACATTATAGTACAATAATATGTGAGTATATAGCTTAATAAATTAACAGATAAAAGACTCAAATTTGTGACAATTGGGTTAAACATAAAACTACACGTGCTTGAAGAGAGAATAGTAAAAAATTTAACACAGTACAGTGCATAAGTGGTAGTAGTGAAGCATGTACATTACTTCGGCAAAGCTCCGGAGTTCTTGCCTTAGACTGCTAGTAGCATTAAATATAAATGCTCACGATAAAGTTTATGAGTAATTTTCACATATAATGTTGAATGATACTGTAGAGAAGTATTAATTAAAAGAAAGTAATCACTTAGGTTGTTAAAAATACATCAAGGCAATATGACAAACATACTTATAGGTACACATTTAAGAACTTGAGTACATGTGTTGTTTTGCTTGGTAACAGTTCACTGAAGTGGTTTGGATAAGAAATGCATAACAAGTTACCAGGAGAAATAAAGGTTAAAAATTATGCTATGCAAATACTTAATTAAATTACTAAAGTGCCAAATGAAATGAAGGAAAATGATGACATCCCAGAGAATTGGAAAACAAGCATTGAGGTGACAACATATAAAAAGGAGGAAGGAATAAATAATTAAAAAGTCTACAGGGGGATAAACTTGCTATACATACTAGGTAAAATCTACAAAGAATACTACATACCAAGTTACAAAAATAAATTGTGGAAGAAGGAAAATTATCAGTATTCAAAAGATTCTTCACAAAACAGAAACACAAACACAAATAACCCTCTAAAAGGACATTTCATAAATACTTGGGTGAAAAGGGGATGGCCCTATACCCTCTTTGCAAACTGATAAGGCATTCAACATAATAAACAGAGATGTTAATCTGGAGATTATGGAAAGTAAGAGAGAATGATAAGGTAAATAATTGAGCAAATATAATAAATATTTAGAGACTAAACTTCACTTGCATTTACTAAGCTGTGAATAATTCAAAAGAGGGACTAAGGTCTCATGAACCGTTTATTCACATCTTCAGTGTTACTGTGTTTATTATTAACATAATAAGTTCAATGTTCACATTTATGTTCAAAAGTATTGGAAAGCACGAATGCTAATGGCTTCATTGCCAGATGCAAGGCACTAGAAAACAACAACAACATTTATAAAAAGCCAGCCCCTATGTATCATTACATAAAAATGAAAGTTTTAAACCTTTTCACACAAATTCACTTATGGTTTAATTAATGCATTAATAAGTGCACCACCTAAAAAGGAAGACTTTCACAAAGAATATAAACACATTATCAACGCTACAGTAGTTAATGTTTATAATACAGATGTTGCACACAATTAAGGAAAATTGTGCTTGAAAGAGCATTGAAGTTGTATAACATGTTTTGTCTTTTATCAAATTGTTCAACAATACTGTCCAGTTTCTACACTGCTTGAAATGATATTGCTCACACTTTTGATCACATATCTTGCACTGTATTGGTGAAACTTGCCTGGTTGCACATCCGTGCATTGCCAAGCCTATAATTGCATATCTTTGTGGTTGGTTGCTTTTGGTCCATTCCCTGTTCACCATAGCATCTATCTCTTTTTACTTTCTCTACTGGTAAGTAGGGGAAGTATTGTATTCCACCCAAAAATTTGATGTCAAGATTTCACCGGAAATACATGTTTTGAGGCACCCTGAATTCAAAAAAAGCATTTTTAGAAAAAGGTCCGTGTGTGTGTCTGTCAGTCTGTGGACAGCATAACTCAAAAATGAAAAGTCGGTTAAAAACCAACGGTATTTAAGTTTAATGTCTTTCAAGGATGCAACATGAAGATTTTGAAGAAAATAGCCCCACCCTAAACTACCCTTTACATGGAAAATTTTTATTTTCTTGAAAATGGCTCTAACGATTTGGATCAAAATCTCATATGTTTGAGATATTTTGATGACAAATGAAATGTATATCTTGAATTTTCTGGCTATAGCCCCTGTAGTCGTATTTACTCTGGACGACTTTTGCATAACTGGTAAACCGTTAGAGATAGACCAAATTGTACTATACAAAAAATGTAGATCCTGCTAAAATACACAATTTATGTCTCAATAAATTTTCATGTAGGGTGAATCATTTCAGAGATATTCCTTGTTATGTGTGTGAGTTTCGGAATACTTACAACTTTCGTGAAATGGATCATCATTGTTCATTTTTTATATATATTAAGTGTGCAAAGACAACAGAATCTCAAACATTTGACTATCACACAAAGCCTACTGTATTCTAACATTCCCCTTGCACCTACAAGGAAATAAGCAATAAGATAATTTGTACAAATGTGTATCTCAACTATCAAGAAAGAAGATATAGGAATAAGAGTTTGTAAGAATGGTTAGTACAAGAGTAGAGAAAGTCATGTGAGTGCAACACATCAGATTTTTTTCCTTTTGTTTCCTTGTTTTTGTGACCTTAGACGGCTCCCCTGCTGGCAGCATCCTCCTCCAAGAATGGTGTTTCAGCATGTACACCCTTCTGCTTCTGCGTATTGCCCTCTAGATGATCTCTCCAGATCGCCAGCCGTAAGCTACTTCCGTGCCAGGTCTAGCTCATGTCCTTAACATTGCAGATCACTCTTATCGCTGCTGGTGCCCTCTCTTGTACATGTGCATGATTGGCTGCACTGTGGTGCCTAAATATTTTAATTTGTTCATCGGCTCTTCTCCAAGCATTGTTTTTGTTTATCTTTGTATTGCGTCTATGCCACTCTTTGTTTGCTGATCCTATGGCCATACATTGTTAGTTGTGCTCCCTTCCCAATGTGTGTCGTCATTTTATTAAATAGCAACAATCTCCATTGGTTCGTTTGACGTCTTTGTTGGTTATCTGCAGCTTCATTATATCATGTACACTTCCAGGAATAGGGTGATCATTCCCTTCAGCTTCTTGAGTAGCTTTTCCTTGTTTTCATGGTCAAACACCTTTTCATAATCTATGAATGCCACATAACATTGCTAAGGACTTCTTCAATCTCTTGAAGTAGTGCTGAAGGGGCTTGCAGAGTAGACTTCCTCCTCCTGATATGCTTATTTAGGTGATGTCCATCAGTCTGTCAATATTTTAATAGACCTTTTGAACAGTGTTTTCCTGTACACGAGTTCATATCTTCCATCTTTCCTATGTCTTTGTAGAATATTTTCAGGGTTGCCCTTCTCCATTTTATCATCAGGCATTTACTAAACAACTTCCGTAATATTTTGCGTTTAGAAAGATAGGGGAATTTAGGGGAGAGTGGGCGAATTCTGCGCACTTAAGGTCGAGCAGCCATACTGACTAACAGAAATGTTATTAAGTTGCAGACTTTGTTTCGCCTGTAAGTTCATTAAATAAGCTCTCGAAATAGTGCAATTCCAAAGGCATCTTGTACTTTTGAAAGGGTGTTAGGTATTGAAAACTGAAAGTATACAATGCGCAGAATTAACCTACCTGGACGGGTAATTGTGCGCGCCGTATATGCTTGAAATGAACTTGAATATATGTGTCATAATTATTTTTAATGTTAAACTAAATGCTACAGAATATTATATCAATTGTTAACTCCTATTACAGACTCAAATGAACCGTCCAGATGTTTCACTTAAACTGCTTTTTAGTTTGTTTTTGTTTTCTGAGGCAGAGATCACAGAAGTTATCTTCTGCTGAATCCCATGCGCTACATTCTTCGCCGACCACCTGCCGTACTCTACACATCTGTACCACACCTCATTATCACGTCCAAACTCATCACACGTCATAGTTTAGGTGTTGGAGCGACATCATCATTTTCTCATCATTACCACCACACAGTTGTTTTTTACTGAATTCATCGGCATCAGATTCGCTATCGGAGAAATCCAACTGTCGTTTACAGGACAGCAGCTGCTAGAATATTATGTCGATAGTCTTCTTTCTGAGTCTCCTCCTCAACTACTTCAACTTGCAGATCCAAATTGTCAGCGGAAGGATAGAAGTTCGTTTCTGGTGCTACTAGTATTTAAATACACGAGGGACAATTCTGCACGCCACGCAAATTTACCTGCCATAATAAGCGCAGAATTACCCGACACGGCATACATTCTTCCATCTACCGTTGATACTACAAAACATGCTTATTTCAAGCAGTTTTGTAGACATATCAAGCATAAACAATTCTAATTTAATAGTAATAGATAGATGAGAACAATTACACCATGCCCATGCCATGTCTACCTTGCTCTTTAATGGAAATCTGTAACAAGAAATATATGCCCAAAGTGTTGCAGCTCACTGACTGCAGACGAATAGCTGTAATGGCGTCTTCCTCAACAAACTAGTTAGTCAAACTGTTGAGCAGATGGCGACACAGGACAGAACTAGGAATTCAGAGCAGGACCAGAGAAACATAGAAGTGCAGAATTACCCTCCTGCGCAGAATTCGCCCACCTTCCCCTAAATACGAAAAAAGCTTAGAGTAGTTTTTAGACTCACAAAAATAAAAAATGATTGTACTTTTAAACAGTTTACTTATCCACCCTGGGTTAATAAAGAATTCTTGAAAAAGATTTAATAATCATTGCTCCTCCTAATAAATACAATATAAAAAGTTCACTAAACTTTTTTAAAAACATCATTTCAAATGATAAAAAATTTGGGATTTATCAGTTTAACTGCTTGTGTTGTGACAGAGTATACACTGGTAAAAGAAACATTATTTGGAAACCAGAATAAGAGAAATGTGGTTTTGCCCCTCAAAATCAAAACTTCTGTAGTCCTCGTCCTGAAGGGTGGGCAACGGGAAGGAGGGGATTACCTGATACGGTGAAGTATGATGGGGACTTCGGAACCCTCAAAACTGGCTTAAGAGGCTCTAATAGCCCAAGCCAAGGTGGACTGCACGGCCAAAAGGAAGCTTGGTCTTTAGTATGTAAAACCCAAGCCAAGGTGGAAGAGCATTTGCTTATGGCTTCATTGCCAAGGGGGAGCTTGGTCACTAATATGCGAACTCCAGATACCAGGAGCCCTCTGGTTTCAATTTAGCCTTCGTGGAGCTTGAGAAAGTGCAGGTGACAGATAATTCCCAAACTTCTCATGGAACAAAATTGAACCTAAAGAATTGGAAAAAAGGGATGTGTCCTCATTCACATCAAACTTAGAGGCACAACCATTGCCTCAATATGCCAATAAAGAAGAGCTTATGGAAGACGAGCTTCTGAAAAGCCCATGCAGTGAACTACTGGTAAAAGTAAAGAGAAATCACAAGAGAAGGAAATGTCTCTGGAATTAGAGGAGTCTTTAGGAAAGCTCCAGCTCAAACACCAGCACATAAAAATGGGCAGAGCAGCAAGAAAGGGCTTCAAAAGGCTTTTGAAACATGGCCACAGTGTAGAAGAAACCTGCATCATGGATTTGGGGCCAATCAAAAGAGGCTGGCACCAAAAGGGCTCGATCTGATGGTTCTACACCAGAAAAACAGCCCAAAAACGCCAAAGTAGAGGTGATGGGGAGGCTGGCAGACAGCAGGAGCTGCCCCTGCACGGAAATACAAGCAGATGGCTAGGTGTGTCCGTCTGGGTATACTGGCCGCCTACTTTCCCCACACCATGCTAACCACAGAACAGTTGCAAGCTATTCAAGACTCAACCTTAAATCAAACTTTGGAATAGAAGGAAGGGGATCTAAAACCTAAGTTCCTTAATTGTAGTTTCAAACCAGGATGGCTGGTTCATCCTTGTGATGTAGTAGTAGTAGTAGTAGCAGAGCGTTTAGAAGGAGAAGTGTGATCACTGCTGTAGTTCATGTGTTCCGCCACACAGATGGCAGTGCAACTGCTAGTGCGGTACAATGCTAATACGAACACTAGCGTTTAGCAGGAGATTCAGCTGGAAAAGTAGCAAAGGAGAAGAATAGTGTCGTTTAACAATAACTAATTCACGCATGCACATTCTGGCAGCCATTCACAGAAATTCAAGACAATAATGTGGTGCTGTTTTTATAAAGATTATTAGATAGCAGCAGGAATAATGTTCTTACTGAAAGATGAAATACTGTGATAGCAGACGCGATTCTTATCTGCAGGGTCGAGGTTACAGAATGGAATGCATAAATCAACGTTCCTTTATCACAACATATTTATTCATTAGCACTTCGTTATTTTACACTCTCAGCACCATATTATATAATCAAAGAACTTCACAATTATGATTTAGTAGAATCTACACTGGGTAAAAGTTTGGTGAAAGTTCCATGTTCACACACTACCAAAAAAAAATGTCCTTTCATCTTGAGCACACAGACGCTAATGAAAATAGTCCTTGGCGTCTCTCTGACACAACACCGCCATTCTTTTGTATTCATCCACGCAAATAGTTTTTATTGGTTGAACACAAAGTGACATGAAAACATTGGCTACCCTGAATATTAAAAATAAGTCCCTGATACACCCAAACAAGAACTAGAAATTTATACACTCTTAATAAACATTTATATGAACGATTTTCTATTGGTCAATATTCTGTCTCATATGCCCCTTGTTTTGTTTTTCAAGCTGTGACCTATATTTACAATCTTGAAACACAATACAATACTTTTCCCTACTCCTCTGATTCAATCTTTCCCAGCCTATCTCCTACGATTTCTATCCTAGCTTCTAAGGCTTCCTTTGTTTCATTTAAGTTTTTATGTACTAATTTTAAATTAGTTTCCATTACTTTCATATTTTCTTTACACTCCTGTCTTCCTAATTCTATTTTCTGTTCTAAGTTCTGTCTTCCTAATTCCATTTTCTGTTCTAAGTTCTGTCTACCTAATTCCATTTTCTGTTCTAAGTTCTGTCTCACTTCCTCCATTTTCTGACCTATCTCTTCCTTATTCTGTTCCAGTTTCTGACCTATACTCTGACCTAAACTTTGTTCTATGTCCTGTTTTAATTCTGCCTTATTCTGTTCCATTTTCTGACCTAATTCTTTCATATTCTGTTCTAGTTTTTCAAACATGATCATCATTAACCTTTGGTCTTTGCTTATTGCTAGTTGTTCCTCACTTTCTAATTCTACCTGATAACTAGACCTATCTGCCCCTTCCCCCACTCCTGTTTCTATCTCTTTTCGCGACATTTTAATTTCTTTATCCAATTCACTTAAGGTTAAAAGTCCCACTACTTTGCCGCTTCTCAGTAACATAAAAAATGGAAATTAAATGTATGTAAAAACAAAAATTTTTGATCCTACTTTCTTTTCCGTTGTTTCTTCGTCCAGTTATTTCCGTCTCCTGTGCAGTTGGCTTCGCTAGATGATCTCCGGTGTTTTTCCCACGTTGATTCTCCGTGTATCGATGTTCTGATGGCGATATCAAACGATGGTCTAATGGCGTCTTTTTCCTGTGCAATGGGATGGCGTCAGTTGGTGTTTATTGTAATTTCAATTTTCGTAATTTTGCATTCCATTCTAAATTCGCGTTCCACGTTGGGTAAGCCATTTTGGTGCTGTTTTTATAAAAAGATAGTTAACACATATCAGCGTGAATAATGTTCTTACTGAAAGATGAAATACTGTGATAGCAGACGCGATTCTTATCTGCAGGGTCGAGGTTACAGAATGGAATGCATAAATCAACGTTCCTTTATCACAACATATTTATTCATTAGCACTTCGTTATTTTACACTCTCAGCACCATATTATATAATCAAAGAACTTCACAATTATGATTTAGTAGAATCTACACTGGGTAAAAGTTTGGTGAAAGTTCCATGTTCACACACTACCAAAAAAAAAACGTCCTTTCATCTTGAGCACACAGACGCTAATGAAAATAGTCCTTGGCGTCTCTCTGACGCAACACCGCCATTCTTTTGTATTCATCCGCGCAAATAGTTTTTATTGGTTGAACACAAAGTGACATGAAAACATTGGCTATCCTGAATATTAAAAATAAGTCCCTGATACACCCAAACAAGAACTAGAAATTTATACACTCTTAATAAACATTTATATGAACGATTTTCTATTGGTCAATATTCTGTCTCAAATGTTACCACTAGAATGCAAAATGGCATTAAAGGAATGAAGTAAAATATAATTTCCTGTGAATGAAGAGTTCACTTTTTTCGGGGATTAAATCCTCCAAATCTACAAACCCATCCACTTTCAAAGAATTAGAATCAAATCGAACTTCTTTTATCTTTACTTCGTTAAAAATTAAAATTCCATATCGTTCGTTTTCATTCTTATCCTTTAAAAATTCAGATACTGCATTTTCAGACATTTTTGACCTTTGATTAACTTTCTTAAATGTGATTTTGATGGAAGTTGAAGAAGATTGTGATTTAAACAATGTATGTATCCTTCGGATGACTTGATTTTTAAAAGCGGGCTATCTAAAGGAAATTCTTCATAATATTTCATGCCTTTCTTTTTAGTTTCCTTTGATATTTTCAAAATTGTATCAACAATTTTTTGTGTTTACTTAGGTATTTTGTTCCATCACATTCATCGATATTGCTACTACTTCCATTTACTTTACTTTCCTTTCAAGTACTTGAATCTTGGCATTGGATACTTTCATTTGGCATTTTAGTCTAATTATATTACGGTGTTGTTGATTTGACCTTTGCTTAAGTAGGCCTACTTTATTACTAAAATGTCTACTGGTATCCCCTGCGAGGGGAAAATTAACAGTCGTATTTTGAAAGCCTTCTGCATGATTCCCACTGTCTTCTAAATTGCTATCTCTTTCAGCCCTTTTTGATGATCTCTGTGAAGGAAGTTTACAGGAATATATTGGGTGTGATAAGTATTTAGGAAGATTAGGAAAAAGCAATCTCTACATTTTCTCCATTAACTAGAAACTTGTCTACCTTTATCAAAAGTTCTTCTGAAAAATGTGAACCACACACGTAAATATTAGATGGTAGGTACTTGTCCTTTCTTGGTATGGCCCTCTCCCATTTAGAAAACAGTAGTTTATATTTTGGAGGTGTAAAAAAATGTTTACATTTAGATTTGTTATATCCAGATCTACAACCAGGCACTAAACACATAGGCATGTCGATTATTTCTATAAATTCACAGTTTCATAAAAATTAACCACAATTCATCACACTGTGACAAACATAGCAACCATACACAACAATACTCCAATGCAATATCCAGCGAAACGCGCTGTAAATAGCCACACTAACGACCTTGCTGCCACCTGACGGAGGCGCCAGGTAGCTCTTGTATAATCATATGGAAGAGCAGTGGAGTGATCACACTTTGTCTTTCTACTCGCTCTGGTAGTAGTATTGGGGGTTTAGGGCGCACAACTGCCAGGCTTATTAGTACCCAAACAAGATAAGACAGCTAAAACTTTAGGCCCCAAACTCACATGCTAAAAGTTTAAAATAAATCAACAAGTAAAAGATAAAAAGGTAACTATAAAGGTCAAGCTAAACAATGGCTCACGAGGAAGATAAATTGCAAAAACGAGTAAATAAAAACGAAGGATAGAATCAACTGTTCAAATACGGCCGCCTATACCGCCGATTCGTATAAAAGTGAGCAAATGGTCTACAGCAGTAACCGTGTCCACCAGCACCTCACCAAGGGAAGCTGCCAGACCTAGGGATACATGCAATTGGGTTAAAAACTGGCACTCAAGTGAAACATGCCGCACCGCCAGGGCCTCATTGCAATGAGCACAGATCGGGGCAGCATCCAAATATAAAAGATAACTATGACTAAAACGGCAGTGCCCAATACACAATTTCACTAAAATGAATTCCTCGCGACGAGATCCTTGTGATGGAGAACACACTGCTAAGTGGCTATACCATATCACAGGAGGCCTTAAGCCATGGGAGGGGGCTAACCTTAAGGTCATGGCGGAAAATCTAATACCTTGCACTATGGTCTTGGTTGGCTACTTGCATAACAGCTTAAAGGATATTACAGAGAAAATCCCGGACTTCATTTCTGCACAAAATGAAGAACTTAAGGTTAAGGATTGGAGAGTTCTTAGAAGGGCTATTGAAGGGAATGCCATTCAACTCACCCTTTCCATAGACCATTTCTCACTGAGAACCTAAAAAAAAAGGCATTCAGAATAAGTTTCAAATTTGGCCAAGTACAGCTTAGGCCAAAGGGAAAACTACTGAAAGAGTCCAAAGCCATCTCAACTAAGGGTGCACCTCAAAAGACATACTGAAAAGCCTTCAGGAAGATCTCTGGGGCTTCTGTATCAAAGGCTCCATCTTCAACAGAGGAAACATCCAAGTTGGATGTTCTGGAACAGTCAAAAAACCTGAAACAGAGGCTATAGCTGAAAAGCCTTCAACCAGTAAAGCTGTTTCCACTGCTCAAAAGACCTTAAGGCCTAAAGGGCAGAAGAAGAGAAGCAAAAGTGGCAAGAAGCATCAAGTGGCTAAATAGCCCCAATGCCCTAATATGCCAGTAAATATAAGAATATCAGTGTGTACAGATAAACCACCAGCATTCTAAAGCAGCCTCGCAGGTGCTTAGCTGGAGTCTGGTTCCAGAACGCCTAGATCTAGCCTTGATACAGGAGCCATGGGTCAATAAGACCCAAGTTAAGGGACTCCAAACAGCCAGATGTAAGTTATTATATAGTACTGGTCATGAAGTTCCTAGAGCTACACTTTCTTCTAGCAAAAGTATTGAATTTCTCTCTGTTCCAGAATTTACCTCTAGAGATATAGCTACAGCAGTGGTAGACGTACCAACACATCAGGGTATTCAAGTGATAATTATTGCCTCTGCCTACTTCCCAAGTGACTTGGACTGTATACCTCCTCTTGTGTTTAGAGAACTTGTTATATACTGCAAAAGAAGATCAAAAAACTTCATTATCTGTTGTCATGAAAATGCACATCACACAGCATGGAGAAGTAGTGATATCAATACTAGAGGTGAGTCTGTCTTAGAATATTTGTTAAATAATGATATTGACATTATAAATAGAAGGAATGAACCTACTTTGTTAATACTAGGTGGCGGGAGGTTTTAAATTTAACCTTGGCCAGTCCTTTAGCTAGTAATATGATTAATAATTGTATGTATCCAATGAAGCTGCAGCATCAGATCATAGACATAAGATTTGAAATAGAGGCAGAACATACTGATAAATATGAAGTCAGATTCCACAGCTGGCTGACTGGTTAACCTATCCGGAGTGCCTAAAGCCACAAGTTGAAGATTTTGACAAAAATATAGTCTGCTTGTGAATTGGAGTATATTGCAACCCAAGTCAATAACCTCATATCACCATATGAAGAATGTTGCCAGGATTATTTTATTAGGTGTAAATTCAGAAACTAAGTACTGCTACATTCGCCATAACAATGTATTATTTAAGAGGTAGAACTGGAACTTAAAAATTCAATGCCACAACTGGGATTTGAACCACAGACCTTCCGCTTGCCGGGCGGACGCTCTACCACTGAGCTATTGCGACAAACTGCCAGAATGGCATTAAATTCTCAAGCCAGTTCTACCTCTTAAACTTTGCCCACACACGGCTTGTGTGTTTAAAAACACCAACAGTAAGTTTGTTGGCATAAATAAATAATAATTACAATGTATTATGTTTTATTTATATAGCAAACATATTGAATACACACAAAGAAATTTCAAACAATATGAATAAGTAAAGCTTTAACCTTTATTAGTGCATGTGCAGTCTGTACATGGCTCTTAGTATGTTTCTCTTTTCCACATCTGCCTTTGTCTTAATCTTTATCAGTCCCATTTTGAAGGTTGAGCATGTGTCAGTGTATGGTATGAAACATTGAAAAAGTTGTAAAATATGTTTTTATATTTTGACAATGAGCAGACTGGTAGATTTCTTAATCTTCTTTTGTTGCAAAAGTTGAGCTAATATCCTCCTTGATTTTGGTCTCCCATAGTGGCTTTCTCTACATCTGTACTTCTTAATATCTTGCTTTATAACAGCAGTAATGCCCTTCTGTAATATTCCTGTTCGGTCACCTCCTCTGGTTTCTGTTGGTGCATTTCCAGATAAGTGAAATTTTCTGGCCAGGTGAGATAATCTATCTTTTGACACCCCTGTCATTCCTTGGAAGCTTGCAGTGCATACTGACAATACTCCACCATCATTACCTCTCAACAGTATTTAATGCTAACAGTTTGCTTTCTGTTTACAGCCTCTTTATTCACCACTCTGCGATTAGGAGATGTAATACTCATATATTTCATAAGGAATTTATCTTGATTTATTTTGTTGAGAATGGAAAGGTGTCATGAAATCCACTTATATGATTATAAGTCAAATCAGCTGCACCACAGTGCTTATGACCTTTACTTTTAGAATTTCATGGAGTGCACTCCAGATCATGTGAACTGAGTATGAGCTTTCCTTGACTTGCATTTTGATTTCCTTTCCTTCCTTTTGCAATTCCTACCTCCGGTGCATTCTACAACTGGTATAGTTTCACAATCTGAGCTCCTGTCCATTGTGCATAGTACAGTACAGTGTCTCAGCTAAGAATAAAAATGCCCTGGAAGTATAACATACCTTGCAGAAGCACCTGCCTGTTGTGCAAGATGTCCCAGGTTCGATTCCCGACAGGGGGCTAGGAATTTTTCTCCACCCAGGATTATTCTTCATCCTTCCCTGAGTCTGGAAGAACGAATGAAAGTGTGAATGTGTGTATGTGTGTGTGTGTGTGTGTGAATTTAATGTATAAAAACCCCCAAAGACCAAAAAGCCCACTGTTAAATGAATAACACCATTGCCAATAGGTAAGGCCGCCAATATGACCTCTGCAGTTAAAGCCGAGATATAAATGGTTAAAAAAAAAAAGCTAGCAGAAATGAATATGAAATCCAAGCGAACAACTTAAGTTTACAGTTATTGCCAACAATTCAGCAGTATAAAAAGCTTGCAGAAATATAGAAAATTCCAAGAATTGCAACATTGAGAGGACAGCCAATGCCAACATGCATTTCATAGAAATAGGATGAAATCATAGGTTGCTACACTCTGGATCATAAAACCATAAAATTGCATCTATGGTCCTTTGCTTTAACTGAGCAAGTGCATATATCGAGTTTTGAAAAAACTGCTAATATTCCCTACCTTCTACACAGGACAAGATCAAATTTTGCAAAATCTGATTTCACAGAACAATGCAGAAGGTGAAAATTATGCTGATACTATATATAACTCAATTTCCTACAATTTTGCATGTATCGAGTTGAGAAAAATGCTCCTCAATTAAAACTCTTGCAGTCTATTCGGCAAAACTTGGGGACTCAAGCCGAGTATGATCTGTTGGTTATTGCGCCATTTTGGTATTAGCTATTAAATTACTCTTCTAAATATTTCTCCCCTTTGATTAATTCCTATCTGCTGGATCTTCAGGATAGAGCAAGTTCACATTAAACAACGCCTGTATAACAATTTATTAAAATAATTTAAAAGGTTTAAACAATATATATATGCTAAGTAAAACCTTTCTAACATTACATCAAATCTGGTGAAATTATGAGTATAGGAAAACCACAAATCACATACTCAAAACATTGGGACCTTTTCATAAACTAGTCCTAACTACACAAACTTTCAATAGAAAAAGCTTCTTTTATTTTTTTTATATGATAAACTTGACCTGGGCCCTAATGACCTAGCTGTCGACGGGCCCTTAAATAATACTCACTCACTCACTAAACTTGACCTACACTAAATAAACATTTAAACTTGACCTACACTATATAACATTTTTCACCAACTTACCACAACCCCCTGAATGCTCCTATACTATGATGGAAAATGGAATTATACTCTCACTGATTCCTTATCTTGGTAGAGTTCCAGCAGGAGTACATCCCTAGTTCCTTTCAGCTTTCTGTCCTTAATTTCCTCTCCTTTACTCTCATTAGACTTTCATTTTGTCTGTTTAGCTGTTAGTTTGTTACTGTCTTTTGCTGGAGATTTTTCTGAGCTTTGTTTCTTTTTCTTTAATGGTTTTACTATTGATTCTCGATTTTCTTTTTGTTGTTTACCAGTAATTACTTTGGTAACATCCTTGTTTGTATTTTTCTGTTCCTTTACAGGTGAAGCTTCTTGCTTATTTTGTTTATCTTCTTTAGAAATAGTTTTGCTGGATTGCTCTTTTTCAGCATCTTTTTTAGCGGTCTCTTTTATATCTGCTTGCTCATCACTTTATGTATTTTCTTGCCCAATATGTGACTTTTGCTTATCCTTAATTTTTCTTTTCTTGCCAGTTGGTTTCTGATTATCGCCTGTATACATGAGCTGGGCAAATGCAGACTGCTCTGCAGATTTGAATCCAAACGCAAATACAAGAACGACGCATATTAATACAAATCCTATTGGAAATGCTTAATAGAGATGAACAACTCCAGATGGTTCCATTTTCCACATCCTCTTCAGTTCAACTCCACTGTTTACGTCAACACTAACCATTCCACTCTCAGGACATACCCCCTCTGGCTGTTCCCAAGCCAATAATAATTTCTTGTATATTAACCTCTTCAGGGATATGGACGTGAAATCACGTCCATTTAAAATGACGGACGAGCGATATGGACGTGTATACACGTCCTGTGCGATTGTGCATTTAACCCTTATTTATCCACTATCTAACTCAACTTATTTTAATTTTCTCCCGTTATGAAACATTTAATTAAATTCTATATGCTTTACTGGCTTACCTTTATATGTTCCTTCTGCAGTGATATGCCTCAAAACAGGGATAAACACACAAGGGTACATCTCCACATTCGCCACAGATCATCCCAGTTTCCTTACGGATTCCCTTCTTGCGGCACACGAAACACCTTGGAGATGGGAGGGACTTCTTTGCTGTTGACGGTATCCTTTTAGGATAATGTTTTCCTTGAAGTCTGAGGGGTGCAGGGGTTTTGGATTTTCTACCCCCAGTATGAAGAGGCCTCTCAACCTGGTATTGTTCAATTAGGCTGCGAGCTATTGATAGTCGAAAGTCCAGGTAGGTCATTGTCTTGTGTGGGTTTAGAGCTCTCCAAATTACCAAACAATTGTATATGGTTATATCCAGCTGGTGCAAAAATACCTTTTTATACCATTTCACTGTTTTTCGTAAAGAGGGATATGCTTGCAATACCTGATCTACTAGATCGACACCGCCCATGTGCATATTGTATTCCTGGATAACGTCAGGCTTTAAAATGCACATTTTGGCATGGGCATCTGTTTTTCCAATGTCAATCATCAAAATCTTAGAGCTGCAATTGGATAATGCCGTAACTACCCTCCTGTCCTGCCAGGCAAGGTAGGTCAAAGGTGGGAGCTGACGCACCTCCATTTCCCCTCTCCTTAGAGCCTTCGTATTCACATCTTTTGGCAAACCAATACGATGTGAACGTACTGTCCCAATTGCATTAGTCTTTCTTTTGTGTAAGGCCATGAATAATTTAGGAGAGCTGTACCAGTTATCTAAGTACACAGTCCTACCCTGATCAAGCACAGGTTCCATTAGGTGCATTACTATGGAGCCAGATAAGCCCAAATCTTTGTCTCCAGTATTGTCAGTCCCTTGACCAGTGTAAATGCAGCTATTGTAAAGATATCCCGTTTTACTTTCACAAACATCAAAACTCTTTATGTCAAATCTAGCCCTTTTTGTTTTGATGTATGGCTTCCAACCTAAGCGGCCCTTCCAAAGCATTAGGCTTTCCTCAACAGTGACCTTTTCACCAGGCACATTATTTTCTTTAAATTTTGAAATAATATAATCGAAAACAGGCCTAATTTTGTGGAGTTTGTCATTTACATTCTCTGTGCAGGTGAAATGAAGGAACCGCAAAATTGACGTAAACTTGTTATTTGACATGCATTTTCCAAAAAAAGGACTAGCTAGCATGTTATCTGTGGACCAATACATGTATAATGTGGGTTTACGAATAACACCCATAAGTATAATTAGACCAATTAGCCTGTAAATCTCATTGAGTGTTACTTCTGTCCACCTTTGAATTCTGCTTTTAG
Organism: Tenodera sinensis; assembly: GCA_030765045.1. Lineage (NCBI taxonomy): Eukaryota > Metazoa > Arthropoda > Insecta > Mantodea > Mantidae > Tenodera > Tenodera sinensis. The sequence continues at coordinate 80,523,274 of CM060961.1, forward strand.
GTCCTAATTTACCTTTAGAGAGCAGGTCTTCCTTCACCTTACACACATATACATTTGTTTCCGAAACAATGAGAGACATTAAGTCGGTAGTAAAAAATTTTGTAAAAATGTCAATTGGTTGGCTGTCAGAAGTCAGCTGAGCCTGGGATTGAACACCAGACCCTGTGCTGGTGAAGATGTGCCTGTTTGTATTGGAATTGTTTTCAGCACTCCACAATGCTGACTCTTCACGAACACCTGAAGGAAGTTGATCACATTCTTCCTCACTGCTACTTGTACCTATATCCTCCACACCCCCCTCAAATTCGGAAAATTTGCCATCAATATCCAAATCGCTGTCACACAACAAGAAGTCCTCCACATTATCGTGTGTAATTTCAGAAGCCCTTACACTTCCACCACTCGCTAACCTTTGTGCAACACTAATTGTTGATGCCATGTTTTAGCTCTGAGATGTAACACTCAATAGCTTCTCACTTCAGTTACAAGCAGGAAAGTATACATATGCATTTAAAGAAAGAAACAAACGGAGCCTGTAAGCTATATCCAAGTTACGAAACACATGTAAGGAAAAATTGCAAACCTGCTTTATTCCGATGACCCATAAACCACACATACAGTAGTGTTCTATTTCACATTGTGCTGTGATTAGCTGACGCATAGCTCACACATACAATGGGTCCACTACTGTTTCTTTCCGAGAAATTATATTAGATGCGTTCGACAAAGCAAAGTTAACTTTTTACCACAGTGAAACAAATAGTGCCATTTCAACGATTTGTAAATGCAACTCAACATTGCTGATGATGTACATGTATACTGCATATAATGAGTTTTATTCCAGTTTTTGTTTCATTAAAATAACTTAAAATTTACGCAAAATACAGCTGTGTATTTAGGAAGCACTTTTAGCGCATTTAACAATTTAAATGCCCTGCGCTGGATATTGGGCATCCGTTCTCGGCTTGCAGAGCTTTTAAATGGCTGTCGCTCAAGAGGTTAACCAATGGTATTACTCTTAATACTGTTGCTATATACATACCATATATAACTCAATTAAAAACTGTTGCAGTCTATTCGGCAAAACTTAGGGACTGAAGCCAGGTATGATCTATTGGTTATACACAGCTATTCTGAGATCCAAGGTCACCTAAGCATTGTTGGTGTAATGGCCTAAAACAGAGCAGACAACAGCCATAGCCTGTTTACAGAATGTTCAAAGGCTAGCTTGTCTTAGCATAACTGCAGCAATAAGCACCTGTCCTATTGCAGCTATGGAGGCCCTAATAGTTATTACATCTCTGCATATTGTGAAGAAAGTTGACTTATCAAGTGCTCTAAACCTGGTGATCTAACTGGTCACATGAAAATTCTCCATGAAATTAAGGTGGAAGGGTTCATTAAATTATAGGACTGGATTATTCCCAAGCCCAACAAAATTCATCCCTTTACAGTCGTAGTAACTGAACAACAAATTTGGAACGAAAGAAAAACAACTTAATTTTGGAAGGGAGTCACTGGTGTGGTACACTGATGGCTCAAAAATAGATGGGAAAACCAGCATAGGAGTTTATCAGCCTAATTTTGTCCTAGCAAAGACTCCTGGCAATGAACCCGCCATATATCAAGCAGAAGTTCATGCTATAGAAACATGTGCTCACATTAATGTTAATTAAGGCATACGTGGTGCAAAAGTTGTTGTTGTTTTCTAGTGCCTTGCATCTGGCAATCAAGCCATTAGCATTCGTGCTTTCCAATACTTTTGAAACTGTAGTTTCTTCTGATCTTAATGCTTCACAGGTCTTCGTTCATTTCTGCTGGATTGTTACACAGGACACATATTGGTGAGGCTGAGATACCTATTCTGTAGAGATGACTTGCTAAGCAGTCGTGATTTGTCAATAGTCGGAAGGCTGCAACCGATGTTTTCCTTGGTCTCTGGGGGATTATATCTGGGTTGGAAAGTAGTGTAATCCATTTTTTATCTTTGGCATTTGTTTCTATTTCTTGTAGGAATGAGAAAGTTTTTTAATGACCAAGCGTTTTATTGAGGAATATGAGAAATTGAATTTAAACTTTTGTTTTACTGTTGTGCCTTTCTTTGCAAGTGGGTCTGCGTCGTTCCCCATGACTCCACAGTGTGCTGGAATCCATTGGAGATGAAGTCTTATTAACTTTTTGGAGTTGTGTTAACATTTTGTAGCATTCTCTAATTTTTGTTGACTTCTTTGTAGTATTTGAACATATTCCCTGAATTGCAGCTTTAGAATCCAAAAGAATTACTGCCTTGTTATATTTATTTAAGGGAAGATTTAATAATTGTCGGAGAGCAATGTGTATAGCCTCTATTTCTCCATCATAATTTGTTGTGTTTCTGCCAACAGAATGATAACAGGAAAAATGTGAACACGTAACTCCAGCTCCAGTAAGGTTTTCCTTGGAGGATCCATCAGTATATATGTGCAGCCATTCTTCTATTGGATACCTAGTACTGATTGTTTCCAGAGCTAGAAGTTTTTATATTTCTTTTGGTGTGTCTGTTTTACTTATTTCCTCTATTAATTCCAAATTGAAGGTACGCTGCAATAATTCTAATGGATTTTCTCTTATAAGTAGATTTTCTCTGGTGTTAGGAATGTTCAATTTGGATTTAATCTGTGTTACCTTTTCTAGGAAACTACTATGAGTTTTAAGGATTGAAGGGGGGAGGTTCTCTTCTGTCCATTTAGAGTTTGGCAGTCGTAACATTTTCTTGTTCTTCTATTTTTGTAGGCCCTAATGACCTAGTTGTCGACAGGCCCGTAAACCCCACTACTCACTTACTCTATTTTTGTTGTTATTGAAGGGGTCCGTGTTAAGGCAAGCATGGCATCAATAGGTGTGGATTTAACTGCTCCAGTGATTAGGCGAAGAGCCTGATTTTGTATTTGCTCAAGTTTATTGATGTTAGCATTTGCTGCTGTTATTAAAGCTTCAGAACAGTACAAGAGGTTTGGTTTGACATACATTTTGTATGTTGTGTTAAGGACTCTCCTTGAGCAGCCCCATTTAGCACCAGTTAACCTTTTCAGGATTTGCAGTTTCTTTTCAACCTTTTCTGAGATGTTTGTTATATGTTTTTTCCAACTTAGCTTTCTGTCGAAAGTGATGCAAAAGTATATATCCTACAAGACAGTCAAGCAGCTCTAAAGGCTTTTAGTGCTTTTACCATTGAGTCAAAGCTTGTTGAAGACTGCCTGCAGGTATTACATCAGCTGGCAAAACGCAATAAGATTACCTTAATGTGGGTGTCAGGTCACAAAAGCATTGAAGACAATGAAATTTCCTAGCCAAGGAAGGAGCTAATAGGCTCTCCATTCATTAGCCCAGAACCATTATGTGGAGTACCAGAGTGCTATATCAAAGAAAAGATAAAAGGCTGGGAACACAAGAAAACAAACTGCTATTGGGAGGAAGTTCCAAAGCTAAGGCATGCAAAACAGTTCATTGAACTGTCTGCAAAAAGAGCAAAAAACAATGCCCACACTCAGTAAACAGGAGTTGAAGACTTTAACTTCCCTCCTTAGTAGACACTGCCATCTTAGAGATCATCTCTATAAGATGGGCAAATCTGAGGTGAACATAGGTAGATTCTGCTTAGATGGAAAAGAAACAGCAGGGCATATACTTTACAAATGGGAAGCAATTGCCCAACAAAGAATAAGGCACTGCAGTCTGTCTTTCCAATCCCAGGACAACTCCACTTAACATTACCCAAGAAAATTATAGGCTATATTAAAAGTCTTAAATTAAACTGAGACTTAACGATCTGGGTATTCACAATAGAGCTATTAAAGGTCGCAGTGAGGAGAAGTCGAAAGGCTAAAACAACTCACTTATGTCTAATCTAATCTAAGAGAAATGTGGAGGTAGTAAATAGGTCCCTATGACTGTGCCAAAAGGTTTACTTCAAACCGGTGTTGGTTTTCCTGTACACAAATGTGATTGTCATGTGTTAAAAATGCCTTGTGCGGAACCTTATTTGTCCACAATATGATCGTAGGGAATCTTGGCTGATTTCTTGGCATTTAAAAAGAAACAACTGAATAAACTGTAGTCAAGTTGCAAAGTAATCTGGCCCCAGTTGCCGAACTCATATGGGATGATACAGATGAAATTTAATTACTGTTCATGCAGAGTTCTAGTAACTGAAGGTATGGGCTATTGCTCTTGTAGTTGTGGATACAGAATTATGGACATAGTCAATAACCTCCTCTTTTAGAGCCACTAATCTTACATTCACTGGAATCTCGAGTGATGCTGTTGTGTTTGGAAAGTTGCTGTTTCTCACTTGTTGATGTACAGCAGTAAAGAGGCATATGTTTCCTTGAGTATAGCAGAGCATAAATATTTCCTGCATTTCTTCAAACAGCACCGTAGACATAATGCATATTTGCTAGTTCTGTGTAAGTGAAGTGCAATCCTTTTATACTAAGCTGTAAATATGAAAGCCCTTCCAGTAAATGGAGCACATTAGTGTATGCTGATACCTGTGATTGATAACTGGTACCACAAAGTGCTATGTAAGAGTGGACAGAATATTCTAAGTAACAAAAAATGCAGATTTTAGGTTAATAGTCATATAAACAATGTTGTTGTATTCTAGTGCCTGGCATCTGGCAATGAAGCCATTAGCATTCATGCTTTCCAATACTTTTGAACTGTAGTTTCTTCTGATCTTATTTCTTCACAGTCTTCAAGTGGTCTTCGTTCATTTCTGCTGGATCGTTACACAGGACACATATTGGTGAAGCTGAGATACCTATTCTATAGAGACGACTTGCTAAGCAGTCGTGATTTGTCAGTAGTCGGAAGGCTGCAACCGCTGTTTTCCTTGGTCTCTGGGGGATTATATCTGGGTTGGAAAGTAGTGTAATCCATTTTTTATCTAACAATGTTAAAAACAGAATACAAGCGATATTTCAAAATGCAAAGAAAACAATGATATTCCAATGCCGAAGAGGGTACAAGGATCTGTGTTACAGAATTTCATCTAACCTAACGGGGCATTTGCAAAACTTTAATGCTAACTCGTTAACAAGATATTTATGGACATACATTCACTGTCAGAAGATATCAATCAAACCTCTGAATCACATCATAAAATTATGCAGTCATTCTGACTTAGCCTTATAAACTGATTGCTAAATCCGACGTGGCAGATTATTTTTGGTCATTTAATCATGAATTAAATATACAGCTTAAATTATTAGAACTACATGGAACCTATAAATTTAATGGTTTCTGAAAAGATATTGACTTTGAAGAATAGGACCATGTAACGAATTTTGAGACACTGTCTCTGGATTCCCAATGAGTTTGTTACTTTCAGTACTTGGTAGTATGACAGGAAAAAATGTCAGTAATAATGGCACCTATAAGAACCAAAGTGCATGTAGTATTACTAACCCCTTCTAATTGGATATTCTCCATTTTTCTATGGGCTTCCCAATAATATTTACATAGTTGAACTGGAACACTGGTGTTAATTTTTGAGATTGCAATACACTGTGTTCTCTATTCATTACTGTCTGTGAGTATTTGCATAGTGTGCATCTTGGAGAATTGAAGATATTGCTCTTGAACAGGTGGGCAGCCAGTCATGTTCAGTCGCAAAAATGGGGAAACTGCTGATCTTCTTGCACATTTTGGTACAGTGTTGGTAGTTTTCAAGAGCATTTTACATGATTTACTTGTACTTTTTTCATGATAATTATGTTGCTAATCTGTAAGGAATTCTGAGTTAATATACAATTTTGATCCACTGCAAGACATTTTAGTTAAATTCATTTGTTTTATACTTGTTCATTTCTTGCCCAGGAAGTCAGCTTTTTCATTTTCAATAATGCCACGGGCAGGGATCCATTGGAGACAAATTTCTTTTTTCTGGCCTTTGTAAAATTCTAAATATGTGTAAACTCCATAATAGATTGTTGGAGAGGCTATTGCCTAAATGACTGACATGAGTTGCTTAAAATCAGTTTTTTAATGGTATTTATAAGGTACAACAATTGGATCAAGGAAGTTCTTAAGCCTACTAGTTCCCCCTCATGTGACGTGAGAAGGCCCAGGCAAATGAAGAAGCTAAAATGCTTGCAGTGGCCAGTTCCATATCTAACATAATGAGGGAATTTGACAATTTGCCTGGTGATAGTTACTGATACATACAACTCAATAAGCAAGCAATTCCACAGTGATGATCAGGAATGAAACACAGTTCTACACTTAACACTAAAAGGGAATATGAGGAAATTGAAATAGAAATAGGAATCTCTTGTACAAAGAATCAACCAGACGACTTACCTTGGTGGTTTTGGGGAATGAAGGTCTTCATGTGTTTCATCCTGTAACATAAGAAATCACTTGTGAAAGACATGATCTGCTTTAACCCTATGACTCTTATCTTCAAAAAGAGGAGGAGAAACAAAATCAGCCCTTTTTATGTCATCTACAGAGATTTTGAGATAAAAATCATGCAATGAATACAGAACATTCTTCCACTAAAACTCTTAAGCCAATTTATGCTGTGAATTTCCAAAGATTTGGCACATAAATAGCTAATAGTAGATAATACATTCCTCGCTTGTATCATTAATTGGGTAATTATATCTTTGAATTAAATAGTTATTTTTGAACACTATCTCTCCAGAAAAGATGCACTTTTAAACTAGATATTCAGTTTAGTTGCATGGTCTATGAAATTATTTCAATCTTCTGTAAATATTAACTTCCATGGTAATTATTATTTATTTATGCCAACAAACTTACTGTTGGTGTTTTTAAACACACAAGCCGTGTGTGGGCAAAGTTTAAGAGTTAGAACTGGAACTTAAAAATTCAATGCCACAACTGGGATTTGAACCAGACCTTCCGCTTGCCGGGCGGACGCTCTAACCACTGAGCTATTGTGACAAACTGCCAGAATGGCATTAAATTCTCAAGCCAGTTCGTATTTCTCCTGGTAAACCACAAAGGCAGTCTCACATCAGAAACAATTACCCCAATGGTGACTTACTATTGTAAGTACTTTATATCCCAGGATTAAATAACCTTCACATGGTAATTATTATTTATTTATGCCAACAAACTTACTGTTGGTGTTTTTAAACACACAAGCCGTGTGTGGGCAAAGTTTAAGAGGCAGAACTGGAACTTAAAAATTCAATGCCACAACTGGGATTTGAACCACAGACCTTCCGCTTGCCTGGCGGACGCTCTAACCACTGAGCTATTGTGACAAACTGCCAGAATGGCATTAAATTCTCAAGCCAGTTCGTATTTCTCCTGGCAAGCGGAAGGTCTGTGGTTCAAATCCCAGTTGTGGCATTGAATTTTTAAGTTCCAGTTCTACCTCTTATTAACTTCCATATTTGTTATATACAGTGTTCTCAGTAATTTTGGGAGAGGTTATGTCAGATTTGTGAAACATGGACTATATGAAATGCTGTAGGACAAATCATAAAAGATAACCTAATACTTTCTTATACTTGTACATGTAACAAAAAGAACATTAAAGTCTTACATGGAAACAAATTTCAGCGCTTGCGTATAGCATCATAAACCCTCTGATATAATGCTTCAGCTGTTTATATGTGAATTTGAATGTTGCTGTGGTTTAGTTGTTTTATGTAGAGGAAGACAACATGCTAAGCATGAAAAGATTTAGTTTCCACACAAGCTAACGTGGTTGACAAATGGTTTTGTTTACAACTCCTTAACTTAAAGTGAAACCAGTATAAGTTGTGTTAATATACCTTTGTCGTCCTAAAGGCCCTCATACACTTTAGAAGAGAAGTAGGGAGACACAAAAGTATATAACAAATGAGTCTGGTCTACAATAATTGTATGTGGTATAGAGTGGCAGTTAAACTATGGTGGATTTAAAAAATGGCTTGGATTTACGATAGTCTACTATACTTCATGAGTAAAATGAACAAAGGATGGTTCAAAATTTAAAATGAGTCACAGTATAAACAGAATTTGGTAGGTAACATATATCATCTAATGATATTTAACTCCCACAGGGAATTTTCATGGATTTATGGATAGCTCGCATAGAAACACCTCATACATTGACATTGAAATGCTAAATAGTTTGAGGACATTTTAACATTAACACACTTAGGTTGTAAAATGAAGACTAACCTCACCTCCCTGTTACACACATTTAACTTGGAATACATGATTCACTTTCTGACCAGAAGTCATAGGAACACTGCAATACTATAAATAATATTTTTCTAGGCTCAGAAAGAGTTCCGCTTCATAATTTAACTCCAATTTAAAATGACACATCAGATCACTATGATCAGAATTCCTGGTAAGAATCAGGTTGATAATAGGAAAATAACAAGATTAATTAGTGATCAGTATACCTAAAAATTTAAATTGGTGCTGAAGAATGAAAACTAGACTTATGTCTATGTCAACACTCAAGTAATCGATAAATTTAATTATCAAAAAAAGAAAGCCAAATAAGAATGATGCACTTTTAGCTTAATGTGAATTAATCACATAGCAAGAAGTTTGTATATATATGTTTTGAGATAAAATAAACTGATATTTATATGTTAGTGCTTCACATTTAAGAAAATAAGAAGGGAAAGAAAAATAAACTAGCTGTACTTTTTCTGCATAACTTACCTTAATATCATTAATATATAAATCTGCTCCTTCTTGCCACAAAGCTTCTTCTTTAATATCTATCTTGGTTTCAACTTTGCTTTCTTTGGTGGTTTCATTAAATCTGATCACATGTTCTTCATTCTGTGAACATGTGGAATCTTGAAGTTCTGGTTTGATATCACTGCTACTTGTAACAGTTTCTATCTTAACTTTCTTTACAAGCTGGTTGGTATCTCCCTCAGTCTCTGAACAAAAGTATGGGAAATAAGATTCTTCTTTGATATCCATTTTACTATAGGAGCTGTATTTGAACAGTTGTGTTCAAGTAGGAAGTTTTTGGAAAAAGAAACACATAATTAGTAACATCCATGAGTTTGTTTCCAGATAATTTAAACTATATTATATTTTAATGGACAACATAAAGCAGTAGAAAGTAATAATGGCAATTTGGTGTAATATGTTAAATATAACATGATTTAACATAGAAAGATCCATAGCTTCCTTACTTATAGTTACGTTAATCTGAATCTGATGTGTATTATTCCACTAAAATGCACTTTGAATTATACAGGCTGTTTAAAAATGAGAATAGAGGTTTTAAGCCTTTGTAGTATCAATTACATTTATGTTATTATTATAAACCATACATAAAATAAATGAGCAACTCAAAGAGGTTTTCCTACAAGTGTTCAACCTGAGAACCATTTGTCACACCGCATACACCCAGTCAATAGGCGAGTTCTTCCTAAAGCCTGATCAGTGTGTCTGGAGTAATTGTTGCAACATCTGCATGAATCTTGTTTCTTAATTTGGGTATGTCAGCTGGTAGCAGAGGCATGATCCTTTATGAACCCTCAAAGATAAAAGTCACATGGTGTCATATTGGAAGAATGTGTAGACCATGCGAAATAAGCTGTCATCTGGTCTCTTGGGGCCATTCCAGCAGTTGGCTGCAAGATCAGTTAACCAATTGCATACTGAATGTTGCCAGTGAGAAAGCGCACATCTTGCCATCAAATAAAGTTTTGTGTTTTAGCTTCTTCCAATTGAGGAAAGAGCCATAGTTGGAGTACATCAAGGTAAGAAACAACAGTTACAGTGGCTTCATTGAAAGTGACAGGTATCATCCTGCCAAATAGAAGTTCTCGTGTTCAGTTTTTCCCTATTAATGAAATGCACTTTGTGTACCCAAGAAAACTGAGCTGCTCTTTGATTTTATATATGATTTATAATTGAGGACTTTAGAATAGCAAGGGCATATGCGCCAAAAGCTAGTTTTGAGATAAATGCGATAAAGTTTTACTATGCAGTACATATTAAAATCATGTATAGAGAGATGAAAAATTGCTCTGATGTGAATCTAATGCATTAATACTCTTAATTAGGAATGTAAAATGTTATTTGACAGATATTTAAGATTTCATCAACTATATAATTTAGATAACGTATGCTTTCATGCGCGTTATAACCAAAATGTTTACCTCTAAAGTTAGCATTCTGCAAGCAATACTTTAATTAATATTGGTAAATATTTGTTCCAATACTAATAAACAATACTTCTAAAGTGAATATAAAGAATTAAGTTAACAAAAAGTATGGTTAGATCACTGAAGATGTTTAACCGCTGTGCTGTGCCGTGAGGAACTAGAGTATGTTAGTAATGTGAAATATCGTCATCCGCCACTGCCTCTTCTTCTACCTCTGGTGCGTGCCTTTACTGCATATTTGGTTTTTAAACTTACGTGTTCTTCACCTGTATTTCTCTTCTTCTTAGCCATATGTATTTTCCGTTGGTTTTTCTGCATGCAGCGTTTTCTGGGACAACTTACTTGACGAGTCTGTGTCACTCATAGTGCTTAATAAAAGTAAATCACTACTCTAAATGCACTAAAGGTTTGTTCAATGGTATTGTTAGTAAACAACCCAACTACTCTTGAAACATGCTAAACAGAAGTTAAACCGAGAGCTGCAAGCCACTAAGCACAGGTTTCTTTAAAAGCAACAGACTGAACTAAAGAAATGCCCCGTTCATCTGGGCAAAAACTATTTACAAAACTGCAAAAAATGTTTAAAAGGTTAAGGAATAACCATTTATGAGGGGTAAAGGCCTGAAAATAAACAATACCCTCTCTTAATTGATTTATTGCTACATTCTCTTCAAGAGCAACTGTCACAGCGTAGCGATCAGCTCCATCTGGCAGGTTGGCTTATGCACCTTTGCTATTCTCGAGATTCGGCTGAAGCGTGTTAGGTCTAACACCATGCTGTATTCAAATGGAGAATTCGTTCATATCCAGGGTGTATCAACCATTCACACTTAACGGACATTAAAGAGTAGGCTTCATACTATATGTTGCAAGAAAAACAAAAAATTCGTATTTTGACGCATACGCCCTTGCTATTCTAAGCACCTCAATTGTAAGTTAAATGTAATAAATACAAGAATGGCTTGAAACCTTTGTATATCTATTTTGAAACATCCTGTATTAGTCTAAAAGAAAATTTGTAATCTTTGACACAGAAGAGTTTACAATGAGCCTTACAAAATTAACATGGATATTTTACACAAGTTCATGCTATTATTTGTCACAAAAACTTGTGAACTACAATTTTAAAGATTATATTAATAAACTGTAGCCCATAAAATTAATTAGTTGATCAACAAGAGCATAATATAGTTTCATTCCCACAAAACAAAGTCATCACTCACTTATGAAGCTACTATGGCTAAAAATAGTTACTCTTCACTTCTGTGTTGTGGTCCTGTACAATCACTCAAATAAATATTCATATAAACTACCTGTGTTTGAATTTCTAACTATTTCATGTTTTCCCACCTGAGTCAGGACTAAAGGTCGACCTGCTCTTTGATTATTTTTGTTGGTTATGCCTGTATATGATACTCTTGCCTACAGAAACATGGCTATTTAATATTTCAGCAATTTTTTTTCAATGTCTTACTATTTTAAAAGCATCTTGATGCAAACTGTTTTGTCTCCGTTGTTTCCTCATCTTTCCATCCCACTGATTAAACTGTTTAAATGCAGACAGCTTGTAAGATGAGAAAGCACTGAATGCAGTACAAGTGCACCAGCTGAAGGAAGAACAATGATCTGCAGGGGCAGCTTTGGTCTCAGCTGCTTTGCCAGGTACATACTTGTTTCACATTTGCTTTTTATAAACAGAATGTAGTTGTGGGCAATTTGAGCCTTTTTCATGAGTGAACAATAAATAACATTCTATAAACAGGATACATTGGAATCAACCAGCCTCAGTTTGCATGCATGTTGGCCCAGATGTCTCAGTTGGTTACGGGCTTGACTACTGTCACCAAAGTCTCAAGTTCAAACCAAATTATCGCTGCCCTATGTTAGTCTATGCCCAACCTCCCCGCCAACAAATACACTGTTCCACATGTCTTGTAGAGAGAGGAAGTTAATGTGTTGTTATCTACTGCTCTAACCTGTAGTGTTTTTTTCCTAAGTTTACAAAGCAGGAACAGTGATCTTGGATGAAAATTCAATGTATGCATGGTTTTACAACACATCATGGTGACCTTATTGGGGCTTGTAGGGAGCCAGCATTAGTATACAGGACAGAGGATGTGCAAACTGTTTCTGCACTACTAGACACCAATCGACAGACAGTACATGAATTAGATGTAGATAGAAATATTGCATTTAGCTGTGTTTTGTATTCTAAAGAAACGCTTGAAAATGTGAAAACTGCATCTTGGTGGATTCCCTGGGGTTTGGAGTACAGCAAAACTTTGCCCAAACTCACCTGGAGCATTATGACTGTGATGGAGACGCCTTCTTATAGTGTATTATTGTGCTAGATGAAACATGGGACAAGGAAATACAAAGCTCTCACTAAGCACCATTCTAATCAGTGAAGTCATATGCATCTCCATGCTAAAAAATGTGTGTCATAGCCCTACAAATGTGAAAATGATATTGATTCTTGTAAACAACTTGATTGCATCATCCTAACACATACTGTCTCGCAAGAACAGAATGATAATGCACAGTATTTTTGCCAATTTTTGGAGAATGACCTGAGAGCAATGTTGCAAAGAAACCACACATTTTTCAGAACCCGCCAATCATTTTGCAGGATAATGCTCAGGCGCACCTTGTAGCTGATCAGTACCATCACTAGGGGTGCAAAGTGCTTTTCCATCCACCACATTTACTAGACTTAAACCCCTATCATTATAACTTGATACTGAAGATAAAGAAATTATTTCGTAATGTTCGATTCTTCACTTTTCTGAGATTCAGCAGGCATTAGGGCAGTCCATTAGAAACATCAACATAACAGGAGCTGGAACAGGAATAATACAACTGGCAACAAGTTATAGACAATGCTTGGTACTACATTGAAAGACTGTATAAGTTTCACTCATATACCAGTAACAAATAAATAGTTGCCACTATTAAAGTTACAGCCTAAGCATCAAAATATAGTTTTATATCTTTTAACCATGTTTCAGCAATTATAATGAGACCAAATCGACCTTACCTATAGTCCCTCCGAGCTTAAAGTGGGGACACACATAAACATTCCAAATGTATCACTCTGCCAACAGCACCTGTTGACGTTCTCTGCACACAGCTGTTTATGTCTAGAAGAAAAGTAATGAAATATAATTTTCTGAGTAGAATCTATGTTAACCTGAATCATCAGATAGATGTACAGCACCCACAGAACTCAGGCAATGTCTTCTCCATACCATAATGTCTTGGTGATCAACTATTACATTAAATTTGCTTATTTTTGTTAATTCAAATCCAATGTCTTCCAAAAAAGTGCGGAAGGTAGGTTTCCTAAAATATGGAAGAGCTGGGTCACTGTTTATTATCTATTACAACAGGCTTGTCATTTAAAAAGAAACTATACATTTTAAAGTGAGTAACACTTTTAATGGTTCTCCATTTTACCTAAAACACTAAATGGTCTTTCACTTTTCTTTTTATGGCTTTTACAGCTCCAGTTTGTTTCATTTCCGTTTTCACATTTGAAACAGTGTAAATAGAAATATAATTTGCTTTGTCTTTCACAGCCAGAATGTCAATTTTGAAAGTAAAAGTTAAACAAATTCAATAAAATAGCCTTTTTCACTCTTTTTAGGGGCTTTCTGCTTTTGTTTCCATAACTGAGCACTCCACTATATGGACTGGCTTTACTAGTAATACAAGTGTCAGAGATGCACTTCACTACAGTGACAATGCAATCGAAGAATTGCAGAGTACCACCTAATAATAAATGGAAGTAAAATATTTATGCTCATGTTTAAATGTTTTAGAAGTTGACTTACAGTATTTATTCACGCCATCTATTACTTGAATGTAAATAAGCGATAATGTCCGTATTATAGTAAGGAACTATTTCCAAACAAGCTTCACTATTTCACTCGCTTCAAAAGTTGTGCTGCGGCGTAATGTTAACATCCATGCACTCTATAAGCCCGGGTAGGGTATAGAGAGTGTCGCTCATATGTATTCTTTACTGCTTTTCCTCAATTGCTCAGTTCAGTGTGCTGTATGCATTGATGTTGCAGACATTATACTCTGACATCATAGATACCAAAATGAGAATAACAAACACTGTTAACCTGACACAAATATGTCAGTTGGGTGAGTAAGTTGAATATGGCCTGGTCTACTGATCCCGAGGTTATGGATTCAAATGTGGCCCAGACAGATGGTGCTTAGATATGCTTAAAAATAACTGGCATATTTCAGATGGTTTACTGGCATGTAAAAGAATTCCTGCTGGACAAAATTGCCACATGATGGTACTGATATGATCCTTGTAATTGAAAGCATCATCAGGAAACAAAATATTTATTTTCATACGGAAATACAAATGCAAGGTGTAAACCAGTAAACCTAAAGGTATTGGTGAAACATCAGTGTAACTAAAGCCCAAGGATACAGGAAACTAGTAGTTCACTTAGGTTGACACTTTCAATCCGGCTTGCACGGTATCTTACATGTCATTTCAAGCTGTTGTGAAGTGATATTTCTATTAAAGAAAGGCTCCATAGTGGGAAGTGCAGGTGGTCCAGAGGACATTACCATGGTAACATCAACTCCTTAAACACTTTTCCAAGGTGTTCTCAGTTGTTCCACCCACACTTTTTACTATTTTTGAATGTGGGCAAAGTAGCAAAGAATGTCCCATTATCTTTATCACTTCTGCTGTTTAAGTATTAGTTATTTGCATCTATTAGAATTATACTCAATGGTTCCATATCACATATAGTAACCTAGAAGGGCAGCGCATGGGGAGGAATAATAATGCAAGTTGTGCCATCAGGAATATTTTTGGGGAGAATTCAAAATTTGGCACATACAAAAATACTTAAGTTATCACAGGTAATATAAAGATATATATTACTATGTGCGACTGACTAAAGTGTTTAACATAATTTGCATCTTTTAGTTTGTTAAATTAATTGTTTGTATCAATTGAGACAGAATATTAGAAGACCCCAAAAGAAAATCGTTTGTGATTATTTGTTAAAAGTGTAATTTGTTTTTTGATATTGGTATGAGTTGGTTAAATGAAGAAAACGTGTTGCAAATGTTCATTGTTACGAACAACTAAGTTTGCCCAAAGACGTCATAAATCTTTCCATATTTGATTTTAATATATATGTATAAATATTAGAATTATGTGTTCCATAATAAAAGTAAGGGAGGATGGTTAGGGATTGCTTCCCTAACAAGAAAGAACTATTTGATGGACGCATAGGCGGATGAATACGAAAAAGGCGGTATCACGTGAGGTGACGCCATAATCTTCCCACTAGCATGTGTGTATTCAACGCGTAAGGACGTATTGATATAACGTGTGAACATTGAAAAACTTTCACCAGACTTTCATCAAGCATTAGTTCCACTAAATGAAAAAGTGGAAAGGTTTTAAATCATTCAAACCGGTGCTAAGAGGAATTATTTAATGTAAAATATCGAAAAAGTGATAATAAAATAATACATTGTGGTGAAGAAACACCATGTGATTTTTCATTCCATCCGTTACCACGCCCTGAGATCACAAAGACCTCAATAGCTCAAAGACCCAACGAAGCATAATTATAAAAACCGCACCACAATGAACAAGCAATAAGCCTAATTTTAAGTACAATTCATATTGTAGAGTATAATGAGCCCATATAAAATGCAGTATAGCATTATACAAGGGGAGCAAAATGCCTCCAAGCTGGCTGCACAGTGTTTTACCCTTCCATATTCTCAGCAATTGTTGCCATCTACCACTATCAGAAAAAGGTGCAAATGGAACCCTACATTTCTAAAACTACATTTAAAGGCTTAACTTACCTACATTATGAAAGTAGATGCTAAAACTAGCCACCGTCATTGTCAAAACATTTTTGACATGTCTTTAGGAAACTATCCATCACTGGCGGTAGTTCACGTTGAGAAATGCTGGCAATTTCCTGGCAAATATTTTGTTTTAATTCTTCCAGGCTGTGTGGTTTTGTCTTATAAACTTTAAGTTACCCCAGAGTTAGAAGTCACAGATCAGCTCAAGGGACCGAGATGGCCACAAATGTCTACTAATAATTCTGTCTTGATACATGTTTTCAATTGTTCCCAAGAGATTAGCCATATGAGCTGTTGCAGTCTTGTTGAAAAAGGCCAAAATCATGCTCCCTGTTTGTTGATTCCTTAAAAAAAGGGACAACATTTTATTCACGTATGTATGGGTGCCAGCTGTTGAGTGGAAGAAAATTGTACCTATAACTTTCTCCACTAATGGCACACCATATACCAATTTTTTCAACATAAAGCAGTACTTCAAGAACAATATTAAGTTTCTCAGCGCTTCAAAAACTATTATTTTGTGCACACACATATACATGAAGGTGGAATAAAGCCTTGTCCATGAAAAATATTAAATGTGAGTCAATTTTGCCATTGAGTATACTACTGAGAGTCCTCTCAGAAAATGTGTGTCTAATTACAGGATTAGCTGGTTGAAGTGCATGTGCTAGTTATTTTATACGGTTTTAACTTTAGCAATTTACTAGCAGGTTGTGCAAAGACATAAGAAATGCCTACCTAATGTGATTTTTGGGGGCAATTCTCCAAACAAAGGCCGATGCCACCTATGTTTCTCTGGTAAGAACTATATGTTGTGTTTTAGATTTCATAGTCTGAACACTTCCTGTGGCCTGAAATTTACTGCAAGGTTCATAGATTGTCACTGTTGTTGTTCTTCTTCTTTTTATATGATTATCCTCCCGTTATGGAGGACTTACACCCCCTGGGACTCACAAGCCAGTGCCTAAGGTCAGACGCCTGTCACAGAGCAGAGAAATCTGTGGACCAGACAGAATGAAGACCTGGAAGTGCGTGGTCGCCAAGCACCAGGTATGACAGTGAGGAAGAGGATGATATGAAATGCAAGCAAAGTCAATGATTGGAAAGGGGGTGATGGAGTAATTGGATGAGTGAGTGGCAGAGGAGACCAGAGAAGCCAGAGAAATCCGCCCAGGTGCCGCTTCGTCCCCCACAAATACCTCATTGCAGGTCCCTGGGATCAAACCCGGGCGATCTAGGTGGTAGGCAAATGGTCTAACCACTTGGTCACAGTGTCTCTCATAGATTGTTGTATGGCCTAGAACTTTTACACCTGGAGTTATTTCTGCAAATCGTCTTTCACTTGGCAAGCTGACTTAGTCAACACATACAAAATCATAAATAAATAGAAACTGTGCAGTAGAAAACATATACTGAGTCATAATACATTTAATATAACTGAAGCATATCACATCACCATCAACTTAATACTGCAGAGCAAATTCACTGCAGCAGCGTGCCTGTGTTTACAGTAGCAATGCATTATCATGTTTCCACATGCCCAGTGGGAAAACACTGCATAGCCAGATCAGAGGTTTTTGCTCTCCCATTAGGTAGGTATGTTACATATGCACAGAACATATGGCATTACTACTATGCTTACTACAAGTGTATTGGTATATTTAGGCACACATATTAGAATACATTTGAATACCAAATGCAGCATCTACCAAATGGTTTAGTTGTAATTCTTTGCTGTAAATGTTATAGTATATTTTACTGGTTTTGATAGTCCAAACTTTTATTGTTTATCAGTATCACAATAGCAATTACAGTACCTACAAGACTTAAGGCTTTCCATATTCATACAAAATGAACTAAAGAATTGATATTGAGGTGCCAGAAAAATTGGGGCCTTTTGGAGGAATGGGGACTGTAACTTAGTACAGTATAGCAGTGGAAGACTTATGTTAGGGACCCCAGGCAAAGTGCAGTCTTCAGTTAATGAGTAGTTGGTGATCATTGAGTTTTAGATACACTGATGTTTCACAGATACACTTTTCCATTATTTCACAGTTGCAGCCTTCACTGCCACAAACCTCTGCTTATAAAAAACACCCCTTGGCATAGCTTTGTGGCTTAAGGTCTTCAGTATATCTCCCTATAGTTGCAATTAATTACATGTAAACCTTATGTATCAAAGGAAGGATGCATATGTGCATTACATTGCAATTCCAGGACAATACCCTACATGAAACTTTAACACTTTAATGTAGTAACTAACACCAGCACACCTATGCCAAATAAAGTGTAGGTTACTTCCTAACTAAACTCAGTGCTTGTGTTCATTTAAATCTTCTGATATGAGGGATCCTATGAAATGAATGGGATAAGATTGTATATCTGCTAAAAGTACTGTATTGGTGATAACATAAATGTGTACAATATCTCCGTAATCTACTACTATTATTCTATGGGTACAATAGTGACCTGAGAAAAAAAGAACACTACTTTGATGTTAGGACTGATAACTCCTCGAAGATAAATAGAACAATATGGAGTATGGTAAAAAGTGAAACTCACAGCTCTACACCTGCTGCTACAAATAATATATCCCTAACAGTAAATAATGTAGTTGTAAAAAATCCAGCTGACATCACTAACATCCTCAAACAATTTGACACTGTTTTAGAGAGAGTAATACTGCCACAAACTGGCACTAATAATAATATCCACCATCCTAAATTGATCAGAACTAAAATTAGCATCTTCCTTAAACCAGTGACTTGCAAAGAAAAATTAAAATTATTGTTGTTAGCTAATGCTGGATTTCTGACAGTGAAGTCATTAATCCTCTTGCTCTCCAATATTTTTCACTGATGATATTGAAGAGAGCAATAGCAGTAATAGTAACAGTTTTTTAGAGAGCACCATATTTTTATGTTTTGGCGGTCACAGCGCTCTCTCACAACCCCCAGAATGTCTGGAGGACCACACCTGTCATTGGTTTATGGGTCTCACCGACCTGACCAGGAGAATTATCAAAATAAATTCACCGACCATATCCTCTGATTACCAATCAGAGGACGTATTACATGCCATGACAGGTCAGCATGTTAGGGAAATTAAAATTATAAAATCTACAATATACTGCTTCTGGGCCAATCCTGATGTACCGGATTAAATGGGATAATAGAATGAGCTGAGGCTAGGTCGCTATTATATAGGATATGCGGCAAAACTTACGTTAGCAAATCCTGAGTAGGTGCAAAGTTATCCTGAATTAGTAAGTACTAGTTTAAGAATATATGTATGTGCAAGTCGTTGGGGCCACCCACCATACCTTTTAAGTGACTTCCTTTTTCAGCCATATACCTACATATATAACTATATACTATATATGCACGAATAGCGATGTCAAATGTTTAGCAGACACGCAATGTTAACCAATAAAACAAATAATAGATTACAAAACCCTTTCACATCCAGCCTCACTAAATGAAGCTTCATAAAACTAATATCAATGAAATTAGGTTAAGAATTGCATAATGTTCTCCCGCAAACTCCGATTACGTGGGTCGAACAATTAATTGCCAGGAATATATTACTTTGTTGATACTACCTTCTAAGTAAATACTTTACGTACCTGATCTCTGCAACAATTCAGTTTTATCTTAAGTTGAAGCCACCACCGAAATAGATAAAACGTAATTTGCAACACAAGCTAAGAGGTTATTTGAAGGTATACAAATTCAGAAGCAAGCGTAGAAAGAGATTCCGTGTAATCCATGCGGCCGTGGCGCGTTGTACAATTGTGTTTATCACAGCACACCTAGCAGCAAGAACGGAAACTAAGTGTTAAGTTTTTGTCGACAAACAGCGATTGAAGTGCTCCAGGTGGGCCGAGATGGAACTAAGGTATGAGAAATCGTGCTCCCGAATGCTCACGTTGCCGGTAGTTCTTACAGTATTGTGACTTTTTTTGGTGTGGGTGTGAAGTAAAGAAGACAGATGTAGTCGAGATAAAGAAACACTTTTATTTCCGTAAACAGTAACTTTGTACACTCGTTGCAGTCTTTTTCGATTCTCCAACAGCACGGCTCCGAACTCGTAACACAAAGAACTAACTCTTCTCCGTCGGCACAACGCTTCACATCGTCTGTCCGTCTCCGTCGGCACGACTACTCAACGCTTCACATACTCACTCCCTTCTGTCGCACTTTACCGCTATTTATATCTCCCAGGCACTATTCTGGAAGCTTCAGGAACGTTCAGTTATTGCGGCGAGATACAAAGTAGAAGACTCCAGAAGCCTCTATCCTTTTCTCTCTTTCGGCAAGCGCCCCAACAATGCGGCCATTCTCTGCCTCTTTCCTTCGGCTCCTTTGCCGTAGTGCCGACAATAATGCGATGGGTGACACTGCTGTTGTCGGCAATTAGATGCGGCGGGCGCGGTGACAGTATTTTTCATACCTGCCTACCTGTCAGTCTCAGCTGATTGTATGTCCTGTCACATTGCTACTGCTGACGCGTGAAGTTTAACGCATGAGCCTCCATAGTTGCGATTACAGTTTTTAAGAATGCTGCATATTAAAGCTCACGCAAATTAACTTTTATGTGCTTTAATAAATTCGGCACTCTTAAAAACTGTAATCACAACTATGGAGGCTCACATATTAAACTTGATGCGTGAGCGGTAGAAATATGGCAATAGGACATATGATCAGCTAAGACTGACAAGTAAGCAGGTATACAAACAGTTTATTTGTTATAATTCCTGTTTATTAAAATTGTCCAATAGTCTGTACATCAATGACTTTTATGAAATATTAAATGGGTCCTGTAATTGTTGCAGGTTCAAATGCCTAGTTTTCTTAATAGCAACAAGATGTCTCTTCTTCAATTCTGACGCTGCCACTAATTACTATGCATGGCATAAAGTAAAATATTTTCTACTTTAACCCTCCGTCGGGCGCAATATATCTGAGAGATACCTCTCCCGCTTTTTTAAACAATATGACGCAACTGTTTATGCGAAATTAATCAAAGTCATTGTAGCTTCCTAAAACACACTGTAGCACTTCCTGGTTCATTATTGGCCAGCTGCTTGTTGTTTCGTTCGATTATCAAGCAAAAGTATCTGTGAGATACATTGCGCCCGCTCATGTACCTCATTGTTTCTGTGGTCTTTTTTTCTGCTGGTCACGTTTTTACGTCCCATAATGTCTAAGAAGCAAGAAGTGTTCAATCCGTGTAAACCTAACGGCCTACAGAAAGGCATGGCGATACTCTGGGATGAAAATGCAGATAATAATGAAGATTTTGTTGATTATGAAAGTGACACAGATTGCGAAGCTGCGACAGAAGTCCATGATGAAGATTCTTCAGGTCCTTCTATTGAAAATAAGCGCAAAGTTTGCAAGACTTGCCTTGTAGAGTAAAAAAATAAGCGACTTCCAAGATATTGCTGCAAGAAATGTGAAATATACTATTGTTTAGAGCATGCCGGACAGGTTTGCAAGAGGTGTGCTGAGAATTTGCAGTGAAAACTCTTAAGTATATTACAGACACACGCACAAACAATTTAGTTCAAATAACTGATTAATTGTAGTATTGTTTATAATTTCATAAAAACTGATGATGCTTATTGTTAACTTTATGTTCAAATGTAAGAATAATTACCCTTACACATTTTGTACATTCGCAGTATTAATTTATTTTCTGCAACTTATATAATTCATGTTTTTGAAATGTAGTATGATGTACTGTAATACCTTGAAAATAAAATTTGGTATATAAAAATAACATAATTAAAACACATGAAAATACAAATATTTCACATTTAGGAAGAATTTCAGACAGTACAGAGGCAGATATGTACGTGGTATCTCTCAGATATATTGCGCCCGAACACGTAACAATAGGTATTGCGCCTGACGGAGGGTTAATGGGCTGCCTCAAAGTTTTTGTGTGAACTTGCAACCAAACATTAGGATGTAGTATTTGACAGGGAAATTGGAACAATTACACATGTTTGACACTTTTATTTATTCCTTCTAGCATAACACAATTTGACATATTTGCATAACAAGCACAAATAGTCTCACAAAGAGACTTCTTCTACATATATTATATACAACACTGTATTGCTCCATATGTAAACACCTGGTTTGTCATTCACTAGATCATTATTAGCATGGCAACAAATGTCCTCTTAAGTGTTTCACATTATCAAACACTTTTACACCATTTCACTATATTCCACACCAGCACTGGACACCAAAAAGGCACAGCTTGCGAAGTTATACATCCACAATCACAGGAATACCTCTAACTCCAACTTTCCATCATGCATATCCTAGAAATAAACAACAAACAATGTAGCGAATAGAAACATTTATGTATAACTAAAGTCTAAGTAATGAAAGTGACCTGCGTAAAGAAGGGCTGGGCCATTATCCTATTTACATTTAAAATATAGATAATTTTAGATGGATTATAATTAGGTTTAGCCGAGCTACATTAAAGATGAATCAAGATATCGGCATTTGTAGTGGTCATGTGACATAGCGCAGTGTGCGGAGCTGGTTCTGCTGTTCAGACAAAACGTGCAGAACTTCATTCTTTTGTTAACTCACCTACTAAGCTTAATTATAAACAATTTCAGCAGTTGTAAATATGACTATCTAGCAAATAATAAATTTCTGCCAAAAGTCGCAGGTTTGCAATCCTAACACTTGTAACAACTTTAGTCAACACATTATTATAATATCAAAATGCTCTATTAAACACATAATTCGGTTAACGGTCTGGCAGATACCACTTGAGAGTTAGATATCAAGAGTATGATTATCTTGTTTTATGTAAACGTAAACCCCGCGCGACAGCCAATGAAGGGTCAAGGCCTACCGCCCAGCCACTGCGTCCCCCACCTCTTCCCACTACAGGCGTCATTGGTGAGATGCAGTACTGGAGGGTGGGACGTGGTCAGCGCCCCGAGCCCTCCCGGCCAGTTATGCGGTTTTCTAGACCTGGGGCCGCTACTTCTTCATCAAGTAGCTCCTCAATTGGTCCCCCCGGGAGCTAACGAGGCTGAGTGCACCCCGTTCCAGACCCCCCAGAAGGAATAAAATCCCCGTGCTGGTACCAGGGATCGAACCCGGGTCCTCCGCGCCAGAATCTGTTTTATAGGCACTCTTTAAAGTATCAATCATGTTAATATATTTGTATATTAGTGTACATATAAATTCATTTATGTAAATTTGGTTTGGTTCGGCGAATACCAGAACACTGAGCTCTTGAAGACAATGTCAATGACTTAATCGTGAAAAAATTGTTTCATATGACAATTCTGTATTTGTTGAAATAGGTTATGATAGGAACGATTTCTATTATCCACAGTTTGTTGCATCCATTTGTATTTTCTGATGTGGTTGTTTTATTGCTGCATTTGTTTATTAATATAATTTAAAATATGTGACCGCAAACAGAGGCACTTGATTATCTCCAGGCAAGTAAAAAATCTTAGTCAAATCATCGTGTGCCTATTACTTTGCACAACAACTATGTGTATTTTTCTGAACACTGCAATGATTCATATTTAACGAACTAAGTCACTGCATTATTCAGTGTAGCCAATATAACTTCATAAAGGTGTCTTAAGAAGTTTGCCTGTAATTGAATGTTCCATTCTTTTGAAACTGTTATAGCTAACAACCTTCTTGTCCCTCTTTACTCCTTTTGCATATTCATTTTCTATATTTTGTAGAATATCTAGGGCATGCTGAATTATTTTATAGTTTTCAAGCTACCTTATAGCACATTTCCAAGGCAATAGGCCCTGAATAAAGACTTAAACCTGTACGTCTTGCAGGAAGATAGTAAACTAAGAAATTAGGCGAATGAAGAAACTGTCCACTTTCCTTTAATGCCGGGGTCTCCAAACTATGGCCCGCGGGCCAAATCCGGCCAGCCAGTGTCTTCAATCCGACCCGCGACTGCTTATGGTTTGATGTTGTTTTTTTTAAGTTAACTGTGTCATGAATTACAAATGTATTTAATTTTAGTGTATCAATTAATTACAAAATAAATTCTTACAATATTATTTGAGTCAGTTACATATTATTACAAATCAACGTAAATATTAACACACATATAATAATACAATAATATTTACAATAATATTGTGTGGTATGGTAAGCCATTTTCTCCAATCTCCTGAATAAACTCGCGGAATTATTGGTGATTCAGCCCAGTGGATCTCATGAAATTAACAATGATATGACTGGTTTTATAACTTCAGACATTTCCAAACATTTCCGCACAAGGAGTGCTGATGAATGATACAATGTAAGACTAATGGTTTTGAACCATCGTCATTTTCTACAGCCTTTGACACAAGTGCAATCACTCCTTTGTTTTTACCACATATGTTTTTGCCTCCATCAGTTGTAATAGATTTCAAGTTTTTCTATCGAAGGTTCTTAGTATTAGTGACATTTTTAACCCGATTGAAATTATCTTCCCCAGCAGTTGTGCCATGAATACTTCAATATCAAGAAGTTCTTCATAGTAGTATCTGTCTCATCCGTTGACTCATCAAAGGCCAGAGAAAACCACACAAGATGTCCATTTTTGTCGCATAGTTGACATGATAATATATTTTCTGCGATGTCTTGTACCCTCCGAGCCACGGTGTTTGATGACAAACTGACAGTTTTAAATAAATTTACCTGTTCGGGACAAATTCCTTCGGCTGCTGCAATTAAGCATTCTTTGATCATTTCTCCATCGGTGAATGGTTTTCCACGTCTTGCAGTTTCAAGAGCCACATGAAAGTTAGCATGAGTTGCAACCTCTCGTTCAGTGTTGACTTTCGCTAAGAAGAAGGATTGCTGCGATTTCAATCCGCGCTTCAAAGTTTCAAATTTTTCTGTCCGCAAACTTCCTGTATACTTTGAGTAATTTTGCAATTTTTTCGTTTCATAATGACGTTTAATGTTCCGCTTTTGACAACTAGATGTCGTCAAGTGTCACGGTCGTAACAATAATACACATTTTGACTAGTCTAGAAATTACAGATAATGGCAGGAAAAATTAAAACGGTTCTGGCCCTCGTAAATTTCTGGAGTAACCAATACAGCCCCAAGGCTGGAAAGTTTGGAGACCCCTGCTTTAATGCAACCTTATATACATAGTGTGCAGTATGTAGACCACGAGAGTCGATATTCAGCAAAATAGGAGAATCCCCATTGTCATATAGAAAATACTTTATATCCAGAAGAAACCTTTCTTTGACATTTGAACTTGAAGACCTGTGAAGCATTAAGATCAGAAGAAACTACAGTTCAAAAGTATTGGAAAGCACGAATGCTAATGGCTTCATTGCCAGATGCAAGGCACTAGAAAACAACAACAACAACATTTGAACCATCAAACGAAATCCGTAACAATTCAAATTGTAACCTTGCAAATATCTTTCCAGCGAAGCATCGTCCGAGGCTTGAAGAAAGATCAAACTGTACACCAGCACCCTGTGCATAGCCCTCGTGGAAGACTTATCTTCGAACTGAGGGGAAAAAGCAGAGGCGCTAGCAGATTATCTGGAGACTCCATTCCCGCCCAGGGACGATCCACAGAGCGACGACCACACTGGCCTCGTTGAACAAGCGACTTCTTAGAAGTCGGACACGCGGACCACGAGCATCTCCACATCCCGATAGTTACCCCTCGCAAGGTAACTTCCACCATCCAAAATCTAAAATCCTGAAAAGCCCTTGGACAGGACCGTGTAATAGTGGAAATTTTCCATCACCTACCCCTTAGAGCCTTAATTCATTTGACTCGGATTTACAACGCATGTCTCAGCATGCGCCATTTTCCAGTTGTGTGGAAACAGGCGCGTGTGGTGTGCATTTTGAAGCTGGGTAAGGATTCGGGTTTCCCGTCTAGTTACCGAACCATCAGCCTCCTGCCAATTATCTCGAAATCTCGAAAATGTTCGAAAAACTGCTTTGACCCGCCTTGGACCTATTCTGGAGGAAAACGGCCTCCTACCGGAACATCAGTTTGGTTTTCGTTCTGGCCACTCCACCACAGAGCAACTACTGAGAGTAGCCGAGAAAGCCTCCCTGGCTTACCAGGAGAGGGCTAAAACGATGGCAGTGTTGCTTGAAGTGGAAAAGGCATTTTCTACCACTTGGCACTAAGGGGCTTGTCTACAAGCTCGTACAGCATAAAATCCCCCCTCCATATATTTACTTGGAGGCTAGTTTCCTACAGGAACGCAAGTAGGGTATTTGACGGGCAGCTGGCGCACCCTTTTATGGGCAAGATGTCCGCCATGCGTGATCTAAGGATTACTAGATAAGATGGTAGCGGAAGCACGACGTTGTAGGTGTTTGTGACTGATTCTAGGAACAATGATCAAGGTGTATAGCAGCGTATACACGTGTATACACGTTCATGGTCTGTTGAGCATGTCGTGTACTATATCGATGTATGCTACCTAACGCAAGAGCTTTCTATCTTAATTAAATATATTATCCTAACATAATGACACCCCACCCCTAATCGACTAACCTAACCTAACCTAACCTAACCTAATCTAACCTAACCTAACCGAACCTAACCTAACCTGGCCCAACCTAGCTTCTACTCCTTTTACTACGGGCTTTCATAATTTAACATAACCTAAACCCCATACTTCTACTCGTTTTACCTAAGTTAACATTAGTTAACCTCCCTAACATGCTGACCTGTCATGGCATGTAATACGTCCTCTGATTGGTGATCAGAGGATATGGTCGGTGAATTTATTTTGATAATTCTCCCGGTTAGGTCGGTGAGACCCGTAAACCCACGACAGGTGTAGTCCTCCAGACATTCTGGGGGTTGTGAGAGAGCGATGTGACCGCCAAAACATAAAAATATGGTGCTCTCTAAAAAGCGGTTAATATTACTGCTTCTCTTCAATATCATCAGTGAAAAATATTGGAGAGCAAGAGGATTAATGACTTCATTGTCAGAAATCCAGCATTAGCTAACAACAACATTAGTTAACCTAAGCGACCAAAAACATTCCTATTTATTAAAATATTTTAACCTAACCTATCTCGTCCCATTTTACTCGAGCATTCTATTCTTCTATAACTATTCTGATCTATGCACCATGCCGTTTCAAGCTTAGATATTTCGCATTCGATTGCAGACGTTTTTTCGACAACTTTAGATGCTTTGAAAGTATTATGCTCTCTGACATGCAAACCCTAAGGATTTCATGGTATGTTAGTGCTATTTTAGGAGTTGCTAAGTATTTTAGCCAGTTGTGGAGTATTGCAGAGGTTTTCAGGAATGTTTGCAGCTTCGTTGGAATTTTCTGTTTTCACGTCTTTAGTATGTTTTAATGCTTTTAAGGGGCATATGGACCCTTTTAAACAATTTGTTCTGCTTTCATGATCAAATTTCATCCTTTTGTAAATTTATGATATTCTCGTCTAGAGCATTGCCTAAGGTCTTTCTAAGACTGACCTAACTTAACCACAAACCTCTTTAGAGATATTTCTTCATCGTTATCTGACATTATTCATGCTTCTTCTCCTCCCGCTCACACTCTTTCTTAAACTATCATTAGAAGACGTTGTAACCTTGTTGTCCAACTAACTATTGTCTACGATTTTGTTCACTGCTCCAGTATGCTTTAGGTGCTAACCTCATTTTTAACGATTCTTTTGCATAGTTCTGTATGTTCTTA
The DNA here is from genome assembly GCA_030765045.1 of Tenodera sinensis. Taxonomy (NCBI): domain Eukaryota; kingdom Metazoa; phylum Arthropoda; class Insecta; order Mantodea; family Mantidae; genus Tenodera; species Tenodera sinensis. The sequence continues at coordinate 80,551,024 of CM060961.1, forward strand.
TGGTAACACCTAAAACGTTGCCCACATTCCACCTAAGACTATCCTAACCAACAACCATCATCTCCAGCGCCATCTTAACCTGCACGACCACAACCATCGCAGCACACCACAACTCGGTTATCACCACCGCCGCCATAACCTACACGAACACCACCACCACCATCACCACCATAAGCACCATCATTACCATCACCGTTATCCTCACCACAATCGTTGCCATCACCACCATAACCATCATCATTACCATCATCATTACCATTACCACCACCATCGCTACAATCACCACCACCATCGTTACCATAGCCGCCATCCTTACTATCATCACCATCGTTAACATCATCAGCATAACCACCATCATTACCATCATCACCATCGTTACCATCAGCATCATCGTTACCATCTCTACCATAACCATCACCATTACCACCATCCTCACCATCGCCACCATCGTTACCATCATCACCATCACAGCCATAATAATCACCAACACAATCATCACCAACCCCGCCTATTATAATCTAACCAGTTTCTTTTAAAGTATTCTTTTACGGCTTCATTCATCATTATTGTTTTTCTAACCCTTTATAGAGCCTTAAACTAGCACTAAAATATGTTCTAACCAATGGTGTTGAATTACTTATAGTTCGGTATTTCTAAGACATGTACAATATCCTTAATAGTATTTTAACACAATCGTCTGATTGTATACAGTTAATCAGGGTATACTTACTTTAAGGTAGTAGGGTAGACGCCTCTCCTCTTTTATCTGGGCTGGAGACCAGCACCTAGAGTTAAAGTATAGTGCTCGGGTGATAAACTCTTGTATATCTGATCATACAGCCCAGCAAATCTCATTAACGACTGATAGACACTCTCAAATAATTCATAAAAATATCACACATTCTACACTATTTCATTCATTTAACAAACAAAACTTAACAAATCTAAGTTACCTATTAAACGGTGCAAATTGGGACAGGGTGTATTGTGAGCAGGGCCCAAATATGAAATTAAGTGTATTCTATAATATTCTAAACTACTATATAAATATATGCTGTCCACTGATCCACTCTCGTAAATCAAACATTAGAAAAATGAAAAACTTCAACTGGATAACTCCTGACATAAAGAAACTGCGTATTCAAATTAAGTTAGATACTGAAAAAGTTAAGTACAGTAAGTCAGCATCTGATAAGATTGCAATTAATAAATTAAAATATTTGTATGATCAGACTGTAGTAAAAGCTAAACAAAACTTCATTAGTAGTAAGATCCTTGAATCTGATAATATGAGTAAAAGTTGCTGGCAAATTATTAATGGTTTCTGTAAACCTATAACTCCCACTGATAATGCCCCTATTGAACTGAGCATCAATAACTCAAATTTTATTGCCAAGCACGACGAAGTTGCTCAAGCTTTTAATAAGCATTTTGTGTCAATAGGCAGTAACATTTGTGCAAACACAAATATAAATGAATTCACTAAATCTTCAAATTACTCCAAAATAGATACAAGTATCTACCTCTACCCTACACATAAGGCTGAGATTGTAAATATAATTAGTAAATCAAAATCTAAAAACTGTATAGGTGTCGATGGAATTCCAATGTCACTTCTAAAAACTTGTAGTACTGAAATTGCTGATCCATTAGTTGACATAATAAACTCCTCCTTAGCAACTGGAATATTCCCCGATAACTTAAAAGTAGCTGTAGTAGTACCAATTCATAAAAAAGGAGACAAAACCAATATTAACAATTATCGGCCAATATCTATCCTTCCTGCAATTTCCAAAATATTTGAAAGAATTCTCTATAGCAGAATAATTAAGTATCTAGAGAAGCATAATTTAATACCAACTGTCCAAAATGGATTTGTAAAAAATAAATCTACCATAACTGCAATTGTCAATTGCATCGAAGAGACAGTAAGGTGTATTGACTCAAATTGCTTTTCAAGCAGTGTTCTTTTGGATTTAACTAAAGCTTTCGACTGTGTTGAAAAAACTAGCTTAATGAATAAATTAGAAATGCTTGGTATCAGGGGCTTAGGTTATAATATCATAAGGTCATATATGACTAATAGGAGACAAATTGTAAAATTAAAAATAGATCATCTGTATCAATATCCAGCTCTGAAAATATAACACATGGAGTTCCTCAGGGTTCGATTCTCGGCCCCCTATTATTTGTGCTATATATGCATGTCATAGATAACTATGCTTCTGATGGGATAAAGATTATTCAGTTTGCTGATGATACAACCATCACTGTAAGTGATAATGACATATTAAATCTAGAAACCCGTTTAAACGATGTAGTTAGTAACATTGTTCAACACTTCCATAATTTAAATTTAAGTGTTAACCCTAATAAATGCGAAATGATAAACTTTGGATTCAAAATTATGAATCATCCACCAGAATTAAAAATTGATACAGAGGTAGTAAAAAGTGTGGACGAAACACAGTTGCTAGGGATTGTTTTAGACAATAAGCTCACTTATAACTCACAAACTGACAAGATAGTAGCTAATGTTAGTAAAACTCTATATGTCCTGAGATGTCTAAGAAACCCTATTCCTATTTCTACTGCTAGAACTATTTACTTTGGGCTTATCCACTCCTTTTTGTCATATGGAATTGAATTATGGGGAAATACATCTAAACAAAATTTTCATAGAATATTTGTATTACAAAAAAAGGCTATTGGGTATTTAGGTGGTCTAAGGTGTAACGAATCTTGAAAAAGCACTTTTATTCTGCTGAAAATCCTTACATTACCAAGCTTGTTCATCTATAGAACCATTTTATATTTAGTTCAATTTAAATTCCCAATGAAAAACATGTCAGATGTTCACACATATAATACCAGGAATAATCAATACCTAAATCTCCCCAGAACCAGATTACATTTATCAGAGAGGGTCCCTAGTTATATGGGAGCAAAGTTTTATAATGCTTTGCCTGAAAATCTAAAATCATTTGAAAATTATAAAACCTTTAAAAACAGGATAAAAAATTATTTAATAACCAAAGCTTTTTACAGTATTGAAGAATACCTAAACTTATAGATATTTTCTATGATGTTTTGATTATACTAATTGTACTTTTAAGTTATCTAATTATATTGTATATATTATGTAATTACTAAATTCCTTTCTATTTGTGTCTCATGACATGGGCCCTTATAGGGTACCTTTTTATATCATCTTATGTATTGACTCATGATATGGTTCAATTGTGTATTCCACTGTATTGAACTGAATGAATGAATAAATAAGTCTAGTGGCAGAGTTAACGCCTCCCTTTATAATTTCTATATTTATTCTTTCGTCGACAAGCATCATGGGGGCGCGGAGAGACCAGATGAGTAAGCTGTTTTATTTTTCTTCTTTCTTCGTGAAGGCGTGGAGGAGTCAGTTGAGCAAATTTTCATTTTCTACAGGAGACGTAACGGAGAAAATAATTATCCTACGATCTAAGTTGCATTCTCTTACGCATGGCTTGCAACGCTGTAATGCCCGTACGCATATGTAGATATTCCATCCTCTGCAATTACTCTCTTGTCATCATGAGGCGACAGAGCTATTTTATAGATTCAACTGTAGAAACATTATGATGCCGGGATAGGATTAAGTTCATAGGGTTCTTACGATTTTCAAAGTTTTAAGGCACTCCATATAGCTATTGAAGCTGATGTATTGCTTAATGGCGCTATGTTTTATACCTTTGGTCTTTTTTATCACAGAGCTATCAATATCGAGAGCATACATTTTAGGTCTGAGACCAACGTAGTGACCAATGATTTTACCAGTCGCTTCATCTTTAAACTTTCCCAACACTTTCTTGTTTTGTGTAGAGTATATGGTTAGCAGGGTAATCCACTGTATCCAGATGTTCAAGCATGTGTAATTTATCCTGGTATATATATATGCTGTAGTCACTCGATGGATGAAGGAATCTGTATGTGTATACAACAGTTTAAGATTTTCAGCTCCATAATATGGAAGTAACACATCGTATTGATACGAATAAATTAGTGTCTTGGATATGTCTAGTACACTCATACCAATGTATATAGACCTGTTGAACACTATTTTACGAGAAGCCACATGAACAGCAGCAAGATTAGGCCCGTATATTGTTCGATCGGTAAATGTAGGCTTGGGTATAAGTTTTTCCAGAGTCTTCTCGTTGGTAACAAGGCGTATATCCATTCAATTCCGTATATTCTCCATAGTTTTGCCAAACATAGCGTTGTTAAAAAGTTTGTACAAATCCTTTTCAAAATCGTTTCTTGCTTGCTGCCGTAGACGATTATTAAATTCGACGTAAGGCTTTAAACCAACAAGATTGACGGAATTTTAGTGCTCGATGAACCTTTACTAGTCGTAGACCATGACTAAGAGCCTGTGTTTCAAGGCCATGTAATGTACCACATACTTCTTTCGGGATCCAAGATGGGCAATTAATTTCTTCGAAAACGACTCCCCCGGTTTCATACGCTCAGGCAGAAAGGGTAAATCATTATGAAGTTCATGCAGCTCTGCAGGGTATTCCACGTCAACCTCCAAGATATATCCAAACGAATCATCCCCCTTCAACGAACCGAGCTTTATATCCTCAGGAGAAACCCACATAAATCCTCCATAAGGAAGGGCGTGACACATAGCCCAGCCATACTGGTTATTGGCGTCTTCGTATGTAATAAAATGAGAGGGTTTACGAGGATAATACTGTTTCATATAGATGTTATTAGCCTCAGCATACCGCTGAGAAACCTGGCATAAACCTCTGATACTAGATTCAACCATGAGTAGCTGATCATGATCAAGAAGCAATTCCAACTCGATTCCAGTATACAGCAGCATAGAATCCCATGTAAGTCCTGGAGAGGTGAAATAATGCGCAGGATCGACTTCGTGTGTTTTCAGAGTTTGGTAGATGTAGATCTTAGAGATTCGAACTAGACCCCAGGATAAAAATTACCATTTTATCAATAATTCAAGAACAGATATTTGACTTAAGTGTTTAATTTTTTATTTCATCACGCTAACTTTATTGTTTCGCGAATAAATCGACTTTGAAGTAATTGACGCGTCCCGGTAACCGAACTATGAGCCTCAGGGATAAAGTTTTCTAATGTAACATTATATATGTCAGGTTCCCGCACTTGCATTTAAAATTATATTCTAAGTGTAAAAAATCGCGATATACGTCAAAATTCAATAACTTTCCGAAAGGTAGGAATCAAACCCACGATACCTCAATTCTATCATGTTCGAGTCGAGCACATCAGCTTCTCTTAGCGAGATTACCGTTCAATAGCTTTGATAAGTTATCGAGGCGAGTCAGTGGAAAGTGCTATAAGCATTTATTGATTTATATAATTTACAGGTATTGCATTACATATTATAAAGATGCGGAGTTGTGAAGTGATGGAATCGGTTCTGAATGCTATACCAGATTATAGGTGTAGTAAATGTGAAAAGAGTTTTCTACGCGATTATCATAAGAGGCATGAGCTGATATGTGGGGAGCTTTTCAAGTGTAGACATTGTGGTGATGTTTACGGTACTGAAAATCGAAGGGATGTACATGAAGGACGCTGCGACCGGGCTATAGATGCTAAGAAAGTCAAATTCTAACCTACTAAGCATAAATTATTGCTAATGTCTCCAGATGAAGATGATGTAGAATATGAAACGGCTTTTCAGGATCGGCTGAAATCATTTTTCATCCAATGCCCAGCAAGTCAGGATTTAAATTCATACCTGCAGCAGGCTAAGCAGCGCATAATTCATGCTGTTCAGAACGAACTGCGTGCTCATAAAAGTTTGAAAATTAACACTATGGCTGAATGTAATTTTGTGAATGCAGTTGGACACACTTAACAAAGCCTTTAAAACGCGAAATCAGGCTGTGTTTTTAGATAGCGACTTAGATGCCATCTTGGAAAAAAATTCGAGAAGCTTCGTGCTGAAATTGAAGAAAATAAGCTGAAAGGTAGTAATTGGGCTCTGCTGGCTGTTGATGGTATTCGACTGCATATTAACAAGTATAATCTTCTTCGAGGGAGCAGCTATATTGCTCTACCGTCATGTTTGGATGCGAAAAAAGCCTGTATAAACCCTCAGAACTATAGTGACGAAAAATGCGTTGTATATGCTGTTCTTGGAAAGTTCGTTCAAAAGGATGCTCAGCGTGTAAGGAAGTATAAGGATTACCACAAAAAATATGATTTCTCGTGCGTTTCGTTTCCTACGAGCTTGGGTGAAATCGCTAAATTTGAAAAACTCAATAATATGTCCATAAATGTGTTTGGAGTTGATGATAAATGTGAAGTGTTTCCCATAAAGGTGGTTGATGAAGAATTAACTGATCACCGCGACCTTCTTCTGTTGAGTGATTCAGCTGGCAAGCATCACTATGTCTATATAAAGGATTTTGATAAGCTTATTCGTGGGCAGAAAACTAAACATCATGGACAAATATATACATGTAAAAGATGTTTCAGTCATTTTGATGACCAACATGGACGAGGTGGGATGGAAAAATTGGAAGAGCATAGAGGAATATGTAGACAACATGGTATTGCTAGATGTGTTATGCCTGCAAGGGATAACTCTATCGTTAAATTCAAAAACGTGGAACGAATGTTGAAACTGCCATATGTCATCTACGCCGATTTTGAGAGCATTCTCGCCCCTCCTCATACCTGTTCCTCTAATCCTGAAAGCTCCTATTCAACACCTTTTCAAAGTCATTCACCAGTGAGCTTTGCTGTTTATGTCAAACCGTCATCTAGCGTTGAACAACGAGAAACGACTCTTCCTACTCGTCCCTATGTGTATCGAGGCTATGATGCGGCTGAGAGGTTTATGGAATGTGTGATGGATATGGCAAATAAACTTAGCGAGTCATACAAATCTTATATGCCTCTGAAACTCACAGATGAACAGCAAGAATCTTTTGACTCTTCTACAGAGTGCTACCTGTGCGGAAATGAATTTACAGGAGATATTTGGAAGGTTCGCGATCACGATCATATGTTCGGGGTGTACAGAGGTGGTTTACACAACAAATACAACCTGGCTTGTAAAACACCTAATTATATACCTGTCTTCATGCATAACCTGGGTGGGTATGACTCTTCATTGCCATGGAGTTAGGTTGCACAAGCGAAAGAGTGGAGGTAATACCGAGCACTGAAGAAAGCTACATCTCATTCTCAAAGTAAGTTGGAGATATTAAACTCAGGTTTGTGGATACTTACCGTTTCCTGAGTACAAGCTTGGATAAGTTAGTGAAAAACCTAACTACGTATCCCGAAACAGAGAAATACTTTGGAGAAGAGAAGATTGGCTTGATGATTCGTAAGGGAGTGTTCCCCTACGATTACCTCACATCATGGGATGTTTTGAACTACACGCATCTGCCTCAAGAGAAGCATTCTACAATAAATTAAATGAAGAAGAAATTACCGACGATGACTATGAGCATGTTAGAAATGTATGGAAGCAGTTTAATGTGAGAAACGTAGGTGAATACACTGATATTTACTTAACCTCTGATGTTCTTCTCCTAGCGGACGTCTTTGAAATATTCAGAGACCAAACTCTGAAAACACACAAAGTCGATCCTGCGCATTATTTCATCTCTCCAGGACTTACATGGGATTCTATGCTGCTGTATACTGGAATCGAGTTGGAATTGCTTCTTGATCATGATCAGCTACTCATGGTTGAATCTAGTATCAGAGGTTTATGCCAGGTTTCTCAGCGGTATGCTGAGGCTAATAACATCTATATGACACAGTATTATCCTCGTAAACCCTCTCATTTTATTACATACGAAGACGCCAATAACCAGTATGGCTGGGCTATGTGTCACGCCCTTCCTTATGGAGGATTTATGTGGGTTTCTCCTGAGGATATAAATCTCGGTTCGTTGAAGGAGGATGATTCGTTTGGATATATCTTGGAGGTTGACGTGGAATACCCTGCAGAGCTGCATGAACTTCATAATGATTTACCCTTTCTGCCTGAGAGTATGAAACCGGGGGAATCGTTTTCGAAGAAATTAATTGCCCATCTTGGATCCCGAAAGAAGTATGTGGTACATTACATGGCCTTGAAACAGGCTCTTAGTCATGGTCTACGACTAGTAAAGGTTCATCGAGCATTAAAATTCCGTCAATCTTGTTGGTTAAAACCTTACGTCGAATTTAATAATCGTAAGAGAATGTAACTTAGATCGTAAGATGATTATTTTCTCCGTTACGTCTCCTGTAGAAAATGAGAATTTGCTCAACTGACTCCTCCACTCCTTCACGAAGAAAGAAGAAAAATAAAACAGCTTACTCATCTGGTCTCTCCACGCCCCCATGATGCTTGTCGACGAAAGAATAACAATAGAAATTATGAAGGGAGCCGTTAACTCTGCCACTAAACTTTAACTCTAGTGCTGGTCTCCAGCCCAGATAAAAGAGGAGAGGCGTCTACCCTACTACCTTAAAGTAAGTATACCCTGATTAACTGTATATAATCAGACGATTGTGTTAAAATACTATTAAGGATATTGTACATGTCTTAGAAATACCGAACTATAAGTACTTCAACATCATTGGTTAGATCATATTTTAGAGCTAGTTTAAGGCTCTATAAAGGGTTAGAAAAACAATAATGATGAATGAAGCCGTAAAAGAATACTTTAAAAGAAACAGGTTAGAGTATAACAGGCGGGGTTGCTGATGATTGTGTTGGTGATTATTATGGCTGTGATGGTGATGATGGTAACGATGGTGGCGATGGTGAGGATGGTGGTAATGGTGATGGTTATGGTAGAGATAGTAACGATGATGCTGATGGTAACGATGGTGATGATGGTAATGATGGTGGTTATGCTGATGTGTTAACGATGGTGATGATAGTAAGGTTGGCGGCTATGGTAACGATGGTGGTGGTGATGGTAACGGTGGTGGTGGTAATGGTAATGATGATGGTTATGGTGGTGATGGCAACGATTGTGGTGACGATAACGGTGATGGTGATGGTAATGATGGTGGTTATGGTGAGGATGATGGTGGTGGTGATGGTGGTGGTGGTGATGGTGGTGGTGATGGTGGTGGTGTTCGTGTAGGTTATTGCGGCGGTGGTGATAACCGAGGTGTGGGGTGCTGCGATGGTTATGGTCGTGCAGGTTAAGATGGCGCTGGTGATGATGTTTGTTGGTTGGGTTAGGTTAGGTTAGGATAGTCTTAGGAGGAATGTGGGCAACGTTTGACGTGTTACCATTAGAACATACAGAACTACGCAAAAGAATCGTTAAAATGAGGTTAGCATCTATAGCATACTGGAGCAGTGAGCAAAATCGTTGACAATAGTTAGTTGGACAACAAGGTTACAACGTCTTCTAATGATAGTTTAAGAAAGAGTGTGAGGGGGAGGAGAAGAACCATGAATAATGTGAGATAACGATGAAGAAATATCTCTAAAGAGGTTTGTGGTTAAGTTAGGTCAGTCTTAGAAGGACCTTAGGCAATGCTCTAGACGAGAATATCATAAATTTACAAAAGGATGAAATTTTATCATGAAAGCAGAACAAATTGCTTAAAAGAATCCATATGCCCCTTAAAAGCATTAAAACATACTAAAGACGTGAAAACATAGAAAATTCCAACGAAGCTGCAAACATTCCCAAAAATCTCTAGAAACTCCACAAATGGCTAAAATACTTAGCAACTCCGAAAATAGCACTAACATAGCATGAAATACTTAGGGTTTGATGTCAGAGAGCATAATACCTTCAAAGTATCTAAAGTTGTCGAAAAAACGTCTGCAATCGAATGCAAAATATCTAAGCTTGAAACGGCATGGTGCATAGATCAGAATAGTTATAGAAGAATAGAATGCTCGAGTAAAATGGGACGAGATAGGTTAGGTTAAAATATTTCAATAAATAGGAATGTTTTTGGTCGCTTAGGTTAAGTAATGTTAGCTTAGGTTAAACGAGCATGGTGTTTAGGTTATGTTTAGGTTATGTTAAATTATGAAAGCCCGTAGTAAAAGGAGTAGGAGCTAGGTTACGCTAGGTTAGGTTAGTCAGTGTGGGGTGGGGTGACATTATGTTAGGATAATATATTTAATTAAGATAGAAAGCTCTTGCGTTATGTAGCATACATCGATATAGTAAACGGCATACTCAACTACCATGAACGTGAATACACGTGTATACGCTGCTATACACCTTGAACATTGTTGCTAGAATCAGCTACAAACACTTACAACGCTTCCGCTACCACCTTATCTAGTAATCCTTAGATCACGCATGGCAGCCATCTTTCCCTTAAAAGGTGCGCCAGCTTCCCCTCAAATGCCCTACTAACGTAGCTTCCGGGTGAAGCTGGCGGGTTCATTTTCTATAGGAAGGCCCATTTCCGCAGGAGTCCCAGAGGGCAGTGAACTGATACCGGCACTCTTTGCTGCTTACATGGCCGATCTCCACACACACACAAACGCACACATATCAGAATGCGGGCAATCTCATGATCTTCGCTACTAATAAAAACCCGCGCTACAACTACCGGCAAGTGCAAGCCCACTAACCCGGAGAAAAGCTCTGCGATTCTCCGGCTAGTACCTTAGCGAACCGGCTCCCGCGGGACCTTGTGCTTCGGCGCCGTTGGGTCCCCTGGGACACTACCGCGAAGTATCTTGGGATCACGCTGTACCGGCGACTGACATATAGGCACCACGTCAGGGTCAAGGTGCTACAACGGCACGCAGCCCTCCGGCAGCTGTATCCTATACTCAGATCCAGAAGCATGCCTATACGCCTAAAGCTCCAGTTATATCGTGCGATTATCCCGCCTCTAATTCTGTATGGATGTGAGATCTGGGGAGTGGTGGCGAAATCCAACTTCATCAGACTCCAGACTTTGCAAAATCGGACACTAAGGACGATCTACGGTACTGGCTGGAGATTTCCTGCCCACGTACTTCACGGACACTCCAGTATTCCGCACATTGTCAACGTGATAACGCGCGCTCGAGCAATGTACAACAAACTCCAGAACCACCCTAATACGCTGGTAAACACTCTGGGAAGATACAACCAGAGACAGCCGCGCCAACTACGATCGCTCAGACTGCCCAGGGACATCTTAGTTCAAGTGGGTTGATTTGGAAGATGCGAAAAGCGACAAAAAATCTGTATCCCAAACAGAGAACCACCTAGTTCAGATCATCTCGCAGCAAGTGATTCATAGCCTAAACCTTGGAGGGGATAAGCGCGCCACCTGGTAGGCTGAAGGCAGCCGGTTAGAGGGCGGGCACGTCCCGCTCGCAGACCAATCCCTCCCAAACGACTATCCTGCTCCTATGAATAACCCAGACACCACAAAATTTTCCCAGTTGATATTCCCCAGCAGAGCACACTCTTCACCCCTCATCACGCAGGTAGAGCAGTGTTACGGCTGGGTACTGCAGTAATGACACCCGAGCAAGGGATCAACAACCTCCTCGACTCGAACATCCTCTGGCCTCTCTGGTAAGAGTGTCAATCAAACTAATATATAAAGAGAGTTCATTTGGTTCAGAATTGAAAAAGTTAATTACTGGATTCACTTGAACCATTTCGATAAACTTTATTTAATGGCTCGTCAAAATCAGCAATGGAAGTAGTAGTGTTGGGGCTTTAGAGAGCACATCTGCTATAGTCATTAGCGCCCAAACAGGATAACAAATACAGCACGTAGACACTAAACTTGCAATCCAAAGCTTTCAAGAGGTAAAAGGTCACTACTGCAGTGCCAGCAACTACAAAGGTAAAGCTAATGCAGAACCATAGACTAACAGGAGAGACACATCAAAACGAAACGTGAAAAATGCCATACAAGTGAAGGCAAGCAGAAGATAAACTAAGCGAGTGAAACATGAACCTCCATACCGTTGAAGAAAATGCTCTACTGTACTTAACACTTATATAGTCGCGCCTGTTTTCATAACGTTACTTGTCGTGAGAGGTGTTCCTGACATCCCAAACAGAAACGGATCTAATTTCATATTTGTGCTGTATATCATTAATATGTGTTACTGAACAAATGACTCTTCGGAAGGCTACCTGACCTTATTTGAGTGTATTTTCTACATTAATAAGGTATCAAGTCACTTTTCTTTTAAAGACATACAATATTTCCTATTTGCTTAAAACCCATGGTAAAATCATTTTTATCTGGCATCGTTCTCTACCCTGACTTAAGCAATTACACATATTACTGATGATACATTCTGTCACCTCATTCAAAAGTTTTATTAATTTATTCACTGTCACTGGCTGCAATGGATGCGTTATCACAACACCTTTCACGTGCTTTAGACAATTATGGCTTTCAAACATCGGGCACAGTGTGATTTAAATTGTATGTCTTTATTTATCTAATACCTCTTGCAGAAGTTTCCGCACTCTTTCTTCTTGTATTTCGAAAGGTTCAATTGCTGAATTAACCACACACAATGGCAACAGCCAAGCAGTCCCTATGGAATACAGTGGCAAGCTAATTCAGCGCACTATTACGAACGGAATGGTGCGGAGTGTTGACAATATCCCAAGGAATATTGTTCCGCATGTTCTTGGAACACGAACTTCCGTTATTGGTTCTATTTTTGCTCAAGGCTTGCACATGACTTCTTAGAAAGGTACCAAAGATCACGAAGGTATATGTAATAATATATCGAGAAGAACGGCTGGGGTGTTCTGAACACACCACACGACCTCTAAAGGGTTAAAGTATCTTCCGGTGTCTCAGCCAGGGTCCAGAACAGCTGGTGCTGAAATAAGACTTGTCGGACAGTGACAGGCGCATGACAATGAACAGTGACGCAGCGTCCTAAGGTAACAGGTGACCATGACTAAAACGGCAGTGCTCCATGTGCAATATAGTTTCAGTCACTTCCTCTAAACAGCATACGCACGAGGAAGTCTTCCAGGACACAGCGAAGGGTTTCCTTTACCTAAGTTTGTTGCCTGAATATCCGCCCAGTGATACATGCAACACGAATCGACAAAATGCATATGAGCGAGCTAAAGTCATCAGAAGAAACGTAAGAACTAAAGCATTTGGGAGCTAAAACCGGTGTCTTTGCAGCAGTATCATGTCCCATTTCCTATGTGTCCAGGAACCCATACCCTGGATACGCTGCGCCAACGGATAGTAATTGTACAGCGACCGTAGGCTCTGGAGGGCACTTAGGGACTCCGAATATACAATGCAGGTCTGCAAAGCTTGCCGATGGATATACAGGGTGGAAGGGAAGTCATTATACTTATTCCTTCTAATATGTTCTTCATAGAAACATTACAAAGAAAACTGTCTTATGGCATTTTGTTCTTTGATCAGCCGATTTCGAAAAAATAAATGGTGTTTGTTCCAAATTGTATGCGTAATTCCACGAGATTGTACGAGATCGCACGAAGATCAAATTTTGTTACATGTAAAATGCGCAGAGTTACTTATTGTTGAAATAGCTTCGGTAGTAATTACGGGACTCACACCGGGTTACGAAATAATTAATCACTTAAAGGACGTGAGATAAGTCGAGAAAGTTGCGTTCAGGTTGGTCAGCGACTAGACCTGGATTCCGAATGTAAACAGGTCGACCACTTTCACTTTCGTCTGGATGTTTTGGCAGGTAACGGTTGTGATTGGCCTACGTTCGTACAGTAAACATAAAACGAGACGTGTGGAAGCAGTAGTGTTTGTTTATGCACGGAACAATCGAACGTGACGCACACACAATCGGTAGTGTTGGCAGCTTGTTTGCGATCTCCGTAGGAAATGGTCAGAGACAAACCTAAGATACAAAATGTGCTGCAAATACCGAGATCCACCACTGGCTTAAATTAATGTAATGACTTCCCTTCCACCCGGTAGGAAGCCTATGGATTTTTTCTTCTGGGGTGACGTGAAAAGTAGGATCTACAAAACACCAACTATTGCCATTGAATCTCTGAGAGAATACATTTATCTGACTGAAGAAGAAATGCGGAACAATGAGGATGTTTTTGTTAGAGTGCGACGTAATTGGTTAAAAGTACGTGAGGCTTGCAGGTGCACAAATGGTGCACACTTTGAACAATACCTGTGAAGTGGGTTAACCATTTGGTTTATTGCTTATTGTTTCGCTGTCACCTTAAAATATTGCTTTGTAAGAGCCTAAGTCAGAGAGATGGTTTGGTTTATTAAATTATAGCAGTATCAGCTACGAAACGCTATAGGTTTGATGTTGAAGGAGATAATGAACAATATCCTTAGATTAGTGAGCTTAAGTTACAGTATGCGTTACTGGAAAATTCAGATGTACTTAATTATTACGACGTGGCAGACACGGCATGGTATGTGTTTATGTTTACACTCACTAGCTGCGCGGCTCCGTGACGAGTGTTTGTTTATGTTCTGACCTAGTGAAAATGAAAGCTGCACTGTTGCCAGCTTGTTTTCAATAAAACTAAAGTATCTCCGTAGGAAATGGTCCGAGACAAAAACGTAGGATACAAAATGTGTTCCAAATATCGATATCTATCACAGGTTTAAATTAATGTAATAACTTCGTTTCCACTCTGTATAAAATGCCTTGATGAGTACCAGAAATTTCAGCAGTAAAAATCGAGCACTGCGGTAAAACATGAAATCTAAAACTGGCGACCAGAACCAGAGCAATCCCACTCACCGATTGTCCTTGTAGCCATCAGTGTAGATAACACAGCAGGGTTCAAAGTGACCTTAAGAGTTGAAAGGGCCGAACGAAGTAAGGAAGGCGACGAGTATGCAACACAACCGTAATCAAGTTGTGACCGGACATACTCGATAAGCCCCAGGACGAGTCACTGATAACGCGTAAAGCAAATCTTGGCTTTGCGTAGGCGAAACGGGAAGACCAAATGAATTTTCTGTCAAAAATCAATCCCGAAACTTTCGTCTCTTCTGCGAAAAGAAGCGCATCTGGAACGAGATGAAGAGAAGGGGGAAGAAAGGACTTCTGAATTCAGAAGCTAACACAAAGGTTTTTCCTCGTTGGATAACTTATGATCGTTTTGGAAACTCCAAAAGAGCCGGTCAAGACAATAGAGGCGGCGTTCAAATGCAGAAATCCGGCAAGAACTACAGTAAATGGAGAAGCCATCCACGAAATCATAAAGCGGGATGGAACGCACTCCCCAATGCGATTGATTGCAATAACGAATAATGTGACGCTGAATACGGAACCTTGCGGTATTCCGCTCTCTTGAGTAAAAATATTGGAGAGAACTGAGTCCACCCCTACGCGAGGGGTACGAACAATACCGCTCCTCCAAGTGTCATATGGCCTCTCTAGGTCAAACAAGATAGCAAAAGTTTGACCTTCCCTCAGATATCCGTTCGTAGATAAAGAGACTGAATGGTCAACCGTAGAACGGAAGCGACGAAAACCGCACTGACTGAACGTTGGTCAGCAGATTGTCACAAGGCAGCCAACATGTCAAGCGCCCGATGATCATTTGCTCCAACATAGCAGAACCAACTAATGAGAAAGATCGGGCGATTAGTGGAAGGGAGATGCCAATCCTTGCCAGGTTCTAAAATTGAAAAGTGCCAAGCGATTAGGAAATAGCGGTGCGACAGATAGGGTTATATACCTGTAAGAGAGTTCATCGACCGAAAATAAGTGTTGTGGTGTTTAAATGTGAACACCACCCGGTCAAGTTGCAGTGTATGGAAGACGCCAGGTCCTACCCCGTCTCCTGTGGGGTAGAAATGGTGGAATAACCATTGCCGTTAGAAGACGGAAAGAAGACTTCCCGATACTCAGCCTGGTCCTTGATGGGCAAACTTGGGCGTGGTAATGTGATGAGCTGGAAGCACCAACGAAAGCGTACGTCAGAGCGTCAGCAGCATCTCTAAGGCAAACTATGGTGTCATTGTTAAGCCTAAGACCAGGACTGTAAACTTTGAAACTTTGCCGTCAACACGACGAATCTAACCCCTAAGGACAGAAGATGGTGTAAATAACCAAAAAACTCCACAAAGCGGAAAAGCGAAGTCTTCTTATGGACCTATATGATGCAGCGGCCTTTGGTGCGCATTCAGCTGAAACTGACCAGATTATCAAGGGTATGTTGCTGCGGAAATATCCGAAGGCTAGCTATCCCACCGGTATTCGTCGGTCCACTAAGGGACTTGCAAACCTCTCGGTTGGGTAGACAAAGGACAGATATCATGTTCAGCAGAGGAATCTATCAGGAATGTAAGGTATGATGGGTACACATGACAATGGTACGTAGTGTGATTGCAAACTGGTAAGGCATGGAAAAATCATCTCTAAAGATATTAGAGACAATGTACTGCTCAAAGCGATGTGCAAGCCGTGCTGGGCAATTCAGGTGAGAGTGGGTGCCAGTAGAATCAGGAAAAATAGGTTCACCAGTGTTAATAAGAGAAAGTGAAGTGCGAAAAAGTCTGCAAGCTATGTCCCATTTACGCAAGCCCGGGCGATCCCCAAAAGGAATGGTGAGGATTGAATTCTCAACTAAATGTAGGGCTCTGGGATACTAGATTTCACAGGACTTGCCCTGTTAGTTCCGCCTGGGACTAAGGCTTTTTGGAATAAGTGGCCTTTGCCCCATACGCAGCTCCGAAGGAGTGTCAGTTTCATGGGAAGCTGAGGTGAGATGCCAAGCGATCACCTATAGACACGGAAAGAGTAAAGCGCAGTGAAGTCAAATGTGCCCTCTGGTACCTTGTAGCGTGATCGCAGTCCAGGTGAAGAAGTGCCTTAAACACATAGTCTTCACTGGCATAAGTCTTAATGTCTCTGTGAAAGTCAATACTTTTGGGTTAAACTTTAAATTTCCATGTTTCAGAACAGCAACAGTCTTCGAGCCGGTGGAGTTGGAAGTTGGTGCATGAATCCGAGCAGAACCGAGAACGGTGGTGGCTACAGGGCCAGTTTGTGTACCCAAACTCCACTTTGGCACTTGGTTTAAAACAGACTTCAGGGTAGAATGTTGTCCAAGAAGTTGCGTTTCTAGATTTAGGAGAAGGATAAACACTTTCATCCCGGGATCCAAAATTATCTCGTCCAGGTAATGTGGCAGTGGTGGGATGGACACCGCTACAGTTCACACAGCTAGCAGCAGATGGAAAATATCGCATCCTTACTACAGTTGAAGCTTTACAAGAGGTATTAGTGTGACCTTGGCACTGAAAATAAGGGTTATGTTGTGAATTGTACGGTTCGACAGCTATAACCTCATTATCTGTCTTTATGGATGGAGGTGGAACACATCATCCTTCTACTCACACGGTAAACCTGCGTGACACCCTCATACAACAGATAACCCTGGGTCTCTTCCTCCGACATACCATACAGGAAGGGAGCGTTAATCACGCCTTTTGACTTTAGGCTGCGGTGGTTCTCAACACGGATAGGATCATAGGACAGCTGTGGAATATCTCGCTGTTCAACAAACTGTGTGGTAGTGTAATTCTCAATAAGAAGAGAAGCTGTTCTGAAACAAGTACAGAATAAAGAGAGCTAGCTTCTCACCCACTGGGATGATAGGGCTACACATGGAATATGGCAGCTAGTCATCCCTCTCAGCCTGAAGTTCGGCGAAATACATAGCCCTGTCTGATTGACTAGGGGTGGGTTGGCCTCTAGCCTACGCTTTAGGTGATGAAACCACAGTGGTGTATTGGTAATGAGTACCCTTCCTGAAGATGCCACCAAAAGACCCAGACACGCATCCCTCTACCAAGACGAGTCTCCACTCACGACCTACACATGAGAGGGTGGTTTGACTGACTCCCTCACCACAAGGAGCACACACCCAGGGAGTCACAGTGGCTCGCAAACCCGGGTGTGCCAAAATTCCTACCTACTTTTGTGGGCGCCTGACATCTATGAGGTAAATGTCACGCGAACCTGGGAACCCCAAAGTTTGTAACCTTAAATTAATTGTATTGCACTGCAAAATCAATACTTTAACCTCAGTTTATGTGAATTATTATTCATCAAGAAGAAGTATGAAATCAAAAAGATAAGTTAATAGAATTTCACATGTTCACACACAGAATCAATAAAAGCCAAAGGTGTTCAGTTGAGCATTTTGGAATTGTTATGTGAAACCCTTAGGAATATCTCAAGACGTAAGACCATCTCCAACAAAAATCCATCACTGAAGGACAAAAGGATTCTCATAGAGATAAACAAAAACCAACCCCATGGCAGAACAGCCCTATGTTGCCAAGGTCAACCGCCCAGTCGTTGCGTCCTGCAACTGAGCCCATTATAGGCGTAATGAGTGGGGTGGTAGTTCAGGATGGTACGTGATCATCGCTCCGATCCCTCCAGACCAGTTGTACGGTATTCACGTCCTGGGGCGCTATTCCTTTAATGAAGTAGCTCCTCAGTTGGCCCCTCAGGGACCTAACGAGATTGAGTGCAGCCCGAATCAGACTTCCCGGCGGGGGAAAATCCATGGCGATACCGGGATCGACTCGGCTCTCCCGCGCCAGACAGACGCACTACCATTGCCGTACGGGAGCGATCGCTCTTATCACCTTTCCAGGAGAGAGCTGTTAACATTGCAGTCTTCATTTGGCACAAAAGACGCTGGATTGCAAGAATGATACGAAAAAGTGACATTGAATGTTTGATGTCTGATTCACCCTTGTAACTGACTGCATACTACGGCTAGTGTGAAAGAACATTATCAGATATATTGTATGTTCCCTCTTTATCCCAAAATAGTAGAACTCTAATACCCTGTAACAATCACTTAAGATAACTAAATCACATTTCAGGTTGAATAATTGACACTAGGAGAGCAAGTGGGTCATTCTATTGATTTAAAAATATAGTTTCAGGGTATGTGGCACCTACTTACATAGAACTGTCATTCAAGGCCTGGAAAAACACATAGTGATCAATTTACATATGCACAAAACATTTAAATGTTCTATACAACGTTGCATATGGCTGCACTAATGGAGGGCCATCAATGAAACCAAACTTGTGTACTTCCTTACTGAATAAAAGAAATAGCAGCAAACATAAAACAAAATTCATGAAATGAAAAAATGAAATTCAGTTTTATGGACGAAATTTAACTGCTGTGGTTATCAGCATCTCATTCTATGTGACATGAAAGACCGCTTAGCCCTTCGTTACTCGCGTGAATAACTGTAGCGTGTTTACTTATTTGCGCATAAAATCAAGTACGTACATCTCACATATTATGTATGAAACTGAGCTTAACAGATTTTGACATTAACAGCATTTTCTTATTTCCTTTTGAAACATACCTGATGATTCCCTCCCAGATATCGTCTATTGCTATTGGAATTCCAATCATATTTCACTAACTTGCACCTCATTTCTTGCGGCATTCATTAAATACAGTACAGTCATTTACGTGCAATTCACACACAGATCCATCAAATGGCTAGAGCAAGGCCATTTGGAATACTTTGTACACCATTTCCTGGTTGAGTTATCGTTCGATTTTCCACATTCATAACAAACTCCTCGGGATTCTGTTCCTTCCTCTGCTATCTTCCTCTTCATCAGGCAATTCTTGAGCACGTCGTAAAATCTTTGCAGGAGTTTGTGGGATTTCAGGCCTGGGTCCAATCTGTGGCTTTATCAGTTCCTATGAAAAGTTAGAAATGAAATCTCTCCTCTGTAAACCTTTGACGTTTTCCTCTTTGGCTTTGAAAATGCAGAAGGCAGTGATTACAGCTATATTTAGCAGGTTATAGAACACAACTGAACACAACCATAGACTAGCGTCTGGTGTATCCTTAAATATTTTTCTGACACAGTTGGTCCATTGAGTCAACACATACCTTTGTCATATTATTCAAATGTTACAATTTACAGCTTTTTTCATTTGTTTCAGGATCTACAGCAACATCGTGATGCATTGTGGAAACCAAGAGAACAAACTTATTTCTTTTAGGTTAGTATGAAACGCGTTTTGTTCTAATCGAAGCTAAATAAAGAACGGGTCTTCTGAAAGAAAGTGGTCACTCTGAGTTACATGATTATCACTAATTTCAACGCCCGCCTCGGTAGCGTGATGGTTAGTGTGTCTGCCTTACGTTCAAGAGGTCGCGAGTTCTAATCTCGCTTAGGGTAAATTTTTTCCGAAGTTTTCCCTACCCTGAGAAGACGAATGTCGGGTAACTTAAAGCTCCATGGACCTCGGGCTCATTTGAGCATCATTTCACCCACTTCATTTCATTCATTCGTCCGATATGACACAATGTTGGAGGAAGTTAATTAAAAAAAAAAAAAAAAAACTAATGTCATCAAACCAATGTAGCAAGTGTCAAAGTCAGAGCTCTCCTCAACTACATTTCTACAGTAAGATTTAAAGCTTTCACGGCGCGCGTTATTAATTAAGGCTTCATGGGTATTGTAGACTGGCCGAAAGCTCAATGTTTTTGAACCTCACATGGCTGGTCACCCGTGAAGCTTTAATTAACATTTTTACAATAATTATGATTATTATTGCGTGTGCAATGGTCCGAAATTGTAAATATGTGTTTACATGTCCTAAGACTCCTTATATATTTTAAATAATCACTTATATTGCATGTGTTAACCGCTATCTTCTTGTTATAACCCTTTAATATTTCTTAGGTATTTTGTATCTTAATTTTAATCATGTCTTTTCTTAAAATTTGACTTTGTCATATATCTTTGTATTCTGGATCTTTATGGTCACCTGAAATGTCAGGCAGATGTCACAATCTTTGTTTGAGAAATATATATATATATATATATATTGTTGTTAGTGATGGTGGCAGTGCTAGTAGTATGCTACTGGTTAGAAGTTGTAGTATTGGTAACGAAAACAAGTAAATGGCTAATTCTTATTTATTTATGCCAATAAACTTACTGTTGGTGTTTTTAAACACACAAGCCGTGTGTGGGCAAAGTTTGAGAGGTAGAACTGGAACTTAAAAATTCAATGCCGCAACTGGGGTTTGAACCACAGACCTTCCGCTTACCGGGCGGACGCACTGACTACTGAGCTATTGTGACAAACTGCCAGAATGGCATTAAATACGAACTGGTTTGAGAATTTAATGCCATTCTGGCAGTTTGTCACAATAGCTCAGTGGTTAGAACGTCCGCCCGGTAAGCGGAAGGTCTGTGGTTCAAATCCCAGTTGTGGCATTGAATTTTTAAGTTCCAGTTCTACCTCTCAAGTAAATGGCTACCTGGAAAGTATTGCAAATACAGATATTGGGATAAAAACCTTAGATTTTTTAAAACACTCACAATATATAACATCCATTGCTTAAGTGTACAAGATGGAGAATAAAATGTACATGGTATACTTGTCAACACTTTGCAGAAACTGTAATGCAAAAGCTCATCCAGGTGACACTTGTTATCCAAAAGCACACAGGAAAACAAAATGTCCGCTGCACACACCACAAGAGCAACTACAAAACTGGGAGAAATGTTGCTGTTTATATAATCCTTAGACGCTACACGAGCCTGCATATCTGTAGGTCTCTTCTGCGAACTGCAGCAATGAAAATAAGTATGCTGATGATACCTGTCACCCACGTAAGGGATCAATGGTTAATTTTGCGCAGAAGTCTCTTAATCATACTTAAGGTTCTTTTACATGCTGCAAATATACGACACAGAACCACATGGTTTACTTTTAATCCAAAGGATTTTTACACCTTCTAAATATCTATCACCCTCCGACATATTTGAACCCACAACCCTGAACACCAGAGGCTAGCATGTTACACCTAGACCATGGAAGGTGGTAAACTCATGTTGTGATACCAGAGGAAAGACAGCTAAAACGTTTCTTATTCTATAAATGATATTGCCATTCGAGAATGTTTTCCAGAAGCATCTATTCTTGGCTATCACTATCAGTGTATCCATTAATGTATTTAGTAAAATAAGGCACTAGGTTTTACTGGTTTTTGCTGGTGGCACATTGCATAGGCTTATTTGCATTTTACATATATTAAAATATCCCCTTTGTGTAATATAGATTTTTAAGTTCTAAATTCAGGATTAACTACACCAGAATGTTCCATATGACCTATTTAACTGTCTTTCACTTCCTTTTCCTGCTATACCATTAATTCTACGAAAGTAATAGTGAGCAAGCTGAGATATATTCTTCAATGCAAACACTTAACAAAAATAATATAATAAATGTGGACAAAATTAGAACTTTCTTAGGGCTCAACTTTGAATATTTATCTTGCCTTTAGGCAGAAATAAGAAAAGCCAACAGCATTGAAAAATCCAGTATTACCACAACGATAAATGACAAATGAATTTTGAGATAGCTAACTTAGGCTGCAAACAACATGGAAAAGTTGTTCCTTTGTAATTTAATCACTTCACCCCCATTACTAAAAAAGGCAAGTTGTTAAACTTCTTTTCGCATCAAATCAAATATAGCTTACAGAGAACATGTAAATTTTACCAAATAAGAAATGATACTGAATATAATGAGTGGTACTATCCATTTGTAGATGTTTTTATGTACAATTTAATACAAGTTTCATACCAATAGAGAGCTTTAGATTCAGCAACAATCTTGCTTATAATCTGAACATAAAGCAAAATGCTTAGACACTATCCTGTTGACCTTGTGAAATAGTGTTCTGGCATTTGAGCAACAAGGGAAATTTACCCAAACATTATACTACTTTGTCCTCATGAACCAATTTGTTTCTTTTCAAATGTGGAAACTTAGTAAAACACTTATTGCAAAATTTACACACATGTGGCTTTATGCCTTCATGAATCAATTTCTGTTTGCTTCAAATGTGCTATCTGAATAAAAGCCTTGTTACAAAAACTGCACTGATATGGTTTCGAATCTTCAGAAATCAACTTGTGTTTTTTCAGATTTGATAACCAAGTAAAATCCTTGCTACAAATGTTACATCCGTGTGGCTTTATGCTTTCATGAATCAATTTGTCTCTTCAAATTCGATATGGCAGTAAACCCTGGTTACACCTTTCACAGTTGTGTGGCTTTGTGCCTTCGTGAGTCAATTTCTGTCTTTAAATGTTACAAATGAGTAAAAACATTGTTACAAATGATGCACTTGTGAAGCTTTATTACTTCATGAATCAATTTGTGTTTTTAAATGTGGTGAATTAGTTAAAACCTTGTTATTAATACTATGCTCGTGGCACTTTGTGCGCTCATGAATCAATTTGTGGGTTTTTAAATGATGCAAATGGGTAAAAGGTTTGTTACAAATCTTACACTTGTGTGGCTTTATGCCTTCATGAATCAATTTGTGTTTTTTCAAATTTGATAAGTCAGTAAAATCCTTGTTACAAATTTCACAATTGTGTGGCTTTATGCCTTCGTGTGTCAATTTGTGTGTCTTTAGATGATGCAAATGAGTAAAAGCCTTGTTGCAAATCTTACACTTGTGCGGCTTTATGCCTTCATGAATTAATTTGTGTTTGTTCAAATGGGATAACTCAGTGAAAGCCTTGTTACAAATGGTACACTTCTGTGGCTTTATGCCTTTATGAATCAATGTGTGTGCTTTTAAATGATGTAAATGAGTGAAAGCCTTGTCACAAATCTTACACTTGTGTAGCTTTATGCCTTCATGAATCAATTTGTGTTTTTTCAAATGTGATAACTCAGTAAAAGCCTTGTTACAAATTTCACAATTGTGTGGCTTTATGCCTTCGTGTGTCAATTTGTGAGTCTTTAAATGATGCAAATGAGTAAAAGCCTTGTTGCAAATCTTACACTTGTGTGGCTTTATGCCTTCATGAATCAATTTGTGTTTGTTCAAATGTGATAACTCAGTAAAAGCCTTGTTACAAATGGTACACTGCTGTGGCTTTATGCCTTTATGAATCAATGTGTGTGCTTTTAAATTATGCAAATGTGTAAAAGCCTGGTTACAAATCTTACATTTGTGTTGCTTTATGCCTTCATGAATCAATCTGTGTCTTTTCAAATTTGATAACTCAGTAAAATACTTGTTACAAATGTTACACTTATGTGGCCTTATGCCTTCGTGAATCATTTTGTGTCTTTTCAGCTTTGATAACCGAGTAAAATCCTTGTCACAAATGTTACACTTGTGTGGTTTTATGTCATCATGAATCAATTTGTGTATTTTTAAATGACGCAAATGAGTAAAAGCTTTGTTACAAGTGTAACACTTGTATGGCTTTATGTGTTCAGCCATGATGGCAACTTTCCCATCATCAGATATTTCTGAGCAAACACTGGCTCTTATTGAAGATATATTCGTATCTTCACTTTCTGCACTTGGACATCTTTTATCACTTTCACATTCACGAGTATCCTCCTTCATTTTGAAGCTTATGTCACTTTCTAAGTGTGGACTGCAGAGTAAAGCTGCTGCATAACTGGTAACACCTTCATTGTATAAACTGAAATATAAAAATAACACTATCAGTAATAGCTAGAACGCAAGAATGAATAAATATGTGGCAATAGCAGCTCATTGGAGTGCTTTGGGAAAGAAATGTATAACAAGTAAAGCCCTGAAACTTATGTTACTGCCAGAGTTGTTTAGACATAATGACTAGTGCTGAATAAAAGGAGACAACTCCTAGTGATAACTACATAAGCATCAAACCTGTTGAAGCATTCCTGATAAATTTGCTGTATTTAATAGTTTAGTTTATAGGATAATGAATACACCCCTTAATAAATAAGAATTAAACACACATTTATTGCATTAATGAATGAGCTTAATACAGATTTTGTACATAAAAATGGAGAAATTGAATAAGCAGAAGACTGTAAGGGAAGTTTCTAGCATCAAGAAAACAAAAGAAGATTGTCTTTTTGTACGCTTTACTTACCATCCTTCGGCTAATAAAAAATGTACAAAAATGCTCAGTCATGAAGTAAATTTGGTTGCTCAGAATAAATATAATACAAAACAGTTGTTTAATGTTCTCTTAAAAAGGTAATATATCAAAATATAAAACTCCAGGAATTTATTCATTTACGTGTTTGGGACAAGCTTTACCTTCATAAAATTAAGTAATTTGGAAAACGGAATAAAGCAGCATTAAGAAATAGTAAGTATAAAAATGGATAAATCAGATGTGAGGGAACATTTTTGTTCCTTTGACTATAAATAAATGCACAGGGTCAAATTATTGAAATAATGAAATTGGACCTATAGATTTAATGGTTTGAGCAAATAGTTATTTTGGAACAGCACAGCATAATGAATGTTGGAATTCTGCTGATTGATTCTGTCAAAAACTTTGTTTTGCTTCCAGCAATTGGTAATAGAATAGGAAAAACGCATGTCACATAAATCACTTACTTACAGTCTCATTTGTATTTATCTTGCTTCATTATAACTTCAGTTTCATATCATTCATTAAAATAAAATAAATAATATTAATAAAGGGAAACATGTCAATATGCAGTATTGACTAAACAGCAATAGACAGTATGTTGTTTGCTAACAATGCTGTCAAATGCAAGAACAAATGAGAAAGGAACAGAAAAATAGTAACATATTTAGGGAAGATTAAAGAAGATGGATCAGCAGAGTAGGGAACAAAATATCAAAAAGAGACAAGGGAGAAGGGGGAAATAGATGTAGAGAGAGAAAGTTTCAACAACTTCACAGCAATGCAATGCTGGCACTGTAACTCAGTTGGTAGAGAGCCTGCCTGCTATACAATGCGTCCGGGTTTGATTCCCAGCTGGAAGTATGAGCTTTCTATAGTTAGGATTATTGCTTAGTCTCCCCAGAGTCTGGAAGTAAGAATGATAATGTGAATGTGTGTGAATTTATTTTATAAAAACAGTAAAGACCAGAACCCAATATTAATTGAGTAACACCATTGGCTATAGGCAATATTTTCCACAGGAGAGGCCACCGATGTGATGGTGGGATGTAAATGGAGTAATTAAAACAAAGAAATGCAAAAGATCAGGATGCCAAGCATGCCGGGGAGCAGAGTGATATACAAATGAAACAAGTGTGTACATAGCATATGCAAAACTGAGAGCATTACATATGATTGATAATCTGTAACCATTTGGTACAGATAAATATTATATATCATAATTATTATTTATTTATGCCAACAAACTTACTGTTGGCGTTTTTAAACACACAAGCCGTGTGTGGGCAAAGTTTAAGAGGTAGAACTGGAACTTAAAAATTCAATGCCACAACTGGGATTTGAACCACAGACAGGTGAAATACGAACTGGCTTGAGAATTTAATGCCATTCTGGCAGTTTGTCACAATAGCTCAGTGGTTAGAGCGTCCGCCCGGCAAGCGGAAGGTCTGTGGTTCAAATCCCAGTTGTGGCATTGAATTTTTAAGTTCCAGTTCTACCTCTTAATCATATATCATTATTTATTTATGCCAACAAACTTACTGTTGGTGTTTTTAAACACACAAGCCGTGTGTAGGCAAAGTTTGAGGGGTAGAACTGGAACTTAAAAATTCAATGCCACAACTGGGATTTGAACCACAGACCTTCTGCTTACCGGGCGGATGCTCTACCACTGAGCTATTGTGACAAACTGCCAGAATGGCATTAAATTCTCAAAGCAGTTCGTATTTCTCCTGGTAAACCACAAAGGCAGTCTCACATCAGAGACAAATTACCCCAATGGTGACTTACTATTGTAAGTAATTTATGTCCCAGAATTAAATAACCTTCAGATGGTAATTATTATTTATCTATGCCAACAAACTTACTGTTGGTGTTTTTAAACACACAAGCCGTGTGTAGGCAAAGTTTGAGAGGTAGAACTGGAACTTAAAAATTCAATGCCACAACAGGGATTTGAACCACACACGGCTTAGTATTAATATAAAATATCCTTGTCACAAATAATCTATGAAATAAAATGTAACTATTACGTGCTATTATTTGATTTAAACTGTACTATTAACCTTAGTAGTATTGGAGCACCAGATATACAGTTGCAATGTGCACTGGATTATTGTTGTTGGTTACATATGCAATTCAAATCTTATATATTTAAACGAGCAATTCTTGTATCTATAAATATATTCATATATTTATTCCGTGCAACTTGGAAACGGCTCTAACAATTTTGATCAAGCTTTGTATTCAGATAGAGTTTTGCCTTTTAAGTTCTTCTATATAGGTGTAATTCCCGAAAAATCGCGATTTTACATAAAAAATAACATTTTTTTATTCCCGCTTCTACAGTGCAATTCTTGTATATATATGCCCCGTATTTCAGAAAGGACTCTAAAGATATGCTTAAATTTTTGTATACATGCATATTACATTCAGTGTTTTCTCTACTCACTTTTGGGTAACACATTCACATCTCTTTATCCACTCAGTCTTCTATAAACAATTTTCCATAAAAAAAACATGATTTTGCACCAAAAACATTTTATGCGCACTTTTAAAATAAGTCATACCATGTTCTGTATGTTTGAAACAGAAGTGCTATTACATTCACACTGTTTGCTCCTCTCCTCTCACGTTTAGGTAACACATTCACACCTCTTTCTCTACTCACTCCTGTAAACAATTTTCCATAAAAAGTGTGATTTTGCACCGAAAAACACTTTTATCCCCACTTTAAAAATAAGTCAAACCATGTTCTGTATGTTTGAAACATAAGTGCTATTATTGTAGAAAGAAAAGCCTACGTAGCTTTATAAGTGCTATTACATTCACCCTGTTTTCTCCTCTCACTATTAGGTGATACATTCACATCTTTCTCTACTCATTCTTCTACAAATAAGTCATGCAATTTTCTGTATGTTTAAAATAGAGATGTTGCATATTACATGCACAGCGGTTTCTCTACTCACTTTTAGGTAACACATTCACATCTCTTTCTCTACTCAGTCTTCTATAAACGATTTTCCATAAAAAACGTGATGTTGCACCAAAAACACTTTTTTTTTTTTTTTTTTTTTTTTAATTTTATTGAAATCGATCAGCAATAATGCTTTTACAGATTTGTGAGAATAACATAAAATACAGAACATTATAAAGTTGTTAAGGTTGGCTACATCAATGTAGCTCCTCGAACATAATTTTTTTCATAAAGGAGGAAGTAATGTAATAGATCGCATATACAAGGTAAATGTGTAGGAGAACATTTTAAACATTTTGTGAAAAAATTAAAGGTCGGAGTCTTCTGAGCTTGAGGTCGAACTGAGCAGGATATCTTGAGGCAAGCGTTTACGAAGGCGTGTTGGCCGGCGTGTTCTGACGCCGAGATGGTATTTTACAGCTCCAGGAACCTCTTGTAGGCGTATGAAAAAGCGGCGTGCTGTTTGGCGTATGAACTGTGATATGGGGAGAAGGCCTAGTTCTTGATGTAGCTGTTGGTTGCGCACAAACCAGGGAGCATTAGTAGCGAGTCGTATCACTTTGTTTTGAATTACCTGTAATCGATGTAGGTGTGATTTACAAGTACCACCCCAAATAGGAGCAGCATAAGTGAGAATAGGGCGAATAAGGGAACGATAGAGTAATAAACTGGAATCAAGTCCAAGAGAACTGCGTCTATTGAGTAGTGGATAAAGTTGAGAAAGCCGGGCTGAAGCAAGGTTAACAGTACGATTGATATGCGGACGCCAGGTAAGGCTAGTGTCAAATAACACCCCAAGATACTTCACTGGAACGTTAGAAGGTAACCAAGGAATACATGTGTTATGAATATACAAAGGTGGGGGTGTACGAATAATACGAAGAGAGAAAATTTTTGCCTCTGTTTTATTAGGGTTTAAAGAAAGGCGCCAGGTGGAACACCATTGTATAAGTGAGTTCAAGGATTCTTGTAAGGTAGCAATAGCAATATGAAGGTCATGATTGGAGTAATAAAGAACTGTGTCGTCAGCATATAAAGCCACTTCAGTATGTTCGAAGATTGGAAGATCCGAAGAATAAACGTTAAATAGAAGTGGAGCTAAGATGGAGCCCTGAGGGACACCAGCCTGAATGGATTTCAGTGAAGAAGAGGTGCCACCTATGCAGACCATAAACTTTCGATTTGAAAGATAACTAGAAATAATATTTAGTAAGTATTGCGGAAGACCTATACGAAACAGTTTCAGTATAAGTCCATCATGCCACACTTTATCAAAAGCCTGAGCGATATCCAAAAACACAGACGGTGTGTATTGTCGATTTTCAAAGCCATTAGCAATAGCTTGAGTGAATCGAAGCAGTTGGTGAGTAACAGAGTGATGTGGTCTAAAGCCAAATTGAAATGGAGGTATGACATTATTACTAAAGATAAATTTAGATAAACGACGATGAAGAACCTTCTCTAAAAGCTTTGAAAGAGTTGGTAGTAAACTAATTGGACGGTAACTTGATGGTAAATGCTGAGGCTTATTGGGTTTGTGAAGGACAATAATTTGAGCAAGTTTCCAAGAGGTGGGAAAATGGCCAAGGCGTAATGCAGAGTTCATAATAGAAGAAAGGTAAGCTAGGGCCTTTTTCGTGAGTTTCTTTAATACAATGTTTGGTACCAAATCATGTCCGGGAGATTTTTTATTCCGAAGGCGAGAAATAAAAAATGATAATTCTCTAGGACTGGTAGAAGATGGCCGAATAGGAACAGTGCATTGTGATTGGAATGCATCAAGTTCTTTCCGAAGAGATTGCGAAATAAGAACATCGAAATTAGGATGAGAAGTAAATGTTTGTTCGAAATGAAAAACACTTTTATCCCCACTTTTAAAATAAGTCATACCATGTTCTGTATGTTTGAAACAGAAGTGCTATTATGTTCAGTTTTCTCCTCTCACTTACAGGTATCACATTTATCTCCCTTTCACTACTCACTCTTCTGTAAACAATTTTCCATAAAAAGCGTGATTTTGCACCGAAAAACACTTTTATCCCCACTTTTAAAATAAGTCAAACCATGTTCTGTATGTTTGAAACAGAAGTGCTATTACATTCACACTTTCTCCTCTCACTATTGAGTGATACATTCACACCTCTTTCTCTACTCACTGTTCTACAAATAAGTCGTGCAATTTTCTGTATGTTTGAAATAGAGATGCTGCATAATACATTCACAGTGGTTTCTGTAGTTACTTTTAGGTATCACATTTACGTCTCCTTCTCTACTCACCCTTCTATTAATAATTTTCCATAAAAAACGTGATTTTGCACCAAAAAACACTTTTATCCTCACTTTTAAAATAAGTCAAACCATGTTCTGTATGTTTGAAACAGAAGTGCTATTACATTCACACTGTTTTCTCTTCTCACTATTAAGTGATACATTCACACCTCTTTCTCTACTCACCCTTCTACGAATAAGTCATGCAATTTTCTATATGTTTGAAATAGAGATGTTGCATAATACATTCACAGTGGTTTCTGTAGTTACTTTTAGGTATCACATTTACGTCTCCTTCTCTACTCACCCTTCTATAAATAATTTTCCATAAAAAACGTGATGTTGCACCAAAAACACTCTTATCCCCACTTTTAAAATTAGTCATACCATGTTCTGTATGTCTGAAACAGATGTGCTATTATATTCACAGTTTTCTCCTCTCACTTTTTAGGTATCACATTCACATCTCTTTCACTACTCACCCTTTTGTAAACAATTTTCCATAAAAAGCATGATTTTGCACCGAAAAACACTTTTATCCCCGTTTTTAAAATTAGTCATACCATGTTCTGTATGTTTTAAATAGAAATGCTATTACATTCAAACTGTTTTCTCCTCTCACTATTAGGTGACATTCACATCTCTTTCTCTACTCATTCTTCTACAAATAAGTCATGCAATTTTCTGTATGTTTGAAATAGAGATGTTGCACATTACTTTCACAGCGGTTTCTCTACTCACTTTTAGGTGGCACATTCACATCTCTTTCTCTACTCAGTCTTCTACAAACAATTTTCCATAAAAAACGTGATTTTGCACCAAAAACACTTTTATCCTCACTTTTAAAATAAGTCAACCCATGTTCTGTATGTTTGAAACAGAAGTGCTATTACATTCACACTGTTTTCTCTTCTCACTATTAAGTGATACATTCACACCTCTTTCTCTACTCACCCTTCTACGAATAAGTCATGCAATTTTCTATATGTTTGAAATAGAGATGCTGCATATTACATTCACAGTGGTTTCTGTACTTACTTTTAGGTATCACATGTACGTCTCCTTCTCTACTCACCCTTCTATAAATAATTTTCCATAAAAAACATGATTTTGCACCAAAAAAAACTTTTATCCCCACTTTTAAAATTAGTCCTACTATGTTCTGTATGTTTTAAATAGAAATTCTATTACATTCACACTGTTTTCGCCTCTCACTATTAGGTAACACATTCACTTCTCTTTCTTCTCTCACTATTAGGTAACACATTCACTTCTCTTTCTTTACTCACCCTTCTAGAAATAAGTCATGCAATTTTCTGTATGTTTGAAATAGGGATGTTGCATATTACCTTCACAGCGGTTTCTCTACTCACTTTTAGGTGGCCGATTCACATCTCTTTCTCTACTCAGTCTTCTATAAACAATTTTCCATAAAAAATGTGATTTTGCACCGAAATACACTTTTATCCCCACTTTTAAAATAAGTCAAACCATGTTCTGTATGTTTGAAACAGAAGTGCTATTACATTCACACTGTTTTCTCCTCTCACTATTAGGTGATACATTCACACCTCTTTCTTTACTCACTCTTCTACTAATAAGTCATGCAATTTTCTGTATGTTTGAAATAGAGATGCTGCATATTACATTCACAGTGGTTTTTCTACTTACTTTTAGGTACAACATTTACATCTCATTCTCTACTCACCCTTCTATAAACAATTTTCCATAAAAAATGTGATTTTGCACCAATAAAACACTTTTATCCCCCCTTTTAAAATTAGTCATGTCATGTTCTGTATATTTTAAATAGAAATGCTATTACATTCACACTGTTTTGTCCTTTCACTATTAGGTATCATGTTCACATCTCTTTCTATACTCTTCTATAAAGAAATCATGCAATTTTCTGTATGTTTGAAATAGAAATGCTACATATTATATTCATACTGTTTTCTCTACTCATTCTTAGGTAACACATTCAAATCTCTCTCTACTCACTCTTCTACAAATAAGTCATACAATTTCGTGCATGTTTGAAATAGAAATGCTACCTATTACATTCATACTGTTTTCTCTACTTGCTTTTGGGTAACACAGTCATAATTGTTTCTCTACTTACTCTTCTAGAAATAAGTCATACAATTTTGTGCATGTTTGATATAGAAATGCTGTATGTGACATTCACAGTGTTTACTCTACTCACTTTTAGGTAACACCTTCACATGTCTTTCTCCACTCACTCTTCTACAAACAATTCATATCATCTATACAATTTGAATGTTTGTATATATCTGTTAATCTCGAAAACCGCTTAACCGATTACCGCAAAATTCGGCACGTATATGTATTTTTTTCATGGAGAGTTTTTATGGTAACAATTTTACTAGACAATATATTACTTTCAAATGGTTTTCTACTCGCTTTTCTTTTACGTAGCACATTCATGTATTCTCTGTTTGCCCTTCAACATACAATTCATATAATATTCTCGGATTGAAATATAAATGCAGCGTATTACATTCACACGATTTCCTCTACTAATTCTTCCTTTACGAGACACAATCAGTCTTTTTTCGCTATTCGCCCTTCAACATATAATTCATACAATTTGCTATATGTTTGAAACAAATACAACGTATTACATTCATACTACTTTCTCTACTCACTTTTGTTTTATGTAACAATTCACATGTTATTCCCTATGGTTTGTCAACTTCATACATACCAAGGCCTATACATATCTTATGTTGAAGAGTGATTAAAATCCAAAATAGGTTGACCGATCGCCATGAAAAGGTTTTTATGCAGTCCATTTTACCACGCAATGTATTACGTTCATATGGTTTTCTCTACTCCCTTTTCTTTTACCTAACATACTACTCCTTCTTCTGCAAACAACCCATACATTTTTCCATACACTTGACATATAAGTGCAACGTATAACATTCACACATTTTCTACTCATTTTTCTTTAGTAAAACACAATCACATTTCTTTAACTACTCCCGCTTCGATGAGCAATTACGAACAATTCATACACTTTTCTATATGTTTGAAACATAAATGCGTAGTACATTCACATGGCTTTATCAACCATCTTTTCTTTCTGTAGTATTTGTTATTCTTCAACATTGCTTTTGCTTAGTGTTGCTCCGGTGTTTTAATAAAAAATAAAGAAATAGTTAAAAAAGTTGTTTTCTAGTGCCTTGCATCTGGCAATGAAGCCATTGGCATATAGTTAAAAAAGTAAAGTAATCACAATTGGTGTCTGGAGTGCGACGAAAAGCACAATATGGAACAGTTGATGAAACAAATGTTAGCCAAGATGGACATAATGGGAAATGAAATGAATTCCGGAATGCGGCAGAGGAAACAAATATGAAAACCAGATTGGAAAAATGTAAACTACGGAATAGAAAATATGGGAACAAAAATGGAAGGCAAATTGAAAATGTAAACTCCGAAACGGAAAAGATGAAGACGGGAATTTCAATATGAAGACAGGTCTATCGAAGAATACTAACGAGCGACTGGCCGGGGTTAAGGAAGCCATGGAAGAACTTGATAGAAGTATGAAGGACCTTGGTCAACCTGTTAACGTCCTGGAGTCAATCACAGCAGCAAAGAGCTGAACTCCATAATGGAACAAATGCTCAACGAAAACCTGGGTGGATATCTATGGGGGAGGCCTGCTTTCAGCAGTACACATTTTACAGCTGAAATGATGGTGTTTATGCAATATATTTATGTATTTCTATATCTCTTGTATCTCGGACATTACTCTTAACAATTGCGACAAGTAGTTTTATTTAGTTAACGTTTTGCCTTTCAGGTTTGTCTAAATAAGTATCTTCTCCCACAAAAAATAACATTTCACAAAAACAGAGCCGAAAAACGCTGAGCAAAGCTCGGTCGCCCAGGTACTAATTCTGTTATTTGACCACTTAGAGTCTGAAGTTTGACGTTGTTGAGAATAGAACTTGATTAACAGATGCAGATGAAGAGACTAAGGAATTTATTTGAAAAGAGTCACCTACTTCCCTACAGTTCTCATACTGTAAAGTAATTATAACCGAGTAAAGCATTTCTCATATATGTTGAACACTTCTAGTTACATTTTTATATGCTTCTGCCATCAATGGACACAGATACATATACATCTGAAAATATATAAAAAAAACCTAGCACACCAGCACATGAAGGGTCAAGGCTTGCTGCCCAGCCGCTGCGTCCCCCATCTCTGACCACTACAGGCGCCAGTGGTAGTGTGCAGTACTGGAGGGTGGGACATGGTTTTCACCCCGAGCCCTAACGGCTAGTTATGCGGTCTTCGCGACTTGGGGCCACTACTCCTCCATTGGTCCCCTGGGATTTATGAGGCTGAGTGTACCCCGTGCCAGACCTCCCACCGGGGAAAAATCCCCATGCTGGTACAGGGGATCGAACTCGGGTCCTCCGCGTCAGAGGCAAACAGGCTACCAACTGCGCTGGGCCTTTGATAAATTTAAAAAGGTGTTCAAGGAATACAACATTGAGCTAGCAGCAGTAATCCATTACTCCATAAAAAACCTACTACTTTCAAACATCAAAGATGCTATTCCACCTAACAAAAAGTCTGGCATATACCAAATTGAATGCAGTGAATGTAATGAAATATACATAGGAAAAACCAAAGGAAATTTAGAAATTAGATCCAAGGAACACGTTAGAAACAATAAGAGTAAACAATTAGACAAATCAGTGCTTGCATTTCACTTTTGGACAAAAAATCATGACAAAGCTTAGAGCCGAAACTTCTCAAACACATAACCGGAAAACAAGAACTGTCCACATGGGAACAAATCTTTATTTTATAAAATAGAAACCGAGTATTTAATTTCGACATTCCTCAGAGAGACATTTTCAGTAAGTTCATTGAGCCGCCACCAGAAGAAACACCAGAAGAAGCATCACCATCTGCACCATCAAACACCATGGAAACCCAGTTATTGTCCGGTTGATAATGGAGGAAAGTTAACCTTCGAAACGCGTCCCGGAAGAATATGTTGTGAGTGTTGTTCAGTGTTATTAATTAACTCACATTTTAAATTAAATTAAATGTGTTATACTCATTATGTTCAGTGAACAGTCCCATATGTAACACTAACAGGGAATATGACACTGTGTCTGTTGATAGTTACTTATACAACTTGATCAAATAACTGTGTTATACTCAGAGCTCTTTTTATGTGGGAACGCTGGGGGACGCATTCTCCTAAACATTTTCTGAAAACAAAATTTAAAAACAGCTTATCTTCCCGATTAAAAACTAGAAAATGTGCTGTTATAGCTACTGATTGTTTTTATTAATATTTGTTGGCTTGGTTTCCATTTATAGAGGTTATAGTGGCATTAGAATCTTTTTGCAAACATCAAAAATAAATTCATAGCAACAACCGCTTTGCTATCTATCTTCTCAGCAAGCTTCTTGTTCACCATTGGTTATTTAGTGTTTATGAATAATAATTTATGTGTATGTGATATGAGCAAAGAATCAAAATCGGTACTCTTTGGCCATGTTCATAGATATAGTTCAACTCCTCGCAGTGGTAGACCTGGTAATAAGTTGTGTCTGGTTGACGCTTAGTGGCATATCCACGCTTGTAGTGTATTGTACAGTATGTGGATTTTCAAGTTAGAACACATGATGAGTCGAAAAATATGTAACTATCTTACATGGTCTCCAGCATCCAAGAAAATTAAACAGAACAACAATGAATGCATTTCAAATTATAACGATGGAAGTTCGATGATGGTGGATAATAAAGCAGTCAAAAACGAAAGCACTGACAACATGTGTGATGCTGATGAGTCCTCGAGTGTGACAAAAAATTAGATGAGGTCCCTGATTGTTGGTCTTTGGATCAAAAAATGCATTTTGTGCAAAGCATGACTGGCTATTGATTAAAAATAAGAAACTTGGTTGCAAAATATGTTTAGAAGTTGGAAAACTGGGACCAGACAGAAACAAACAGGGGATGAATATTGCAAAGGTGTGGGCTACAATTTCTGTGTCATCTTATGAGGATGCAAAGACAAATGAGATGATCTATCTGTGAAAGAAAATACACAAACATAAGGAAAGTTCTGCTCATCAAGCTGCAGCTAAGATTTTACATAACTCCAATGAAAACACTTTAGGAAACTCCTGCATAAGAGCCTTTGAAATCAAAAAAGAAACTGTACATGTGTTCCACACGACATACAAAGTTGCTAAAAAGAGCCAGGCTTTTAATGCTTTTAAGTATGAGATTGAACTTCAAGAACTAAATGGAATAAACATGGGCTGCATTTTACATTCTGTAAATACTTGCACAAACATTATTAAGCATATTGATCAGAGATGTAAAAGACTTGTAAATAAAATAATTGACTCGGGATGCAAAATATCATTAGTAACTGACGAAAGTGTGACGATTAGCCGACTAAAATATTTGAGAATTTACATAAGAGCAAAGCTTCCTGAAATGAATGAGCCTAAAAATTTTTTGTGGATATAGTTGAGCTGCATGAAGTGATTACTGAAGTATATACAGTACACTGTTAAAGTGTTAAAATGCCCATGGCTGTTCTGATAAGTTTTTCCGAGAAAATCTTAATGCAATTCCAACAGATGGAGCTGCAGCAATGATGGGAAGCAAGAAAGGCAACACTACTGAAAAAGAATTTCCCACAGATTTAATGTAGCACTGTGCCAACCATAGACTTGAGCTGTCGGTTGGAGATCTAATAAAAAAAATTTCCCATCTCAAGTACATCCCTTAGTCCTTTTTAGATAAATTGTATTCACTGTACCATCAGTCACCAAAGAATGCACGAGACAGCATGCTGAACAGCTTGAAACTCATTTATTGAAGATAGGAAGAATTTTTGGCAACAGAGAGGCAGCCTTAAGTTTCAGAACTGTATTAGCCTTTTGGAACAATTTTCAAGCTTTGGTTGTTCACTTTACTGCTGCTAAAGGTGATGAAAGCAGACTCTAATGAAAGAAGTATGTATGAGGTCTTGTTAAAGCATATTACAAAGGTTGATTTCATTCTTGATCTTAGATTGATGTGTGACGCTCTTCAAGAATTGTCAGAATTAAGCCTTGAGTTGCAATCACGGGATATGATATATTCAGCAAATCGAAGGATAAAAAAACAACTACTAGTCTTTGAAGAACGGAAAGTGAAGAGTGGACCTTATTATAGTGAAGCACTTGAAGCACAACAACAACAGAGCTTCAGGGGTCCTGTTCTAGATAGGGGATCAAAAAAGAACTGTCTTAGCCCTTCAGAATTTTATGGAAAGGAAGAATAGAGAGTCAGCTTCTAGAGGCAATCGAAACAGTGTCCCCAAGTATTAGACAGCTTAACTTGGTCAAGTAATTCCGGGATTACATATAGTGAGCATGAAATAAAATCCTGATTTAAACATTTGAACTGCCTCAATGAGAAATTCTGAGGGATTTCAGGATTTCAAGAAAGTGCCAGTCTCTATTTCCTGTTGTGAGTATGTTGAAGTGTTCCAATTTCTACTAGTAAATGTGAACGGGGATTTTTGTAAATGAACCTGATCATCACTCCTACTACAGCTTCATAATACCTTTCTACATTTAACAATTTGCCCTCAGAGGTCCCTGTCTAGGGGATATATGGATGGCGACCACAAGATACCCAAGCTGAGCAGAACATTACTTCCACTTACTGGTGTTTTCTCCTCACTGTAGCTTTTCTGTCTGATCTTATGACCTTTCCTTGGTCATCTCTTGTTCTCCAACCCTGCTATTAGGGTACCCGAGGGCTATGGAGTCTTTACTTTTCCAAGCTTTCAATTTCTCTATAGACTCTTAACCCCTATCATGGCATGTAATACGTCCTCTGATTGGTAATCAGAGGATATGGTCGGGGAACTTATTTTGATAACTCTCCCGGTCAGGTCGTGAGACCTGTAAACCAACAAAAGGTGTGGTCCTCGAGACATTCTGAGGGTTGTGAGAGAGCGACGTAACTGCAAAAACAAAATATGGTGCTCTCAAAACAGCGGTTACTATTGCTGCTACTGATATGTTCTACATTAGAGAGCAAGAGGATTATTGACTTCACTGTCAGAAATCCAGCATTAGCCAACAACATTTAACAATTTAATGTTTATTAAATTGGTTGGGCCTCCTCTCCAACTATTTAAACCAGCATTTATGTGAACTCTTGGTTTATGCAAGGTCGACACCTTGGAATGTTCATCTCCAAGAGCAAGGAGAGATGGCGTGATGACTGAACCAAAGATTAAATGATGCGACTGTTGTAGCTGCTGTGATAAGGTATTTTTAATTAAATATAGTTTAAAGGGAGAATTTGAAGATATATTACTGAGGCCCCCCCCCCAAATGCCCATTGTTATTCTTATTTAGATGATTGGAGCTGCAGCAACAAGTTGAAGCAAGCAGCAAACAGTCAATATTGAAATCTGGCCTATTTATTTAATTATTATACATAGAAATGTTATCTGCTCGGCTTACTTAACTTTACCTAACACATAGGCTACTTATAAAGTAAACAAGTCCCAGAGTTCCCCTAAACTTTTTTTTAGAGAAACAGCACTTGTTATACTCATTATGTTCAGTAAACAGTTCCATATCTAACACTAACAGGGAATATGACACTGTGTTTGGTGATAGTTACTTATACAACTTGATCACATAACTGTGTTATACTCATTATAAAGATACATAGTTACATTTATTATATTATATATGTGCTTTATGTTCAGTGAACAGTCTAACACTAACAGGGAATATGACAGTGTTAGTTACTTATACAACTTGATCAAACAACCGTGTTATGATCATTATGTTCAGTGAATAGATCCATTCTAACACTAACAGGTCTTATAACAATGTCTGGTGACAGTTATCTATACAGCTTAATGAGCAATTCCACAGCGATCATCAGTGAATGAAAAGCAGTTCTAGACCTAACACTAAAATCGAATATGGGGAAAATTTAATACAAATAGCTCTTTTACAAAGAACTAACCAGATGACTTACCTTAGTGGTTTTGTGGAATAAAAGTCTTCATCGGTTTCATCCTGTAACAATAATTTATGTGTAAAACACATGATCAGCTTTAACCCTATGACTTATCTTCAAAAAGAAGAGCAGAACCAAATATGAAAACACTTTTTGTATGACCTACAGAGAAGAAATTACTTCACATTCAAATCATCCAATCAAGATTAATATTCTTCCATTAAAATACAAACTTTTGTTGCACAAAGGAATAATATACACATCTGTGGATTCCTAAAGACGTTTTTCATAAACATTAAAATGATCAGAAATAGTGATATGTTCATAATATGTAAATTATAACTCATCTTTATGGGTTTCTTTCTTTTTTTTTTTTTTTTTTTTAATGAATGTTCTCCAACGTAGTGTCATATCAGATGGTGAATGAATGAAACGGGTGAAATGATGCTCAAATGAGCCTGAGGTGCGTGAAGCTTTAAGTTACCCAACATTTGTCTTCTCAGGACAAGGAAAAACCTTGGAAAAAACCTTACCCGGATAACTTACCCTAAGTGAGATTCGAACTCGCGACCTCTTGAACCTCGCTAACCATTACACTACCGAGGTGGGCCATCTTTATGGATTACATCTCTGGATGACACACATCATTTATTACGTTCACTGTTTCTTATTAGTTCAATAATTATATCAGTCAACTAAATGTAATTATTTTGAACACTTGTATCTGACAAGAAAATTCAAAGCTTTTAAGCTCAAAATTTAACACAGTTGTGTGGTAAATCAAATTATGTGAATTTTCTGCAACGAATAGCTTGCATATATAATACAAATATAAATATGAACTGAAATCATTTACTCAATACTTGTGGCCAAAATAACATTAAATGCCTATCTGGAAACAAACTATGGCACCAGCAAATAGCATTATAAACCCTCTGGTATAACGGTTCAGTCATTTATAACTGAACTTGAATGATCCCATTCTGTTTCATGAATTGAAATGTTACAATGATAGGCATTTTTAATTTATCTGCATAAGAATAACTATACAATGCTACATTTGATCTAAACTGTTTTATGTAAAGTAAGAGACAACAAGCTAAGCATGAAGAGTTGTGTGAATATACCTTTCTGTCTCTAAAAACCCACACACGCTTTAAGAAAGAGGCACAAAGGTATGTAATAAACATGTCAGGTGTACACTAACTGGATTTGTGAGGCTCTACTGTACTTCAGAAGGTGATTGAAATGAACAAAGCATGGTTTAAGGTTTAAAACGAATCATGGTAAAAACAGAATTTTATATGTAACAGATTATACTATTTTAACAATATTGAGCTCTCACAGGAAACTTTCAGGGACTTATAAATAGATTAGACAGAACCATTTTATACATGCCAACTTAACAATCATAAAATGAAGACTATCCTCAACTCCCGCCTACATGCATTTAACTTGGCATATATGGTTCACTTTCTGACCAGAATTCATATGAACCCTGATTCACCTAAAGAAAATATTTTTCTAGACAGGGAAAAAGTTTCAAATTGCAATTTAGCTCCTATTGTAAGTACTATGTCAGACCACGATGCTCAGGCTTTGTTAGTAAGAAACAGATAACTGGAAAACTAAATTACAAGAATAACTAGTGATCAGTGTACCTGTAAATTTAAATTGCTGTTAAAAGAATGAAAAGTAGACTTATGTCTATCAGCAGTGAAGTAAATGGCCAATTTGATGATTTTTCATGGTTACACTATCTTTTGATGTTATTTTCTCTAAGAAAGTAAATTCATCACAGATGATAAAGGTCAAACCTTAGATAACTTAAATATGAGGAAGTGCTGTGCAAATAAAATAAATTTGTTCTTGGAATATCAGACAATTTCTGACCCAAACATTACAGTCTACTACAGCGCACATTGTAAAATACTTAAAATAGAAATGAAGCAAAAAGAAGATATTACTCACTATGTATTGATGAATATAATAATAAAATTAAAACAGTGCGAAATATAATAAAAACTGTAACACAAAAAGTAATCTTAACAGTAGCAATGTTCAAATAACTATTGCAAATGAAGAACCCCTTATTGCCCTGTGCTGCTTTAAAGCAATAATATGGTTCACCCATCTTTATAAGATAGTTTAATAGCTTATATTTTTATAGCATACCAGCATGTATCAGTAAAAAATATGCATTTTAAGTTGATGTGTATTATAAAACATGTACTTTTTAAAATTAACATTTTAACACTTTTATAAGGAAAAGCGAGAAAATTCATGCAACCACAGTCAAATGAAACCCCATCATGCATACATGCCATAACACTATTTGAAACGGGGTTTGCCCATCTTTTACTGTAGGTTCATTTGACTATGGTCACTGGGACTGATCTCATGATATTTTAGATTGTGGCCAGTCCATTACATCTCACTTTAACATGCACGGCTATTTGAGTCACTTGCATCAAGGTGTCATCTAATTCTTGTCAGCCTTTTCTGAACTAATGGAGGAAGTTGTATACAATTGGGTTATAAAATACATGGAGTTAAACAACACTCTAATCATCCCAGTTCAGATTTAGAAAAAACAATGTTGTGAAGTGCTTCATACATACTAACTTCGAAAAAATTACTATTAAAATATGATAAAATAAACCTTATTCAATTCAAAGCAAAGCCTAAATAAGTGAATTAATTACCAATCAGATACAAGAATTACACCATAACTGAAGTATCTGATACAAAATTTGTTGGAGATGAAGAGCCCAGCTGGGGAAATGCTTTAAGAACTGCATACTTTGTCTACTTTCGCTCCTTGGTGTGACATGAAGGTAATTAATTGCTGAGCAAGAACGATACTGTGACATTGGGCTCAGCGCTTGGTGGGGCACAGACGGGGCCAGGCTGCTTCACACAGCATGCCAGGCATGAGAAAAACAGTTGTGACTGTAGACTGTGTTAATGATGAGAAAAAAACTGTGTATTTATGGTAAAGTTTTAGAAAATAATGAAGTGGTATAAATGTAACCAAACTAGATGTGATTTTCTCATGCTGGTGTTGGAAGTGGAATTCATTGAATTACCATTTTGTTCCACTGTTGTCTGAAGTTCGACGTGAATGCCATGATGGAGGCAATGCACCAAAAACTGTTAAATAGTGTGGCAGAAATTAAAACAGGATTGGAATCCACAAGAGACAAAACTAGATTCAGAATTGAAGAGTGCAAATATAAGCATGGAAAAGATGGAGACAAAAACAGAAAACCTAAACTCTGGAGTGAAATAAATGAATTCAGGAATCAATACTGTAAATTCTAGAATGGAAGAAATGAAATCTGAAATGAAAAAAATATGAAATGAAGTAACAGCAGCAAACTCCATGATCAAAGAAATGAAAATGAAGGCATAAAGGAAGAAGTGAAGACAGAAAAGAATTCCAGAATAGAAAAGAAGACAGAAATATCTAAGATGAAGATGGAGCTTTTGGTAAAGATTGATGGGGAACTGGTCTGCGTGAAGGAAGACACAGAGGAACTCACCAGAAAGGTGGGAGACTTCTGCCAGCATATGGACATTGTGGAGGACAGCTGGAAATGTCTGAGGGCCGTGGAAGTAAGAGCTGATGAGAGCATCAGGGAACTGGATGCCAGGGCAGACAGTACAACCCAAACCTGGGGAGAGAGCATCTAGTGGCCCTGGTGACAATTGTGCCTCTCTTGCAACACAGAAGTGTGTCATACGACCAAGACAAAGAGCCAGCTCAGGGCATCTTTGAGGATCCCCTAGTACAGCCTGTCACGGAAGTAGCCAACCAGGACATGTGAAGGACTGCCAGCAGGGAAGCCTGGCTTAGGTGGGACATGGAGGAGCCATTCAGTCAAGTGCCACTGTGTGCTTTGAAAAGAATGGAGAAATCATCATCTTGAACAGGATACAGGGGAAGCAATAGTGGCATGAGTGCAGCAGTGACTGTGATTTGGCCAGATATGGCAGAGCATATTCCGAGAAACCTGGATCAACTCTATGAGATAGTGGCAGAATCGGGTGACATCTGGCCTTTGGAGAAGGAGGCCTGCCTGAAATTGACCTTGGGGCAGAGTGTTACATGTCTGGGATGTTCATTGTGATGGTAGCTGAGGTGCTACTGGGAATGGATGCCCTCAGGAATGAGGGGATGGTTGACATCAGCCACAGGGTCCTGCGATACAGACAAGATGAGGTAATGTTACAGAGCCTCGGCAAACTTCTGGACCTCAGCAGGGTGACCCTGGAGGAGGTTGCGGTTGGAGCCCCAAGGAGCAAAGTGGCTGAAAAGGTGGTCCACAGTCATGGAACCTGGGGGTTGTTTTCACATTGTGAGCAGGAAGGCATTTCAACAAATCTATATGAAGGGAAAGCTGAGGAAGATCCGTCACAACTGGCAAAGTTGCCAGAGCTTTCAAGCAGGATGATACTCATTGCCCTACCCTATGATATTGCTACGGACCATGCCAGCTGAAGTGATACAATGGTAATGTCTACGGCACCTATGGGCTGCCCTGAGAGATGCTGGTGGTACATCCAGAATGTCTAGCCAACTAGGACAATGGTAGTCGGGACAACCACCATTGAGGGAGCAATGTCATGTCAAGCTCGGCCTTCAGCAGCGGAAAGACTTGGCCAGGCTGCTTCGCACCACATGCCAGCCCTGCGAGCAGGCAGAGACTCTTAGGGCCACACTGCCTAGTGCAACTGCTTTAAGACTGTAAAAACTGAAGTGGCAGAAACAAAAGGGGTTTGGAAACATCCTCGAGATTTGTAAGTCATTTCCTGTCTGTCTGTCTGTGTGACATATTCCCCAGTATATAAGGAGGCCTGAAAAGAACAGTTGGCAGTGAGTTTTAGAATTGAGTTATGGACATCAGTTGGTGAATGTCAGTGAGTGCAACACAGCTTTG
The DNA here is from genome assembly GCA_030765045.1 of Tenodera sinensis. NCBI lineage: Eukaryota > Metazoa > Arthropoda > Insecta > Mantodea > Mantidae > Tenodera > Tenodera sinensis. The sequence goes on from CM060961.1 coordinate 80,595,187, forward strand.
CATGTGTGTCATCCTGTTAGTATGTCATAAGAAGAATCAATATCTCTTGCGAGTGATTGTAACACCATAACAAGGTTATGGCAGAAAGTGGAAATAAAGAGTGATACTGAAAGGACTGAGCAATGTTAAAAGAAGAATGGATATGAGTTGAGATACTCCAAAAGACATGAAGAAAACTGTGTATTTGTAGTAATGTTTAAGAAGATGAATAACTTCATAGAAATCCAACCGGACTGCAATTTTGTCACAGTATTTATACATTTCCATTCTGAGATAAAATAAAATCCTGATATTTACATGTCTCAGAGTTGCACATTTAAGAAAACAAGAGAAGAAGAAGCAATGTGATGCAGATTTACCTTAATATCACCATTAATACATGAATCTTCTCTATCCAGCCCCCAATCCTCTTCTTTGATTTCTATTTTGGTTTCAATTTCACTTTCCTTGATAGTTTCAATAATTGTAATTAGATCATGTTCATTCTCTGAACATGTGGAATCTTCTTCAATTTCTGGTTTGATATCACTGCTACCTGTAACAGTTTCAATCTTAACTTTCTGTACAAGGTCTTTGGTATCTCCCGCATTCTCTGAACAAAAGCCTGAGAAACAAGATTCTTCTTTGATGTCCATTTTACTATGGTTACTGTATTTGAACAGTTCTGTTCTTAAACTTCAGTAGCAGGTCTGTGGAAAAAGAAACACATTATTAGTAACATCCATGAGTTTGTTTCCAGATAATTGAAACTACATTACATTTCAACAGACAACATATGTAGCATAAAGTAAGGATGGTAATTTGGCGTAATATGTTAAGTATAACATTTTTAACATTCAAAGATCCATCTTGCTTATAGTTATATTAATCTGGATCTAATGTGTATTATAGTAATACTTGCTTTAAATTATTATTACTCCGAAAGTAATTTTGTACAGTAGAAACAGAAGAGCTGACAAAGACAATTCCAAACATTGTATGGATATTTTACTAATTTTATGCACAGGACTACCACTCCCATGGCTATACTTTGCATGTTAGGAGCCTCAATCTCTCAGCTAAACTTAATGGCTTAGGATCCCAAATATCAAGGAGAGTAGCATAAACAAATGAGATGGTAAATGCAGCATATACTTGATTATCAACAGCCCACATTTAAATTATTGCTATGTCTTATATAAATACACGGCCTGGTTAGTTTGAAGTGTTAGAGAAGAAAACATTATGTGACACATGATAACTACATTAAGTTTCCTAAACACCAGCATGCTTTGTCTTCTAAAGTGCCTACATATTTTCTTTAACTCTTAAATGGTAATACCTGTCTTATAGGCAGTTATGTTACCATGACGGTGTAGGTTGGCAGCACTGATCCATTTTATGGACATGTTCATTTAGTTATTTGTCAGGTAATACTTATCAATGTGACTGGTGTAGTGTTGAGCCATAAACTGCTTATTCTGGGCATTGTCATCAACATTGTTGACCATATATAGCCTTTAAAATTGATATTACTGTAAAAGCAAGTTTTTTGTTTACTTAAAAATTAAAGATGCTTCCTTTTTGTATTGTATTACTTCAGTGTTGCTTTTATTCTGTTACTAGCTGACCTCAAATTCTGTCGAAAGCTATTGGACTGTGGCAGTCTCACAAACTTATATTTTCTGGTCAAGTCCTGATGATGGCATCACTTATAAACTGTATATGTGTAATATCTCTAGTTTTCAGTAATGATCACTGCAACAGATAATATAGTCCCAAATATCTATTTAAAGAGAAAATTAAATATAAACGTATTTCAGAGTTTGAGAGGTAGAATTGGAACTGAAAAATTTAACGCCACAGCTGGGATTTGAACTAAAGAACCTTTCAGTTACAATTCTGCCTTTCAAATATTGTCCACACATGGCTTGTGTGTTTAAAAACACCAGCAGTAAGTTTGGTGGCATAAGTAAGTGGCAATTTTCTGATGGATATTTTGCCTTAATTCTTCCAGGGTGTGTGGATCTGTCTTGCAGACTATGTTTTTAGATACCCCAGAGATAAAAATCACTGGGAGGACCAATGGGGCTACAAATCTCTACTAACAACTATGTCCTGGAACACAGTGTCAATTTTCATCAAAAGACTGGCCATATGAGCTGATGCAGAGTCTTAAAAGAAAGGCAAAATCATGCTCCCTATATGTTAGTTGTCTAAGAAAAGGAGGGCTAAATTATATTCATGTATGAACGGACATCAACTGTTCAGTCAGAAAAACATTGGATCTGTAACTTTCTCTGATAATGGCGCACCATACACCAATTTTTTATCATGAAGGGGTATCTCAACAATATTAGGTTTCTCAGAGCCCCAGTAAGGATTATTTTGTGTACATAAATATCCATGAAGGTGCAACCAAGTCTTGTCCATGAAAAATATTAAACGTGGGCCTATTTTGCCATTGTGTACACTATCAAAGGCCTATGGACAATATGTGCACCTAATTATATCACGTGAACATCACATGCTACGATTATTTTATATAGCCTAACTTCAGCAATTTGGTATCTGTTTGCATGAAGCCATAAGAAATGGCTACCTGTTGTGAAAGACACCTCAGTGATTTTTGGAGGGAATTCTTCAAACAATGGCCAATGTTGTCTGTTTCTTTGGTAATAAGCGTATACCATCATTTAGATTTCTGAGCCTGAACATTTCCTGTGACCTGAAAAATAGTGTAAACTTCATAGATTGTTTTATGGCCTGGAACTTTTATACCTGGAATTCCTTCTGCAAATTGTGCTTTCACTTGGTGAGCTGACTTAGCTAACACATACAAATCATAAATAAATACACACAGTGTAATAGAAAACATGCTGAGCCATAATACACTTTGTGACTAAGTACAGGGCAAAATAGTAAGTCAGTGACAATAACTGAACCACCTCAAATCACTGTCAACTCAATACTGCAGAGCAAATCCAAGCAGCAGTGTGACTGTGTTTACAGCAGCAGTGAATTATTATGTTTCCACATGCCTAGTGGAAAAACACTGCAGAGCCAATTTGGAGGTTTTCTACTCTCCCGTTGGGTAGGTATGTTAGATATGTACATAACATATGGCATCACTACTATGTTTACTAGAAGTATATTGGTTTATTTAGACACACATTAGAATACACTGGAATACCAAATGCAGCATTTACCAAATGGTTAAATTGTAATTCTTTGCTGTATATCCTATGGTTTATTTTACTGGTTTTAAGTGTCGAATTTTTGGTTTAAGTTTTTATTATCACAATAGCTATTAGAGAACCTACAAGACTGTGAAGCTTTCCATTTTCCTAAAAAATGAACTAAATAGTTGATAGTTGAGCACACTCCAGATGGAACTGTAACAGTTTAATGTAATAATCAACACCATCACACCTATGCTGAATAAAGTGTAGGCTACTTCCCAAGTAAATTCAGAACTCATGTTTATTTAAATCTTCTGATATGAGGGATCCTATTAAATGAGTGGGTTAAGATTGTGTATCTGCTAAAAAATGCTGCATTGAAGGCAATACTGTCATTGTGTACCATATCAGCCTGGAAGAAAGAACAAGGATTTTTAAATCTTCAAAACATTATAAAACTATATGGAGTATGATAAAAAGCAAAACTCAGTTTTAAACCTACCGCTACATATAATACTGTATTTTACCGCGTAATTCTCCCCCTTTTTTCTCCCTTGAAAACACTAGGGAGGGAATTATGTGAGTGGTGCTTCTAGGAATTCAGAAAGGAAGGGAAACCATGTAGTATTATGTAAAAGTTATACAGGTATACAGTAATTTGTGAATGAATTGGATTCATTGGGCCTACAATGTATTGTTTCATTGTTTCTTTTCTCTGACTATTCTGCAGTCTCACTTTCGTCACCACCATCACTATTTTCATTTATATCTGGCTCAAATAACACATCTTCATGTTCACTATTCCACAAAATGTCGTCAAAACCATTAATGGCACAATAAATACCAGTTTTTTTCAAAACCCTTCTTAACAAACTCACTTAGAAACAGGTCTGCAACTTCACATTTAAATTTTACAATACGTTATGACAATGGCAATACAAGTATTTTTGTGGCAAGCACTGTGTCCATTGTTGCCCGTGACAGGCACTGCTGCATTGATTGTTGTCCATTATCAAGTCATTTGCAGACCTCTCCAATAAGAACGAATCAGGAGAGGGAATTATGCGATGTCTAATAGGTAAATAATTTTTAGTGATGAAAAATCATAGGGGTGGGAAATATGCAAGGGGGGGGGGGCCTTATGCGATAAAGTACGGTATATCCCTAATGGTAATCAATGTAGCTTTGCAAAAGTACAGCTGACGTCACTTAGCACCTTAAATCAGTTCAACACTGTTGTGGATAGAGTAATATTGCCACAAACAGGCACTAATAACAATATCCACAATCCTAAGCAGGTCAGAAGTGAAATTAGCGTGTTCCTTAAATCAAAGAAGAATTAAAATCATAAAATCCACAATATGCTGCTTCTGGACCAATTCTGATGAAATACCGGATTATATGGGATAATAGAATGAACTGAGACCAGGCAGCCATTATACAGGATAACTGGCAATAACTGCAGTTAGCAAATCCTGAGTTAGTAAGTAGTGGTTTAAGAACACATGTTAAAGTCATTGGCGCCACCCACTGCACCTTTTAACTGACTTCACTTTTTCAAATATATACCTTAAGTGAGTGTAAAAAGAGCTTGTACACATAGAAAATGATATTAAAATGCCTGGAGCAATAGAAATGGGATGGTAGGATAGATAGGTAAATACCTTAATCGTGTTCAGTAAATGCATATGAGTCATTCCACGTCAAAGCGCACAAAATATAGCATAAATTGACCTTAATGTCTCAGATTTTCTTGAAAATTTTGTTGGTGATTTGGAACAAAATACATTTGACCTGTTTCATCGTTTTGTAAAAAAAATATATTTTGGCTGAAATTAATTTTTGAAGTTTCCCAAAACTCGTGCACCCCTCACCCCTCACAATCAATCATACCTCTGATTGTAATCAAGCAAATTACTTGATCTTTGACTCAAATTAAAGGTACATTCAGTATTTTGTGAGGTATTTATTAGGAAATTTTATTAATTATTAATATTATATTTTACAAGATTAAAGTTTTAAAGTTAGATAATAAAATAAACGCGACCATTTAAAAATCTGAAAAAAAAACAACTAAAAACACACTGAAGTTTATTCAATATTCTCAGAAAAAATCAGAATGTAGTCTCTAATAGTTCAGTTGTAATTAACTTACAAATCAGTGCAGCGAACTCGTGTGGCAGCGGTGACGGCTACTGTAACCTGGCACAATTGCCACCTTCCATTACGGCAGCTGTTCACTGCTTGAGGTTCCATGAACGTTACAACAGTACAGTAATGAGAACACTGCTAGCTGACACTATTATAGATTATATGTCCACTATTAGCATCTTCAAAATGTTTTTAAAATATGCATTTTGAACTAATGTTTACATACAACACAAAACTTTAAATTTCTACTCGTCGACCTTCTTCTTTGAAAGAAAACTGTTTCACTAAAGGTTCAGTTTTTGACAAGGAAATGAAGGAGTGTAATTGTAAAGTATAGCTAAACCCATCGTTCTTGGCTCCTGACCTTGACTGGAAGTCCTGTAGGCGAACTCATAGCTTTTGTCTCTTTCATCAGCTCATACTGTATAATTCTGCAAATGAAACCATGCACAACATGAGGAGGGAGGGAGAAGGTAATGATGTATGCATGATCTGAGACAGTCCTTGCTAATTCAGAGGTTCTTTTTACTGCACTGTGCAGTTGAGGAGATAGATCTGTGCGATAAGGAGTGAATATAGTGAATTTGTGAGACATTGATCATAGTGCAAATCAGTTATTCACCTGTACGTTCTAAATTAGGGATCAAAACATTACACAGCCAGAGTACAGTAATTGTTTCACATCTATGGGCATACATGAAGAAAGAAGCTAAACGCAAAGAACTGCTTACATTGGAAGATTTTTTCAAAAAAATTCAAAAAGTTCAAAGAGGGCGTATCAGATGTCACAGGAATATGAGAAAGAAAGTACCTTGTGGAGACATTTTCTGCATAGACTGTACTGTCTTAGTAAAAAGTAATGTGAGTAGCATATGAAGCTGACACACCTATTCGCATGCTGTCTGCAGTCACCTGGCTTGGTACTCGCTTTCAAGCATTACATTTACTTCCTCCAGGGGCCAAGAATGGTGAATTCAGCTGTACAAACGGATCTCTACTTCATGTCATCCATGAGCGCTTGCAGGCCTCCAGAAAAAAATTGTAGCAAATGCACTTATGCATCCTCCATAGTTTTTAACATCTTATTTTATAGATAAAATGTCAGGGAATACGTGTGTATTTTATTTAGATTTTTAACACATTGATTTAAATTCAATTTTTGGTTTTACAAAATATACCATAAAAAACTATCCAAAATTTGTTTGTAATAGTAATTGGTCGAAAGTTATTAAAATGTTGTATTTAACTTTTCCAGTGCGTCAAACCTCAACTCTCAATTCTATATGGCCTTAGAGTAACAATCTGGCTATTGCCAGGAATCTTTTAAGGGCGCTGATGACCTAGAAGTTGAGCGCCCTTAAACCAAACCAAACCCTTAGAGTAACAAGTGATTTTATATTACGGTGCGTGCAGAAATTGCTTAAATTCTAATAGCCATAACTAAGAATGTAATTTAAAAATATGGAAATGAAAAAATATTAGTCTCCTTATTTGATGCCTATTATTCATAAGAAAAATTTGAATATCCTACAAAAAAGTCGTGTTTTACGGGTGTGCGATTTGACGTGCATTGACCCATGTCTTATTTGGTCAAATTTTATATCACAAAACATAAATAAATAAATTAATAATCTCCCCTTAAGATAAACAAATGCTATTATTTATCACAAAAAGTGATCATAGACCTACAATTTAGAAACCTTTTGATAAATAAACATGATTATTCTGTTTTGTAGGTTTCCCCTTTTCTTTTATAACTCCCTCCAGTCTACATGTCATTGACTCTACTAGCTCTGTTGTCTTTGGCTCAATTAAGTCCCACTCTATCTAAAGTGCCTGTTTTAAGCCTTCTTTACTGGAAAAGGAGCGACTTCTTATTTTCTGCTCCAAAATAGACCACAGGTGTTCTATAGGATTGACATCTGATGACTGAGATGGTGCATGAAGTTACTTTGGCATGTTGTACAGCAGCCACAAGTGAATATTTCCATTAATTTTATGGTCCATCAATCCATCGATAAAGTGCAATCAAACCACATCTGATGCGGCGCTCGTGTACCCCTAGACTCGTGTACCCTGTGGACTACCATGTTTTGGATCCATCTCTGTATTCTTCTTTCGTTACTCCGTAAGTCCTCCAAAAACCAAAATGTTAAACTTACTTTCGTCGGTAAAATTACCCATTTTTAGATGTGTGGTGCTTTATTCTGATGCTTTTTTCCGAAATATATTCGTTTTATTTGATTTCTCTTATTTACCCAGAACTTCTTCCGAGGTGCTCGACCATGATACGCAGCTTCTCGGTAAACATTGCGCACAGTACTGGCTGAAATGTTACTACTACGTCTTCCAGATCTGCAGCCAACTTCACAACACTGATTTTAAGGTCCTTTGTTATTTCCCGTAGGATATGTTTTATCTTGCTCTGTCAGCAACTTCGGTCTTCCAGTCCTTGGCCTGTTTCGCACGGTTTCTGAAATACAAAAACTATCAGGAACGAGGTCTATCAACACGATGAGGTATTTCTCGCAGCCATTTGCGTCGATTATGCAGTTTAATTATTAGTTTTCTCGTTTGTTTACAATTTTTTTCTCCGATTGTTCCCCATTTGGATTTTCAGTGGTTTGTTCTCTGTTTACCGACGATTAGCAGCGCTCTGTTTATTATCGCTGCTATCCTCAGATGACAGACAAGTGAATGTTGACTCTGTCATTGACAACGGTCTTGTCGAACCACTACCTCAGGTGTACGATCACTTTTTCTGCCTGTTTTAAACATCTTTTCATGGGCGTCGCGAACGGGGGGCAAGGGGGGGCCGCGGCCCCCCCTTGGAAGTTGAACTTAATGTGCAATCAATTACTGACTATTAAACTATTATTTTAATTAAGAACAATTGTTATTTAGCACAAATCAATACGGTTATCTGCAACAAATATACATTTTGACAATCAAATAATGAATTAATAATATCTGATTGCAAACTTCCAACATGTGGCCCCCCCTGGAAAAAAGTCTGCCGACGCTCATGCATCTTTTGATGTATTTTATCTAATTTTAAAGCTTCTATTCATTATATTGGGGTTTTATTAGTGTAACTATGAAAGGCAGCGTTTAGTATTCGCGTCTGTTATGTTATCGTGTTTCTTGAAATCAGTGCTTCTTTGTAGCGCGCCTTTCAGTGCAAGACAATATACAGGTACTAACACTTTTTACACTCACTGTATAACTACACGTATCAGTGTAACTACCATATCCTGAGGGTGAATTATTGTCAATTATGTGTATTACTACAACTTGGGAATATGCACGAATAGCGATGTCAAATGTTTTAACAGGCACGCAATGTTTACCAATAAAACATAGATTACAGAAACCTTTCACACCCAGCCTCACTAAATGACGTTTCATAAACTTGAGGATTGCGTAGTGTCTCCCGCCGACTATGTGAGCCGAGCAGTTAATTGCCAAGAATATATTTGTTTGTTGACACTACCTGTTTAGTAAATAGTTTACATACCTGTTATCTGCAACAATTCCGTTTTATCTTAACTTGAACCGACATCGGGAATAGATAAAATGTAACTTTCAACACAAGCAAAGAGGTTAATTGAAGGAATACAAATTTAGAAGCCAGCTTTGAAAGAGAAGTCGTGTAATCCACGCGGCCGTGGCCCGGTGTTCATTTGTCTTCATACGTGAGAAAGGCTGCTTAAGAGAAAGATGTTGAGAATGTTTACAATATTATGTGCTGCTAAGGTTAGAATGGCATTTATATAAGGCACGTACTGACAATTTATCATGACATTGATAAACTAGTAATTAAAATGGACTCTATTGTTCCGTTTTTAACTAAAGCTCTTTGTTTACGCATTACACAATTCTGCACTCGTGATTTACTTGGCATACAATTATACGATCTTCAAAACGGTTGGAATTTGGTATCGGTGGAAAACCTTAACTCATGGTAATGCGTATATATATAACATTGCTTTATTGCACAACGTATACACGTAATTAACCGTGAGATAACACACAAGCCGGTGACGTCTCTTAGGGCGGTAAGCCTCGGGGCGTGCCAAGAGCACTCGTAATTTATATGTCCGAGTTCTGTACTTGGGAAGATTAAGACGGCTCTCTGTGGTCTGCTTCATATTCAGGAGGTCCTGAGTTCGAATATCAGGGCGACTCATCCAGATAAGCACTTTTTACGGGTTTTCCATTATCATGAGAAGATGAATGTCAGGCAACTTTAAGCTATACGGACCTTGGGGTCGTTTGAGCACCATTTCATTTAGTTATTTTTTGTCTGATATGCCTACGAAGTTAAAGGATGCTACAATTTAAAGAAATTACAAAAAATAAAACATTGCTGATGGTTACTGAGTCATTATAGAAACTACAACTTGAGAAGTTTATTTTTTAGGATAGATAGTGACAATGACAGTGAGGCATCTCTCATTTCCAGGCCATTGCTATGAAATTATTCATGTTATGCCCTTGTCACTTAATTAAATCACCCTTTTTAGAAATTGTTCCAGGTGAACAGATTGCTCACACTCCAGAAAATTACAATTTTGATACCATGCGCTTCCTATGGTTATGGAATTATTTAGTAAAATGCGAAGTGGCTAATTTATTTAGTTTGTTTTCATTCTTTTTCCTGTTGTGGAAATTACAGAAGATGGAGAATGTTTATCCCCAGTCATTCCTTGAAAAACGTGACAATAAATAATTAAACAGGTACATATGGAAAACAGTTGCCATCATTAAGGTTATTACTTTCTCTAACTATCTACAGTTAGTAGAGGAAGTGTTGTATTTCATCCAAGGATTCAATAACAAGATTTCTCTGAAAATACATTTCAAAATTCTGAGTTAAAAAAAATAAATATTTTCTTAAAAAAGGACTGTGTATGGTAACATAACTGAAAAGTCAATTAAATATCATACTTGGTATTTAAGTTTAGCATCTTCCAACCAAGTAGGAAGACTAATGTAGTTAGTTGAATCAATGAATCCTTATGGAAATACTTAAACTCAGCAGTGCATGTCAGGGTTCGGGGGTACTCACCTGGTGTCACAGATGGTCCAACTTCAAGCTGTGGTGGGGGAGTGATGTAATGTCACGTGGTAGTGAAGGGCGAAGCATCTGAAGCAAGTTTGCTGGAAGGGTATTTTGCTAGCACACATTGGAGACCAGGGTTCATATTCCTCCAGGATTTCCAAATAAAATAACTTGGTTATCATGTATAGTAGCAGCCAAGCTTATTTTAGCAGTAGTGAGCACGTGACCTAGGTGGCTATTGCCAATCGTGCATCTCTGAAATCTGCAGTCATATCAATAGATAAGGCAACTCTTTCATATCAAAATACCATTAATCATAACACATGCAATAGAACTGAGGTGGAAACATTTCTTGAAGAACAACCTAGCCTTGATAGAAAGAATGAAAGAGAGCTCTGCATTTCATAGGGATTGCAAACAGTGCACCACGACAACTAATTTAAGAACTCAGGCAACAGCCCTTCTACATCAAGGAACAATGATTAGATACTGAACAGTACCAAACATTACTAAAAGGACTACAGGAGCTGAGAACCAAAATATGGAAATATTTCCTCCAGACATCATCACCATTTCTATGATTACTACTAGATACCGAACAGTACCAAACATTACTACAAGGACTACAGGAGCCGAAAACCAAAATATGGAAATATTTCCTCCAGACATCATCACCATTTCTATGATTACTACTAGATACCGAACAGTACCAAACATTACTAAAAGGATTTCAGGAGCCGAAAACCAAAATATGGAAATATTTCCTCCAGACATCACTATTTCTATGATTACTACTACTACTATACCCTTGCCAGCCTTACTTTAAACTGCAATGTTGTTGCTGTTGTTAGCTAATGCTGGATTTTTGACAATGAAGTCCTTAATCCTCTTGCTCTCCAACATTTTTCACTGATGGATGGGGTGTTAGAAGTGGCCAGGCATATTTCAAGGTGGTCTTGGTCCATTTCCTCTTGCAGATCACATAGAGGACAGAGTGGTGAAGAATATATCCCAATTCTGCTTAAATGTTTTGCCAGACAATCATGTCCTGTAATCAACCTGAAGGTTACAACTTCCGTTTTTTGAGGACACTCAAGAATTACTGTTTGAATGTTTGGTAGTTTCAGTCTTTGATGTTTTGATTTTTCATATGAGACAGAATATTAGAAGACCCCAAAAGAAAATCGTTTATGTGAATATTTGTTAAAAGTGTAATTTGTTTTTTGATGTTGGTATGATTTGGTTAAATGGCAAAAACGTGTTGCAAATGCTCATTATTACGAACAACTAAGTTAGTTTAAAGACGTCATAAATATTTCCATATTTATTATTTATTTATGCCAACAAACTTACTGTTGGTGTTTTTAAACACACAAGCCGTGTGTGGGCAAAGTTTGAGAGGTAGAACTGGAACTTAAAAATTCAATGCCACAACTGGGATTTGAACCACAGAACTTCCGCTTACCGGGCGTGAGAGCGTTAGAGCGTCCGCCTGGTAAGCGGAAGGTCTGTGGTTCAAATCCCAGTTGTGGCATTGAATTTTTAAGTTCCAGTTCTACCTCTCAAAATTTCCATATTTGATTTTAATATATATGTATAAATATTAGAATAATATGTGTTCCATAATAAAAAGTAAGGGAGGATGGTTAGGGATTGCTTCCCTAACAAGAAAGAACTATTTGATGGACGCATACGTGGATGTATATGAAAAAGGCGGTGTCACGTGAGGACGCCATAAACTGCCCATTCGCGTGTGTGTAATCTAGACATATGGACGTATTGGTGTGACGTGTGGGTATGGAACTTTCACCAGACTTTCATCAAGCATGAGAAGGTGGAAGCGTTTTAAATAATTTAGAATGGTGCTGAGAGGAATTATTTAATGTAAAGTATCGATGAAGTGTTAATAAAATAATACATTGTGGTGAAGAGACATCGTGTGATTTTTCATTCCATCCGTTACTACACCCTAAGATCACAAAGATCTCAATATCTCAAAGACACAACGTCATTAATAATTACAAAAACCGCACCACATAGTAATATTTTCCAATAATTTTTTTGAATTCAGAGTTCTCTAATCTTTTAGCTGCATAAAATGGTAGATTAACTATAGATTTCTGTAGACTGCTGGTACCCTTTGTTGCAGGAAAATCAGCTTTGTCATTACCACTCAGTCCACAGTGAGCTGGTATCCCTTGGAAGACTGGGTGTTTTTGAAGTGCTGTTAGATGGGTAAGGATTTTCCAACATTCTGTAATTGTTTGGTTTTTTGGTGACAACTTGGAAGTAATTGCTATAACTGCTGTCCTGGAATCTGAGAGAATAACTGCTTAATGAAAATGTGAAATTCTATACAAAAGATTTTGCAGGGCCATTTGAATTGCTTCAATTTCTCCATCAAAGTTTGTAATTCCATTACTTAAAGATTTGTAATAGGAAAAGAGGTAACACGTGACCCTAGCCCCTGCTTCATCTCAGTCTGTAATCACTAGAGCACTATATGGAGTATCACTTTTCTTAACTTCTTCTCTCAGGTGTAAATAATATGTGATGTGTAATGTTTGTGTCAGATTGACTTTATATATGAAGTTTTGCTTTGAATTAGGAAGGTATACATACTTCTTGATGTCTTGAGTTTTGGAAAGAAAGCTCTCCTAGTCTTTTGTGTATGTGTAAAATTTCTCTTGTTCCATGTATTGAATGGGAATCTGATCAACTTTTTGTGTTGAGTAAGACCTACTTTTTCTATTTCATGTTCAATAGGGTATTAGCTGGTTAATATTTCCATAGCTGGTATTGGTGTGGTTTTGATAGCACCTGTAGTTAGTAGTCGGTCTGGGTGGCTCAGTTGGTTAGACGCTGGCCTACTGATCCCAAGGTCGCAGGTTCAAACCCGGCCCAGGCCGATGGTTTTTAAGTGTGCTTAAAAACGACAGCTCCATGTCAGTAGATTTACTGGCATGTAAAAGAACTCCTGCGGGACGAAATTCCGGCACACCGGCGACGCTGATGTGATCCTGGCAATTGACAGCATTGTTAAACAACAAAATAATAATCCTGTAATTAGTCTCAGACTGGTTATGAAAGATTTGAATTTTCTTGTAATTGCTGTTATGAGAACTTCACTGCAGTAAATAAATAATGACTATATATACATGGTATGTTGTGTTAAGAGTTGCTCTTGAACATCTCCACTTCATTCCTGTTAGATGTTTTAACAGTGAAAGGCGCCTTTCTGCTCCTTGTATTACATTTTCTATTTGTTTGGTCCATGTAAGTTTGGTATCAAATGTAACTCTTAAATTCTTTGGTTCCTTTGTTTCTGGTAGTTGTTGACCCTCAAAATTTAGTTTTATTTTTAGCGGTTTTTCTCTTAGTAAAAAGATTTAGGAGTTTGATTTTGTTGTATTAATAGTCATTAAATTTTCTTTGGTCCACTTTTGTAGGTTGGTTAACGATTGTTGCATGGCCTTTTCTAGTTCTGTACTTTTGTTTTTTGGTTTTGAAGTCCACATTACTAAGTCATGAGCAAATGGTGCACACTTCACACCTGATTCTTGTATTTCTTGTGGCAGATCGTTAATAAATATATTAAAAAGTGTAGTACTGAGCACTGCGCCTTGTGGTAAGCCGCAGTGTACTTTTTTATATTTAGAAATATTTCTTCCATATCTTGTAGCAATAAAGTGTTATGCTAGGAAATGACATAGCCATGAAATCATTGGTTTTTACTTTCTTAAGTAGTTTTGTTCAGCATATAGAATCTTATGCACTTTGGAAATCAATAAAAAGTGATACATTATCTTCTTTTCTATTGAAGGAGTCTTTGATTTCTTGACTGAAAAGTAAATTAAATTCTGTGATTCTAGAAACCAGTTTAACCTATTTGACACCATTCTTTCCATCACTTTTGCTATTATGCTAGTAAGAGCTATTGCTCTATAATTTATTTCTGATGATGTTTTGTCCTTCTTCAAGAGTGAGACAATTATTGCTTTTCACCATTCGGCAGGAACAGTGGGGTTCCAGGATAGATTGTAGAGCTTAAGTAGTTTTGCTGTTTTTCCAAGGTTTTTTATGAACTCTGGATGTATGTGATCTGGTCCATGAGACTTCGTGTTTTTTTATATTATTTATTGCAATATTCAGTTCTTGCTTATTAAATTTTTGAAAAAAGATATTGTATTGAGTGTTAGGATCACATTCTCTTTCTTATTTCAAATCTTTCTTAAATTCTTTATGTTCCTTTTATTATTTCTTGTTACTTTATGTGAATTAGCATAATATTTTTTGACTGTTTCGGTTATGGCTGCATTATTTGTTAATATTTTATTGTTGTGAGTGAAAGGTTTGCTGTTGCTTTCTCTCCTGTCCTTGACACTTTTTATGAACTTGTGGGCTTTGTTGCCATCTGTCCTATAATCCATTTTTTCTAAGAAATTATTAAGGTGACTCTTTTTAGCTGTATTAATTTCTTTTTTTAGTGAAGCACATATCTTCCGCCATATTTGTGTATCTGATATGTCTTGTTTATTCTTCCATGAGGAATATGTTTTTTTGCAGGTTCTAGGATGACTTTACAGAAATTTTTGTTCATATGATCTGGTTGGTCATACAGCTGTGAGTTTGTTTGTTCTTTAAAATTATGTTCCCATTCAATTTTAAATTTGTTCCAATCTGCTTTTTTGAAGTTCCAATAGATATTTTTGAAACAATATCTGTTGTAGCTAACAAGAGGTCTGGGTTACTGCCTGCTCCAGAGTAATGTATGAAGGTTGTGGGATCTTCTTTATCATAAATCTGTTCAAGGGTTGTATTAAAAAATTCTTCCACTATCTTCCCTGTAGTATCCACTTTTACATAACCCCATCTTTTGGAATGGGGATTGAAATCCCCAATTATGATTGTTTTCTTTAATTGGCCAATAAGCAAGAGATTTGGTTCATTTTTGGGAGGATTGTAGATACTGTATAAATGAAGATGTGTTTTGTTATCCCAAAAATTTAGCTTTATTAATTCAGGTTTATGTGTGTTATCCATTTCTTTAACAATTTGAAAGGAGGATTTAATATCATTTTTGACTCCAACTAATATTCCACTATTTATTACAGTTTCACGGGCGATCAGCCGTGTGAGGTTTGAAAATATTGAGCTTTCGGCCATTCTAAACTCCATGGCCTTCGTCAGAATGAAATGACCGTTAATTTTCCGCTCCCCATATTGTTAGGTGGGAGGGGGTTGCGTTGTCCTGGCCAATGAGCGGGTGACGATTTGTGATTGGGCCTGCTGTTTCGGACTATGTTTGTCACCGGCCACAGTGTTTTCTTGAGGGTCAGTACTTGGTCCAGAATCACTATAGTTGCTGTTGTGAATGTGTTTCATGGTCATTGTCCAGGCAGGGCTTCGCCGAAGTCCGCGGTCCCTGTTGTAATTGTTTGGATGTAGTTTGATTTGAATGGCTTCCTTAATGACTCTGTCCCAGTATTTGTCCGTATGCTCCAGAACTTTGATGTCTTCAAAGTTTATTTTGTGGACATTCTCAATACAATGCTCGGCCACTGCTGACTTCTCTGGTTGTAGGAGCCTGATATTGCGCTGATGTTCTTTACACCTTTCTTCTATTGTGCGTCCTGTTTGGCCTACATACACTTTACCACATTCGCAAGGAATCCTGTAAACTCCTGGGACCTTGAGTCGAAGTGGTTCTTTTACCGGCCTAAGGTATTCTTGGATCTTCTTTGGAGGCGTGAAGAAGGTCTTGACGTGATACCTAGCGAGTATGCGGGAGATCTTGTTTGAGACGGAACCGTAGAATGGTATGTAGGCTTTGTGCGGCCAGCTATCCATCCTTTGAGTGAGGCGTTGGGGGTTGTTTCGATTGTTTTCAACCTTCTTGCATGCCTTTTTGATGTCGTTATCACTGTATCCGTTTTTTAGCAATGTGTCTCGTAGGTATTTAAGCTCCTGCTTAATGTGGTCTTCATCCGCAATATCGAAAGCCCGGTGAAACAAGGTGGAGATCACTGTCTTCTTTTGAGTAGGATGGTGGTGACTGGAGGCGTCCAAGTAGCGGTTGGTGTGTGTTGGTTTCCTGTATACCGTGTGACCTAGGCTGCCGTCCGGCTTCTTGTAGACCAGAACATCTAGGAAGGGGAGTGAGCCATCATTCTCAACTTCCATGGTAAACTTGATGTTCGCATGTAGGTTGTTGAGGTGGTCTAAGAAGGTGGAAAGTTTTCCTTTTCCATGTGGCCAGATAACAAAGGTATCATCCACGTATCTGAAGAATGCCTTTGGTTTGTCTGAGGTGGTATCCAGAGCAGTATGTTCCAAGCTCTCCATGAAAAGGTTGGCAATAGCAGGTGACAGCGGTGAACCCATGGCTACCCCATCCATCTGTTCGAAGAACTGGCCATTGTAATTGAAGTATGTGGAAGTGAGCGTGTGTCTGAAAAGCTGGGTGATGTCCTCCGGAAACCGTTCAGATAGGAGCTGTAGTGAGTCCTCTAGCGGCACTCTGGTGAACAAGGATTCCACATCAAAACTCACCAAAATATCATCCGGGTCCACTTTCAGCGCTGAAAATTTCTGTATGAAGTGGCTGGAATTTGCAATATGGTGTTGACAGTCACCCACCAGCGGATTCAGTAGAGTGGTAAGATGTTTGGCAAGCAGGTAAGTAGGTGAGCCTATGGCATTCACAATGGGTCGAAGGGGTACTTCAGGCTTGTGGATCTTTGGCAGTCCGTAGAGTCTAGGTGGAGCTGCTGCGTGTGGAATGATGTTTTTCTGTACTACAGTGGTTAGGCTGGAGTTTTTTATGAGACTTGTAGTTATTCTGGTGATCTTGGTCGTCGGATCCTTATCCAGTTCCTTGAAAGAGGGATCTTCCAGTAGTTTCGTAATTTTCTGGTGATAATCCATGGTCTCCATGATAACCGTGGCATTGCCCTTATCAGCAGGAAGCACCGTTAGAGTCGCGTCTTGTCGCAGTGCTTTCAGCGCTCTAAATTCAGCAGATGAAATATTGGCCCTGGGTTTCTTGGCTCTTGCTAATATAAGGCTGACTTCGGTGCGTATTTCTTCAGCTGCATCTGCCGGAAGACTAATTCCACTACTTATCTCTCTATTTTTGGATAGTAGGTGTAGTAAAAATCCAGTAAAATTGAAGTATTTAAGTTGATCATTTGTTAGATTTGCTTCTTGTATGGCAAATATATCTATGTTCCAGTCAAATAAAATTTTATTCAGTTCTTTTGTTTTGTTTGCGTGAGACCACCCACGTTCCATCATAGAATTCTGATGTTAGATCCTCTATTAACCCTTTCAGTTTCAGTGTCCAGTATAATGGACATAGGCTATTTTGCCTGTTTGTTATACTTTTAACGGTTTTTTCCTGCTATATTCTTGTTATATTGTTCGTCACCAATTGAAGAGTATTTTTTCAAAACTCAATAGAGGACAAAATGATGTTTTTACAGAAATTACATTTTTTATTCCAGTACATAACCTTTCATTATACAAGCTTTCTTTTGGCAATACTAAACATTATCATGGGACAATTTCAAACAACAGTGAAACTCCTACAGGATATCCATATTTTTAATAGTATTGGCCAGGTAATAACTGCTTATTTTTTCAAAACTTGATAGAGGACATGGGCTATGAAACAAGTGAATTTGAGTGAACCTGAATTTGCTACTAGTTTTATTGTTTCTACTACTGTTTTGATTGATTCTCATTTCTTCATAATTTATTTTTATGTACAGTATACAAATTTAATGAATTGCTAAATCAACATTTTTATATTAGTGAGATAATAGACATTAAAAGTTACAAAATTATTAAATTAATAAATACAGAAATTTATGAATACAAAGTGTCTGATCTACTAAGTAATGATGTATACACTTATTTTGATATCTTAACAGTCGCTGAGAACATCTTCATAAAACTCTTTTGCTTCTTCTGGAATTTCAAAAAAATTGCATGAGTTTTTTACGTCTTCCTTCTTCTAACTGGACACCATGTTCATCTTCTGTGGACATGAAGAGATCAGCATTTCTTTATGGCATGTTTTAATTCCAGATTTGAAAATAGAAACCTTCGCAGGTTACGCAGTGTCAGTGTTCTGCACAGTTACAGAAACATTACATGTGTTTGTAAAAGCCTTTTTGTATTTTATGACCCGTTGCATTCCTATGTTAAATGGCAGCTTTGCTTTCACAATCTTCCTAGTAGTCTCCTTCAGTGTTTTGATTTGCCTGTCCCAGTTGAGAACTTTGGTAACTCCATGGAATTACAGAATTTGGTAGTATTTCTTTGTTCTGTACAACCCTACCAAATACACAATCAGGAGCTATTTAACTGTGTCCTCATATGGAAAAGAAATGACATATAGACGTAAATGTACTCCTTTCCAAAAAGGCAGTGAGCAGGTCATTACTACACTGTTCTTATTTTGACCTGGACATGAATCTGAGAAAAGATAAATAATGGAAGGACTTAATTTTTTTTCCTCGGTCTAACAGAAAATTCACCAAAGCAGATGCCACTTGATTACATTCCTTACATGACAGTTTCCAACCAGGTGTAGAAATGTATATTGTCTTTCATTTGTGGTTTAGAGTGAATCATAATGCAAAGATTATAGAACCACACTTCACCTACTGATAATTTAGGTAGTGCCTGATTTTGCTGCATATCGAAACAGACTGATTACATCAGGATTTTCTTTTTTCATTATAGTATAGAACTTCTTTGCACGAAATTTATGCAGTCTGTAGTTTGTCCTGTATTCATTCTTCTTCTCCAAATCTGTCTCTTGCTTTATGAAAATTAGTCCCATCTTGCACATAGAGCATGTATCAGTGTGTGGTGTCTTGAGTGAGAGATTAAAACACAAAAAATAAATTTGTATTTGGATAAAGAGCATGTAGATATCTTTTCCTTTTCTCTTTTTTCACAAAACATTTTCCACATCTTTTTAATATTTATGGTAGGTAATTCCTTTAAGATTTTCATCTACTGTAGTGGCTTTCTGTGCACCTGTAACTGTTAATATAATTTTTACAGCAATGATAAGCTCCTTGTCCTTTTCACCAGTTCTATCCCCTCCTCGATTTTTTTAGGTGAATTCCCAGTAGAAAAAAATTTTCTTGCATGGAGGGACAATCTATTCTTAGACATGCCTGCTATTCCTTGAAAACTTGCAGCGCAGATAGGTAAAACATCTCCATTTTTCTTTCTGATGCTATATTTCATTCCCAAAAATTGTTTTGTTTTAGAATATTCCTCCTTCACTTTCCTTCATTTTGGAGAATCAATTGTCATGTATTTAAGCAGGAATTTGTCTTGCTCCACTTTATTTAGATGTTTTACTTTATTATGCAAATCATTAATGTCTCCATATGTCAGATGTCGTACTCTGCATTCCTTACTTTCCCTCTTTATGGACTTCGATGGATAATCTTGAATTCCATGATTACATTTTATGGACGGCTCTTTGCTATTAGGTCTTGTAGCTTGAACAAGACGTTTTCTTGTATTTCTCCTGCCATCATCAGATTCGGTCACTGGAGACACAGTCGTAGAAGTGATTTAGAAAACTTAACATCCTTTACTGTGTGATAAACAATAGTTTTAAATAGCGGCCTATGTTGCAGTAATGCTGCGCTATCTTGAGTGTGGAACATGTTAGATTGTTAGGTCTTTGTTTGCCACTTTGGGAGTCATCTTGATAAAAGTTTCTGAAAGAGTATGTGACAACAGAGTTTGTTGTTGGTATAAACCACATGCCAAGTAGTATTGTCATTCTCTTCCCTTCGAATCAGAAAAGTGTGGCGATAATACCAAATGAATCATTCTCTGTGTAATTTAACCGCCGGAAGGCTTTGAAATAATGATATGATTTTTGTATAGCATTTAACTACACGAAAGCAAGATTGGGTGAGCGGAATACTTCAAATTATTATCAGGTCAGTAACGGGTCTTGATAGATGGCAAATCTTTTCATTTAGACTGTGCTGTACCGAGTTTTGTAAAATCACTGTGCGTGCACTCTATCGAGTTATGAAAAAACGCTCACGATTCACCATGATATCCACAACGCAAATATTGAGTTATGCAAAATCTGATTAGTGGCATCAAAAACATACCAAATCCCATAATAACTCATTTTCTCAAAATTTGCACTCTATCGAGTTTTGAAAAAGCGCTCCTCAATTAAACATATGTATTTGACAGGCGCGGCTCCTCAGGGTAGGCAGGGTAGGCATTGCCTACCCTATCGTAATACATCAACAAATAATGTTTAGCTATGATTCTGCATTTTATCATTTGAACCGTCATTTTCCCCTAAATTGCAGTTCAAGAAAAGTTTTCTCGGTTATAATGACCAGCGCATGGTCAAATCCTTTAATCTCAATTCCGATTCATCAAAACTGCGCTGCGTGTTTGAAACGCGCGGCAGAAATGATGCGCATGGAACCTGGGTAGTGGAGAGCAGGCTAGCTTAACCTCTGCCTGCCCGGCCCCATTTCCTCAGTACGAGGCCCTTGAACAGGGATAAGGAAACATTCGGTCTGTATATGGACTCCGAGCATGCGTAGACGCGTCTGCCAGCAGTCCGAACACTTGCCGGCCCAAATCCGAATTTATGCGACATTTTCCGAACAGCCGTACTCCACGAACGAAGATCTCAGAGATCTGAATCTGTCGTTATCTCTGTGTAATACCAGTATGACCGACTTAATTAGTGAACTATTACAAATTTCGCTTTCCCGGCGCACTGACAATGAAAAGAGGAGTGTTTTAGCTATTTAACACAAAGCTGCAGTCAGATAATTTTTCAATTTCTTAATCTATTTTAGTCATGGGCGTCGCGAAACGGGGGCAAAGGGGGGCCACGGCCCCCCCTTGGAAGTTGGTGAACTTAATGTGCAGTCAGTTACTGACTTTTAAACTATTATTTTAATTTTGATGTAAAGAACAATTTTTGTTTAGCACAAATTAATACGGTTATCTGCAACAAATACTATAAATTTTGACAGTAAAATAATGATTTAATATTATGTGATTGCAAATTTCCAACATGTCCCCCCCCCCCCTGGAAAAAAGTCTGCCGACACTCGTGATTTTAGTTTTGGCGGTAATTCGTCCGTAAGTCAGACTCATTCACTCTGCTCTTATTAAACAACCAGACAATATATTGTTTGCGTTATCCGCAATGACTTCGCCCCCTATATTTCAGATAAACGGGGTTTATTATTATTATTATTATTATTATTATTATTATTATTATTATTATTATTATTATTATTATTATTATTATTATTATTATTATTATTATTATTATTATTATTATTATTATTATTATTACTATTATTATTACTATTATTATTGTTGTTGTTGTTGTTTGTTGTTTGTTGTTACTGTTACACTTTGCCTACCCTAAAATTTTGACTGCGAGCCGCCACTGGTATTTGAGATGTTCTGAATTGTAGAAAATTATTTTTTTTACAACTTATATATATAAGAAAAGATGCAAAATCCAACCGCAGTCAAATGATACACCGTCATTATCCATGTGTGCCATCACACCGATTATTTTACGTGGGCCCTCCCCGTCCTTTACCACAGGCACATTTGACTGCGGTTGCCGAGACTCGAACTCATGACTTGAGGCTTTGTGTCCATGGTCAGTGCACTAAATGTTGCCTTAACGATCATGGCTATTTAAGTTAGTACGCTGAAGGTATCCCAGACCACCTAATCTAAACTGGTTTCTAATCAGAGGAAAAACAGCATAAGTAGCAAAATAATTCAGGATTGAAAGGGTTAATATAATGTTTTGGTTCTCGAGAAGCAGTGCCTGCCCGGCGATCCGAATGGGGGACTATTTTAACTCTGGTAAATGTTACCCCTCGAGTCATGTTTCATAAATATTGAAGAGAGTTAGTAGTAATAGTAACCACTTTTTAGAGAGCACCATATTGTTATGTTTTAGCGGTCACATCGCTCTCTCACAACCCCCAGAATGTCTGGAGGACCACACCTGTCGTTGGTTTACTGGTCTCACCGACCTGACGGGGAGAGTCATCGAAATAACAAGAGATCTGGGTTACTACCTGCTCCAGAGTAATGTATGAAGGTTGTGGGATCTTCTTTATTATAAATCAGTTCAAAGGTTGTGGTATTCAAAAATTCTTCCACTATCTTCCCTGTAGGATCCACTTTTTGATAACTCCATCTCTTGGAATGGGCACTGAAATCCGCAATTATAATTGTTTTATTTAATTAGTCAATAAGTGAGAGATCTGGTTAATTCCTGGGAGGATTGTAGATACTGTATAAATGTGTTTTGCTATCCCAAAAATTTAGCTTTATTAATTCAGGTTTATCTGCGTTATCCATTTCTTTAACAATTTGAAAGGAGGATTTAATATCCTTTTTGACTCAAACTAATATTCCACTGCTTATCTGTCTATTTTTCGGTAGTAGGTGTAGTAAAAATCCAGTAAAATTGAAGTATTTAAGTTGATCATTTGTTAGATTTACTTCTTGTATGACAAATATATCTATGTTATAGTCAAATACAATTTTATTCAGTTTTATTCTTTTTGTTTGAATGAGACCACACACATTCCATCATAAAATTCTGATGTTAGATCTTCTCTTAATATAATCTTTTGGTTCTCGAGAAGTAGTCTCCACCCAGAGATCCTAGTGGGGGACTACTTTTAACTCCAGAACATTTTACCCCTGAGTCATGTTTCATAAATATTGAAGGGACTTAGCAGTAATAGTAACCACTTTTTAGAGAGCACCATATTTTTATGTTTTGATGGTCACATCGCTCTCTCACAACCCCCAGGATGTCTGGAGGACCACACCTGTCGTTGGTTTACACGTCTCACTGTCCTGACCGGGAAAGTCATCAAAATAAATTCACAGACCATATCCATGTAAACAGAGTGCAAAATTGTATTCTCCCATGTGAATTTCATGTCACTGTTAAAAATAATGTATTTGCATATTACTGTATTGCATTTATTGTTACTATAAGATTTTCAAACTGTCTTTGCAAATAATTCTCGCAGTTATTTTAAATTTAATGCTATTTTGCATGTTAATGGACTATATGTTTATTCGCTCGTGCTGCCATGGAAGTTGTGCAGTTTGATCAGCCGATGAAGTGTTATTCAAATATGTGCTGCTGTTTACGTTGTAGTTTAAAGTAAGGGCAACGAAGGTATGCTACTACTATTACTGTTGCCACTTTGGTTACACAGTGTTACAGTTCCATTACAGCTAGTCCATTCTGGAGATGCAGACAGTGGTGTGAAAGAGTATCCAATTCAACAAACCCTTCTGCCAATCAGCAGTCAGCTGTTACATTGTACCCATGGCATTCTCTCACAAGAAAGTGTTTTGAAGCATTCCTTAGCTGCCATATTGATCTGTTGGGTGTATGTACATTTCTTGAGTGTTTGTGAATGTTTGATGATTTATTAATTATATATTAGAAAATGACACAATTTTTTGCAGCATTTAGAATATAGGCTTCATAGTTTGTTTTAAGTGTTTGTAGCTGTCCTCAGCTGAGAGAGGAGCTGGCAACCCAGCACACAAGCATTGCAGCAAGGCAGTGGCTGTCAGGATGGTCTCACTATGGAACCATAGTATTTTTAGCATCTATGCTGCATTGGTTTATAATAATAATGGTAATGATAAATATGTTTACTCATGCATTCATGTATCACCACTGTTATGCAGTTGGTATTCTTAGCATGTGCATGTTTCCTGGGCTGACAACACTCCAGCCACTTGGTCCTACAATTATACAGGACAAGACACAGCTAGCTCTTGATACCAAGTACCTAAACACTGTTAAAACATATAAATTCACACAGAAGCTGTACTTCGACAGCATTAATAAGCAAAACTTAAATAAAGTGAAGTGCAAATTCCTATAGTAAATTTGGCCAAAGCAAGCCACTTAACATCAACACTGCTAATGTATTTGTCCATGTAGCATGTAGTGAAACATGAGTGACATCGCTTGCTGTCAATAATAAGAAATATTCATCATTTATGTGTTATGTGAGATCAGTTACATCAGCTGAAATTGCTTCCATTTAAAAGAGCAACTGTAATTTTTAGGTCTATGCGTTTATGATCATGGATAGCACTTATCAAACCTAACAATAAATGCTTATAAACACTTACAAAGATAAATACATGTGTGCCTACTTACATTAATCAGATTCACAATCATCTTCACTTACAGGTAATGCAGCAACTTCTATGTCAGAATCTGAGGATGACTGAGGTGTTGTCATCAATGTTTATGACCAAACTGTGAACAATTTTATCAGAGAGATGGTCCAGTTTCCATAATTTTTCTGCCTCCTTGACCACGTGACTAATGTCAGAGTGCCACATTTCTGCAGTGACATGATCCAGTGCTGTGTCTAGCAGCTGACAAATCTCTGTCAGTTTGAAATATTTGTTGTTTCTTGCAATGTAGCCTTTAACACTGTTCCACACGAGCTCAATGGAATTCAGTTTACTGTATATGTGGGCAACTTTTCTACACTAAAGTTGCTTTCCTTGCTATGTCGTCTGTCATTTGTTTTCATTGTTGTCGACAATGTTGTGGGTTAACTTTAGTAGCCAAACTTTTACATTATTAGCATCAAAAGACACACCACAAGATACTAAACAGTCAATAATGTCCTATTTCGGCCATGCAGAATTTGGGTGCCGGAACAGCCTTACACTATGGCATGGTGCATTGTTCATGGGAATGACTCTCCATGGTTCAAGCTTCGGTAATATGTTTATGAACCATGTCTGAAACACTTCTCTGTTCATCTGTTCATGATAATTACTGGTTATGTTGTACTGAAAAATAGGGCCCTGCCATCAAAAATACCAGTAGAATTTTGCAACAGATTTTGAACAGCTGTAGCACTAAAACGTCATGGATCTATTTTCTTCAGAGTACTTCAGTCAGGAACCAATTAGAGCATTCTGTGTGGTAATGTGCTCACAGCTGCTGTGAGCGTTTGTGTATTTGAAGTGGCTTCCTCTATTCACTGGACTACAGCTGTATTTCCATGGCAGACTGTACAAGCTCCATTGCTTCACAGATGACATTGCCTTGCATTTGTTTGCATAAAAGTTTGTTCATGATTTTTATATAATTATGTGCAAATATGTTTACTAAACTATGAGAACTGCTGTCCATACATTTTTGGCACCTCTTTAGGAAGCTATCCATCACTTGCCATTGTTCATAATGAAAAGTGCTGGCAATTTCCTGGTGGATGTTTTGTTTTAATTCCAGGGCATGTGGGTTTTTCTTGTACACTTTATGCTTTAAGTTATCCCAGAGATAGAAATCACAAGGGAGTTGGTTTAGGGGATCAAGAAATCACTACAAATGTCCTGAAACACACTTTCAATTGCTCTCATTTAAAGATTGGCTGCTGTAGGAGCTGTTGCAGAGTCTTGTTAAAAAAAGATAAAAATCATGCTCTCAGTTAATTCTCTAAAAACAGGAGGCAAAATTGCATTCACGTATGTACATGAATGAGTATTTTATGAACAATATTAGGTTTCTTAGAGCTCCAATAACAATTATTTTGTGTACACATATATCCATGAAGGTGGAACCAAGACTCGTCCATGAAAAATATTGGTAGCGGGTCAGTTTTGCCATTGTATACACTATTAAGAGCCCACACACAAAATGTGTGCCTAATTACGGGATCATCTGGTTGAAGATCATGTGCCCAGTTAGTTTATATGGCTTTTAACTTCAGCAATTTAGTAGCTCTTTACGCAGAGCCATAAGAAATGGCTCCATATTCTGAAAGATGCCTAAGTGATTTTGGGGGGAATTCTCCAAATGATGACAGATGTCATCTAATGCTTCTTTGGTGTGAACCGTGTGTCATCTTTTAGATTTCCTGAGCCTGAACACTTCTTGTGGCCTGAAATTTATTGTAAACTTCCTGAATTGTTGTATGCCATGGAATTTTTACACTTGGAAATCTTTCTGCAACTCACACTTTCACTTGACTAGCTGAGTTAACACATACAAATCATAAATAAATACACACTGTGCAGTTCAAAATGAATGCTGAGCCATTATACACTTTGTGAGTAAGTGCAGGACAAAATAATAAAGCGCATACTGGTAATAATTTAACCACACGATATAGGTGTCAGCTCTATATTGTACTTTCAGAGCAGAAAAAAACAAGTCCTTTATGTCACCTTGTGACACCAGCTGGTGTAATTGTGTTTCTATATGCACAGTGGAGAAACACCATACAGCAGTTCAGATGTTTTTAGGTCTCTGTATACTGAGTTAAAGATGTACATGCTTGAAATAAAGCAATAACACTGTTTATGTTTGAGTATCTTGGCTCAGACTGTGCACTTATTGCACTCGTTTATTTCACAAGTTGTAACATGTGTAATTCATAATTTACACTCAGGATATGGAATTATAGCTACATATGTGTTATTGATGTATATGCTTGTAATAAAGTCAATCTATTGTTACCTTTTCATTTACAGTATAATATATTTCAGTGTATTTTCTGCATGAAACAGTTCAGTTACTTACATTTACATTTAAAGGAGTTTATATGTATTGTATAAACAAGGTGAATCAGTTATGTTTTAGAGTGCAGTGCTTACAAACGCAGGAACATATATATTCACTTGCATCACTTTTTTAGCATTTTGACCATCTGCTAAACATTGGTAAGATTTAATTGAAGTTTGAGTATACATAAATCACAGACTCAGTTCACAATGTAATTCAGCTAAAGAAACAAGTACATTGATTTCAATGTTTTTATTATTTGTGTTTAAAAGTTCCACCCGAAGCATGATGGTAGTGTTCCAAACATTACCACTTCTAAAGATACCAAAAGTAGCCAGTATATTGAGGGACCTAAGTTAGAAGTGTAGCTGAGGGGTTTGTTTATAAGAAGAGTGGAGCAGTTATGGTCAAAGAGAAGCAACAATGTAGCTAAACCCCAACTATCAGCAAAGTAGGGATGTCACATCACTGATTTAGTGAGCTTTTGCTACTTTGACAACTACTCACTTTCTTCCCTCTCAAAATGTTAGTTTCTGCTGTATGAGTGAGGTAACTTAAAGGTTTCGTCTTTGTGTTCTAAAACCACTATTTAATAACTCAGGATAATTTTGCACCTACCCAGGATTCACCAGCACAAGAGTTTCTCTCAAAGCATTGTTGGAACCCAAAGGAGTAACATAAAACAGAAGTACAAAAATAGTTTACAGTTGTTTCACTCAAAATTTACATAATTTTCTATAACATTTCAAACAATATGATGTCTCACACTTGACACATTTAGGGACAGTAGGGACAGTTGTTGCACTTTTCCACTATGTAAAGATTGTGACTGACTTTTGTGATTCCCATTGTTAGTGTCCAATGATTGTGCAGATAATTTTTCTCAAGTTGTTTGTCAAATTAGAAATATGTAGCTGATTCTTCAACAATGTTCTTCCCAGATACTTTGTGAAGTCAGACCTATTGATATGGCCACATTTGTCATGAAATATCACATATGGTTTAGAAAAACTCGCAGATGTAAGGTGACAAAATGTCATTACTAGAGGAGCCCTGGTTCTGCAGTTTAATGAACAGTTGCTGTATTTTGTTTCTAATGCATCAATTTCACCCTTTGTATCATTGCAAAAGGAGATTATCACTGGTTTATTCATTTTCTCATCAGCAAATTGGTAATGGTGCAGAGCAATATAAGTGATTTTCCATTGCATTTCATATCTAACATTTTGCAGCATTTGAGGGGATATTTTCTGCGTAAGCCCCCTTAGAATGATTAAATGCAAAATTATAGGGGCAGCGGAAAGGCCTCCTAAAATTATAAATAGTGATTATAGTTTGTAAAAATTGATATTCAATTGTCTTCATCTTTAACAGATGGCGTCATATGGAAATCGTGAAGTCCGTGTATAACCTGGAAATTTATCTGCGTATAGTGTTTTATTGGAAGAACAGTGTGTTCTAAAAGATAACAGAATTAACAACGCAGAGAACAAACATATAGATTGTTAGGTGAGATAAAAATAGCAGAGGATTACAAACTCACTAATGCACATAGTCCGTGTTAGGGTAGTGTGAACCCTTAGCGCATTAGAGAAAGGACTGCAATCCAGAATATTTGTGTTATTTATTTGTGATACAAAGGAACAATAAGCAAGTTTTTAACGAGGGAATGGAATTTAATCATTTGTGTAAAGTGTTGATGCGTACCGCGCCCTGATATACATAGAGAAAGTTGATAAAAATATTTGAGTTTCATGGATACAAAATGGTGATTACGCAGGTCAAATGGGCCAATATTTAAAGAGTCATCGTGAATATTGTGGAACTCCCTCCAGCCCCTGCTCCTGCATATAAAGACCTGTTCCACATTGCAAAAGAAGATAATCTGTGGTTTATTATTGTTTTGTCTTAAGTAAATTTGCAATTGTTCATTGATGTTACAAACAACTGATTTCACACATTTTTGTACAAAATATAACAATCTCAGATCTTTAGTGAATACATAGATATTTGATCTGACTTCTGTTTTTGTCGGATAGATATTCTGGTGGAATCTGTTTCTTGTTTGATTTCAGAGTACCTACATAAACATCAGTTTTATGTCTTAGCAAGTTCTTACCAGGTTCTGTTAATAAAACCTAGTTATCAGTGGTAATGTTTCTACTGCTACAGTAAATACATTTACAGAGGTGAATGACTGCTTGTGTGGATTTTGAAAAGGCCTTTCCTTCCTCAGCTGAAAGTGTCATACAATTGCTGTCCTTCCCCACATAAATGTATGCATTATAAAGGTACAAGGAATGTGCATGTGTAATTATTTAATCTTATTATTCTGGATAAACTTTTCTTGGTGACTGTGAATTCCAGGGAAAACATTTTTCTATTCCATGAAATAACTGTGATGGTAATTTTCATCTTGCTCAAACTGATCCTCAGGATTGTGAAAACAGTAATTTTCTATGCCAACTTACGGCTGGTGTTTCTAAACACACAAGCTGTGTGTGAATAATCTTTGGGAGGTAATATCAGGCCTGAGAAAACGTCAAAACAGCCTTACACATCACCCAACCCTAGCTCAAACTTATTTTCATGGCTTAATTCAAGATGCTCTGTTCCAGTAACAAATGAGTGATCAGTCACATTCTGCATTATTGTTTTCATATTGGAATGAAGCCATATGCACCATCACAAAAAGTAAAACTAAGTTTACGTAAATAGATTTACAATGCAAATAAAGTATACTATAATTTTATAATGTTCACACGTAATATACTGTGACTTTTGGCGGGTTTGAAGTAAGGGAGACAACAGATGTAGTCGAGATAAAGAAACACTTTTATTTCCCTAAACAGTAACTTTGTACACTTCTTGCAACAGCAAGAAAGTCTTTACCAATTCACCAACAGCACGGCTCCGAATTCGTAACACAAGAACTGTCCCTTCTCCGTCGGCACGACTCCTCAACGCTTCGCATACGTCTCTTCTTTCCGTCGGCACGACTACTCAACGCTTCACATACGTCTGACTGACTCTTCTGTCGCACTTTACCGCTATTTATATCTCCCAGGCACTATTCTGGAAAGTTCAGTTATTGCGGTGAAATACAAAGCAGAAGATTCCCGAAGTCTCTATCCTTTTCTCTCTTTCGGCAAGCGCCCCAACAATGCGGCCATTCTCTGTCTCTTTCCTTCGGCTCCTTTGCAGTAGTGCCGACAATAATGCGATGGGTGACACTGCTGCTGTCTGCAATTAGATGCGGCGGGCGCGGTGACAATACAATAGCAGAATAAAAGCAAACATTGAAACAATATCTGTGTTATAGGCTATGTATGGTCAACGGTAAGGATGACAATGCCTAGAATAAGTGACAGATGGCTCAACACATTGCACAAGTCCCATCAAAGCTGCCAACATATATCAGCATGGTAAAATAGTTACCTCTGAAACAGCTATTATCATTTAAGAGTTAAACAAAATATGTTGGTACTTGACAAGAGAAAGTAGTCTTGTATTTAGGAAACTTGATGCACTAATCGCATGTCACATTATGTTCTCTTGACTGACACTGCACACTAACAAGACTGTGTACTTATAGAAGACATGACAGTAATTTAATTGTGGAATCAAGCATATGCTGCATCTGGTATCTCATTTGTTTATGCTACTCGCTATCTAACACACAACAGCACATTTGTCAATATGAGATTAACAAGCACTTAAACAATTTAGCACACTAAGTTGTGAAGTGTTGCCCTGAGATTCGGGTGTAAGATGCCAGCGTAGCGGAAAGGGTGAGAGCACCAAGCTGCAAAGCTTAGCCCAGAAATTGAGAGTCCTATGCCACAGAACATAGCCAAGGGATAGATTTTGACTGCAACTGTGAAGCTACAACAAAGTGTAGCCATGGGGTCTGTAGCTAAATCCCAAACTAACAGTTTCACTCTCTGCTTTGGTTAACATTCTCATTGCAGTTTATAAGATAATACCATTAATATTAGTAACAGTTGTTACACACAAATTTCAATGATCAGCTAATAAATCTTCCCCATTGCTAATAAAGTTAATTTATGTACAGAAACCAATGTAGCCACATAATCCCTCATCACAATATTTCTCATCACAAGAGGAATTTCACAAGATGTGTGTTGTATCCATACTAAGAAAAAAACAGTTTTTGTTTGCCAAAGATGCTATGAATAAACAGGACCATAAAAGTGCCACTGGTATGCCAGAATTTCATTCTCAAGGAGTCCTTTTATATGCTAGTAAATCTACTAAAATGGGACTGTCACTTTTAATCCCACATAATAACCATTGATCTGGGCAAGCTTTGAACCTTGACCTTGGTGTCAGTAGTCAAGCCCCTAACCCAGTGGTGTCAATCGTGGCCCCGAGTGGCAATACCACGGAGAGAGCAAGTCGCTGTGCCCTGGGCATAGCGGGCCAGTCTGTTAGAAACCAGTTCAGTGCAGTTTTGTGTGATGCAGCCAGAGCAATGGGTGCGTCCGAGAGCACAGACATGAGTCATTTGAATTCCCATGTTTCGAATGGGAAAACAATTCCTCTGCAAAGTTGTGGTTGTAGTATTCAGTACCTAATATGCAACCAGTATCTTGCATTAAAAAATACAACATACAAAGTCATTATGAAATAGATAAAGTAAATGATACAGCAGTTCAGCTGGATTTGGATTTGGTTTAAGGGCGTTCAACTTCTAGGTCATCAGCGAGTTCAGCTGGAGCTGATAGAAGCACAGTGTGAGTCGCCTTCATGAGAAATTTCACAGTTCATGCTCAGACGCACAGATCGAATTCTACCGGAAACTTCACAATAGGTGTTTCCCAAATTTGATTCCCAATGCAGCAAAAAGTATGGCAATGTCTGCCAGTACCTACCTTTATGAACAGGGTTTCTCTATTATGCAGCTTCTGAAAACTCGCCACAGAAACAGACTCTCGGGTAGCAATTTGGTATCCAGTCTTAGCATCTGTCTTTGTAAGCTAAATTTTGAAAAGCGTGTGAATTGAAAAATATGCCAAGTGCCTGATCCTACAAATGTGTAACATGTGGTATTTTACTTAGGTTTTCAGTAAGATTGTCTCAAATTCATTATGCAAATGCTTAACACTTAAATACGTATCTGTAAGAACAGCAGTTTTCAAACAACTTACATGTAGTCCTTTCCTTTAATTTTGGAGGAAATCGCCAACCCCTGTTACTAATAGTGTTTCATGTTATTTCACTTATTTGAAGATAATACAACTAAATATTCTCTTATTATGTTTAATCAAAATAGCTAAGAATATTCATTTAAGGTATAACAGGATTTAAAAGTTGCTATTTACTTTTTATATAAATATAGCTTATATCTAATACAAGTTTGTATTAAAAGTACTATTATTAATACCGTGTAATTATTCTCTTATTTGTCTAGTCGTTCATTCAAAATAGATTGACATTTTTATCTGGGATTGAAAAGTAATAAAAACATCTATCTTTAAGATGCATGTAAGTGCTTAAGTGGTGTACTTTCCAGTTTGAGAATGCTAACCCAAGGGCTAGGGTAGGTTTAATAGTAACTATAATTCAGCCTAATCATCAGAAGGTTGCAACTATTTTAATCAACTTTAGTAACTACGTCAAGTCGTTTTCTATTTATGCGTGAGATGTACTGTTCCCCTTCACAGATCCAACTTGTATCTGTGCTATGTATCCTTGTAGGCAATTCTGAAGGAAAAAAATTCATAAGATGTATGCACTCCAGGAAAGGTTTTATTCGTGGACGCGACCAACTTGCAATAAACAGGTGTCAATTGATAAAGCTTCTAGTGTTCATATGTATTACATCATGGTTTGCCCGCTGCATGTAGCTATTGCACAGTTGAGCCCCGATGTGCCTGTGACCTTGATATCACTGGCCTAACCAACTGAGACATCCGAACCAACATACATGCAAACTGAGAATGGTTGATCCCCATATATCCTGTTCATACAATGTTATTTACCATCTACTAATGAAAATGGTTCAAGTTGCCAACAACAGTCTTCTGCTAATAAAAAGAGAACGCTCAACTCTGATATCAAACAAGTATTTGGACGGCAAAGCAGCTGAGGACAAAACCATCCCATTAGATCATTGTTCTTCCTTCAGCTGGTGCACTTTTTCTGCATTCAGTATTTTCAACCACTTGACCAATCACTGCCAAATTTGGCACAGATATGCATTTTTCATGGAGAACGATTGTATGCTATTTTGGCATGCAGCATGTAACATTCACATAGTTTTCTGTACTCACTTTTCTTTTATTCAAAAGATACACAATGTCCTTCTGTACTTGTCCTTCGAAACTTAATTCACTCAATTTTTTATGATGAAATACAAATGCAATGCACCACCTTCACATGGTTTTCTCTATTCAGTTTTGTTCTATGAAACAATTACATTTGTTGCTTTACTCCCCTTTTGACAAAGAATGTATGCAATTTTCTGTATGATTGAAATGCAAATGCAATGTCTTATATTTACACAAATTTCTCTACTTGCTTTTCTTCCTGTAGTGTTTGAAGTTGAAGTTTTTATGCCCAAGACTGTCATAAAATCACTAAAATATCCATTTTAACTTTGGAGTCTTGCTTGTAAGCTCCTCTGTGCCCAAGATTATTAAATAGCTTTTAAAATAATACAATTTAAAGCATGTTTTGCCTTAATAAAACACATTAAATTCAGATTAAAATAACTGTAATGAACCTATGGATCTTTAAATGTTAAAAATATTACTCTATGCATATTACACCAAATTACCATCATTACTTTGTACTAATTTACGTTGTCTGTTGAAATTTAATGTAGTTTCAGTTATCTGGAAGCAAACTAATGGATGTTACTAATAATGTTTCTTTTTCCACAGACTTGCTGCTGAAGTTTAAGAATGAAATTGTTCAAATACAGTAACTACAGTAAAATGGATATCAAAGAAGAAGTCAAAGAGGAATCTTCTTTCATGGACTTTAGTTCACAGAATGAGAGAGAGCCCTTTATCAAACATCCTGTGAATGTTAAGATTGAAACTGTTACAGATAGCAGTGATATCAAACCAGAACTTAAAGATTCCACATGTTCACAGAATGAAGGACACAATCTATTGAGATTTAATGAAACCATCAATGAAAGAGAAATTGAAACAAAGATAGATATTAAGGAACACAATTGGTTGTCAGAAAGAGAGGATGATATTAAGGTAAGTTGTAGAAAAATGTGCATTGCCTTTGCTTTGTTTTCTTACAAATACTGTACATTAATTATTAAAAATATATTTTATAATATAAATAAACTTAAAATGCATATTTGGTACTGATACTTGCTACTACAATTTAAAATATATGCTATTTCGCTATTTTGTAAAGTTAAGCAAACCTTATTGGTGTTTTATAGTAACACTGGATAATATGAGGGTCTTCATTGCTTTAGTTTTATTATGTTCATCAGTAGCTAGTGAGTAATACCTTCTGTTTGCTTCATTGATTACTCTTTTAAGCATTTTACAATATGCACTGTAGTGTGCTGTAATGTTGGGGTCATAAATTGTGTGATATGCTAAGAACAAATGTATTTCATTTACACAGGATGTACTCGTATTAAAATAATCTCAGGCTTGGGCATTATTATCTGTGGTGAGTTTATTGTTTTCTTGGGGGAAATAACTTCAAATGATAATAGCACTAGTTCAAGAAATCAAACTTGTCATTTAGGTGATTGTTGACATGGATATATGTCTTACTTTTCTTTCCTGAACAGCACTTAATATTTATAGGTATACTGATCACTAATTATTTCTGTGTCTAGAACATATCTGGATATTATTTACAGCTTTTGCAGTGTTCATATGAATTCAGGCCAGAAAGTGAATCATATATTCCAAGTTAAATGTGTGTAGCAGGGAGGTGAGGTTTGTCTTCATTTTACCATTTTGGCAGTTTATGAGGATGCCTGAGCTATGACATGGTTTCAGGGTGATTATAGTGGGAACAGATGTGGTTGTTCAAAATTACTTCCAAAATAAAGTCCAGATTTCATCAAAGGAGTTTCACTTTTAAGTTCAAAGAAGTTGTAAACAAACCTATGTGACAAGGAATTAGCTGGAGTGCACACTGTTTTCCTATTAGCTATTGTTTCTTTCTTTGCCTAAAATAGTGCTCTTCAAATGTAATATTCTGTAGTTATTCTTAAACATTATTCTTATTATTCATAAATTAGAAGCGTGTGTTATTAGAACATTTATATTTACAAAACACAATGAGATCATTCTGATTGACTTATGATTGTCTAAACATTTATACTAGAGGGTTTATGATGCTATGTGCAGGTGCTGTAGTTTGTGTCCATATAGGTCTTTAGTTGTACTTTTGGGCACATGTGCAGGTATTGAGAAAATATTACCTTTAAGGAAGTCAGTGCTGAGAATCCTCCACTGTGGAGAAACATCTATCTGGAGAGTGTATGGAAGATAGTTCGGTTGTTTCAAATACATTTAACAAATTCTCTCCACAGACACGCTTAAAACCTTACAATAAATAAGTTTCTCTTAAGTTAATGATTTTAGTTTATCTTTTATGACTTGTCTATGGAGCTCCATAGAGTTCATGTTATGTCAAATCTGAATAACCTCACCCAGTTATCTTGGATTAGCAAAACCCTAATATATACAGTAAATTTGGAAGTTTGTTGCAGAATATTGACATAATTCTATTCACCAAACTACTACAATGGATTTTTAACTTAAAACCAATGAAGCTTCTTGCTAGATGCAGGTCTTCAAAATAATTATGTTTCATTTAAAGATTTAATCATCCAACTAATAATAAAAACAATTAATGTAATATTGCTTTATAACTGTGAATAAAATCTTTGTGAAGCCACAGATATCTATCTCTTTTATTCATAGAGAGAAACTTTATAACTTCTAATGCAAGAATGTCGTATCTCGATTGGAAGATTTTTATGTGAAATGAGCTCTTCTCTGTAGATTGTATAAAAAGTGTCCATTTTGTTTCTGTTCCTCATTCTGGAGATAAGAGTCATAAGATTAAAGCAAATCATGTGCTTTACAAGTGAACTATTATGTTACAGGATGAAACACATGAAGACTTTTATTCCACAAAAGCACCAAGGTAAGTATTCTGATTTACTCTTTGTACAAGAGAGTACATATTTCTAGTCAGTTTTCTTCATACTCTCTTTCAGTGTTATGTATAGAATGGTTTCTCATACTTAATGAACACAATGAAATTGCATGAATGAGTTATATCAGTAACTATCACCAGGCACATTGTTACATTCCCTGTTAGTATTAGATATGGAACTGTTCACTGAACATAATGAGTATAACACAGTTATTTGATCAAGTAACTATCACTAATCGCAAGTATTGTCTATAAAATAAGGTTCCCAATTTGTTTTCAGAATGAAAAACTTTTATTGACATTGAATAATACACTTTTGGTAAGCTTAGACTTCTTCCTATTTTTTAACATAATCACCTTCTGATCAATGCATTTTTGCTTGAGGTGTACCATCTTTTGTGTCCCTGCATTGTAGAACTCTCCTGCCACACAGTGAAGATAGCCCAAAAGAATTTCTTTTAGTTCCTCTATGGTTCTGAAATGCAGGCCCCCCCCCCCCCAGGGTGTATCTTCAAGTCAGGGAAGAGATAGTAGCCACTTGGGGCTAGATCTGAGCTGTAATGAGGGTGTTAGAGAGTATACCATTCAAATTTGTTGATGAGATTGGTTGTCACAAGGGCAATGTTCAGACAAGCATTGCTCTGAAAGAACGGCACTCCCTTCATGTGCATGCCTCCATCTGCTTTGGTATACTCTAAATGATCGGTCAAAGTTTTATGAATGTAGGTCTTGCTGACATCAGGAATCATCTCACAGGTCCTCCGAACCATCACCCTTCAATCTTTCATTGTTGTTTCTTCCACTTTCAAAATCATTTCGTTCAACCGTCCAGAATGCTGGTGGTCCTTGACATCTATACATCCATCTTTGAATTCTCTACACCATTTGCACATGTGTTGTACGCTCATACATGGCTCTCCATATTACTTCACACAGTTGGGAATGAGTGTCCACTGGTGCAGTCTTTTTGCATGAAAAAATGCATTACAAAGTGTAACTTGCACCTGGCGGGAGAAACAGGTGGAAGCTCCACTTCTAACAGCTGCCAAGCCAAGATTGAGTGTCGCAGGCAGCTCGCAGGGCAGGCTACTGGGAGAAAGAGAACCAAGCTGCGTGCCAGTGTCCCGGATCTCGTATAACAGTGTTGCTCGCGACTGCAGATCCACACAAACCTTATTTTATTGACTTTTGTACATGCATATTATTACAATTTTCCATTTAACTAGTGTGGTCATGCACATTTTAAAATGTTCATCATTTACTAAAGGTTCAAAGGTATTAACATTCTTGTACTCTGTTATTCTTTACAGGTATACAAACTCCCTCATTATTTTTTGTCTTTTCTACAGTAAAAACTACACTGTAAATACCCTTTTAATTTACAATTCTGGATTTTGTCCTCTCTTAACCAGTGTTCTGTGAATGTTGTAATATCCACATTATTTAATTAGCTATTTACCAGTATCTGCAGGTTAACTCTCTTATTTCTTACACTTTGTACAGTGGCTCTGAAAGGTCTCGGTGTGATCATAAACTTAAGGTTTGAAAGCATAGAATAAGGAGTAAACAATACTGAGCACAGACAATTGTACTGTTTGAATGTGTATACACATATGTAGTATAAAATATACAAAACGTGAACTTTCTTTAGTTTGAAATAAAAAGTAAATTGAAATGAAAATGTTTTGTTTGCAACTATGACAAATATTGGTCTGACTATAAGAAAAAGAAAGTTCTTGGATGTTTTTGCTAACTTCAGTACCTTCTAAGCCCGCCTTTCCTCATAAAAATTATTTTGTTGTTTAATGATGCTGTCAATTGCCAGGATCACAACAGTGTCACACGGGAATTTTGTCCCGCAGGATTTCTCCTACATGCCAGTAAATCTACTGACATGGAGCTGTCATTTTTAAGCACATTTAAAAACCATTGATGTGGGGTGCATTTGAACCCGCGACCTTGATGATCAGTGGGCCAGCATGTAGCCAATTGAGCCACCCACACCGACACCTTGCCCCTTGATAACTCTACCTAGTCTCCTTGGCATTGATTTTACTAGTGGTTCTATTGCATTTCCAGAAAATTTATTCCATTCAGTAGGGTGCTTTTCAAATCATTCATTTTAGATGTTTCATGTTTTCTTATATTTTTATCCAGCTTTGGCCATAAATTCTCTATTGGATTTATATGAAATTGAGGTGGCATCTGCATCCAACCATGAGGGTTGTACCACAACTGTTGCCTGGTATTTAAGGCCATATGCTTGTGGTCATTCTGAGTTATAACATAATTTCCATGAGGGTTCATCTTTTCCACACTTTCAGGAAGATGAGACTTTAAAATGTTAATATACATTCTGTGATCAATTGTACCTTCAATAGAACACAATCTCCTACACTATTACCACTCATACAACCCCATTCCATCAGAGAACTGCCACCATGTTTAACACTAGCTGTGAGATTCCTCTCATCTAGCTCAATATTTTTCTTCCGCCACACTGTCACTCACCCTTTTGATTTGAAAATACAAAATGGACTCTCATCAGTGAAAACAATGTTATTCCAAAAGATATATGTGATATTTCTATATTTCTTAGCGTAGGTAAGCCTTTCCCTTCTGTTCACCTTAGTGATGTAAGTTTTCTAGGAGCATTCCCCCTATTGTAAACACTGTCGTAAAGCATATTTGCAATAATTTGCGATCACACTTTTATTCCCATTTCTGTTGTAACTTCTGCTGCTATCCTTGGAGCAGGAAGTATTGGGTTTCTCATTGCTTTTCTGTTACCATTTGTCTCCTCTGGGTAATTTTGAAGGGCAGCAGCTTCTTGGTATATTTTTCAATGTGTTTGTTTCTTTACTCTTATACCCAATGTCTTTAATAGTAGCAGTAGGTCTTGAAATGGTTTTACTTATCTCTTTGAATGACTTTCCATTTTTAATAAATATGCTACTGTTCTCCTTTTTTCTTCAGTTGTTTCCTTTAATTTCTTGGACATACCTGTGGCAAGACACAGTGCTGCCTGCTGCATACTACCATACATGCTGTTCCATATCCTCGTGCAATTGCAGTAACAGTAACCGCTTTTTTAGAGAGCACCATATTTTTATCTTTTGGCAGTCACATCGCTCTCTCACAACCCCCAGAATGTTTGGAGGACCAAACCTGTCGTTGGTTTACGAGTCTCACCAACCTGACCGGGAGAGTTATCAAAATAAATTCACCAACCATATCATATGATTACCAATCAGAGGACGTATTACATGCCATGACAGGTCAGCATGTTAGGGGTTAATATTTTATAGAGAAATGGAGAGGTTAGAAAAATAAAGATACCCTAGCCCTCAGGAACCCTAACAGCGTCGGGGTCAGAAGAGAACAAGAGATGACCAAGGTAAGGTCAGATAGAAAAGTTACAGTGAGGAGCAAAACACCAGTAAGTGGAAGTAATGTTCTGCTCAGTACCTTGTGGTCGCCATTTACATATCCCATAGATGGAGACCCCTGAGTCAACTTTTCTCAATGTAGATTTCAATACATTACATTCTTTTTGGCACTTTTTCGAACCGTGGTTCATTTTCGAAACATAAGATGATCGCATTGGTCTGGGTGGCTCAGCTGATTAGCCGTTGAACTATTGATCCCAAAGTAGTGGGTTCAAATCCGGCCCAGACCGCTGGTTTTTAAGTGTGCTTAAGAACGAGAGCTTCACATCAGTAGATTTACTGACATGTAAAAGAACTCTTACAGTACAAATTTCCAGCACACCGGATGCTAATGTGATCCTGTCCATTGAAAGCATTGTTAACCAAAGTAATTTTTTTTTTAATTTTCATAAGATGTCTTCCCAAAGCCTCTATATATTTTACATTTTCTTGTAAGCATACAATGAAAACCGTCTCACTTCCTACTCCTCATGGGCCAGTAATTTAACATGCCAGGACTTGTGCATTAAGTCATTACCTTAAACCTTTATTACAAAAATAAATAAGCTATTCCAAATCTTAGTCTTAGACTAAGCTGCTGCGAATTTTACACTTAGGATGAGTCCTCATCTGTATCAGAATTGCTGTATATAACAGAATAAACGACACTACAGAATGATTAGTCTCGCATAGCCTACATTATTTCAGGGTGTTGTCCTTGATGTCATGTAATTTGTGGGAGTACCCTTAATTCAAATGTTCGGTTATGGAAAGTGATTTAAGGATCAGGTTGGGTTTTGGCAATTTCTTCTGTTTTCCAAAGTGCAGACACTTAAGTTGACGGCCATAGGAATATTATGTCCATCCCAAATTGGAAACTTTAATTATGCATTTATGCTATTGCTTTTAAACAGAATTGGGATATATTCTTCACCACTCTGTCCACTATGTGATCTGCAAGAAGAAATAGATCGAGACACCTTCAAATATGCCCGGCCACTTCTAGTGCACCATCCAGCAGTGAAAAATGTTGGAGACCAAGAGGATTAATGACTTCATAGTCAGAAATCAAGCATTAGCTAACAACAACAATAATCTCATGCACTTGGGGAGCAGTGCACTCTGTCATACAGTACATGTTTACAAACAAGACCAATACTTTATTTGGGGGCTGAAAATCATGTGAATTTGCTTTGTATTTACCCCATTAAAACAGAATACCATATTAGTCTTTGTCTATCATATGTTAGAAGTATTATTGTGAATGAACATTTATAACACTATAATGGAAAGAGTATTTGTGTTGTTTTGAATACACAGTTTATTTTTCATCATTAGTGCTTTCAGACCAATACTTTTGGATTCACTGTATGTTCTGATGAAGTATTACTAATTCATTCTTACTACTATATAGAGTTTTTGCATTTTCACTGTCATTACTTAAAATCGCAACCTGCTTTTCATTTATAACTTCAATAGGTTTTGCATTTAGTTTCCCTAGTTGTGATAGGGCAGTAGAATCATTTCTTGCATGTAACTAACCTCTGCATTCACAAAAATGGTTATTTCTTCCATAATTTCTTTCTTCCCACATTTGTTTAAGTGCAAGCCATGCTTGGTATGATACTCTCTGGTTAACTTATTGCCATCAATTGTACTAACACTGTTAAAATACTTAACACTTTCTTTAGTTCTTCATTTCATCCTGTCACTGCACTGTTTACACAAGATGTTATCAAGTCATGCCAATGAAGTATGTTGACAGTAATCACATTTGTGTGAGTCAACCTGGATTACACTTTCTTTCAGGTAGGTATAATTTTTTTTCACTTTCATCTATGGCGACATCATTTCTACCTCCGAATATCACTACAAAGCCTCACTATTTAATTTTTCACTTTCTTGAACAGTTGTCTTTTACTACCTCTACTCTTTCACCAGGTTTGATGTTTCCATATACTTCAGTGTCATCCAAAGTTGCGTGTGTTCCCTGTAATATGTCCAAGGCTGTCTGTGTAAATTCATAGTGCTTCTTTGTAATAGCCTTCTTTCTTGTGTCGCATAGCTTTTTATTTTTCATTTTTGAACTTCATATCCAGCATCTATATTCTCATTTAGGACAGAGAAACAATTTTTATCTTGAATTGGCACAATTCATTGATTCTTCAACTTGTAGCTAGCCATATAGTCACCTTGTAAAAGGAATGCAGTAGTTTGCTTAGAGTACATGACATTTGAAGTATCATTGTTCTGATAGAATAACTAAATCCTTTATGTGTACAGTCAGCCACCTTACTGTATCTTGTGGGCATGAACTGATACAGTAACATGTTTATTTCTTCTTCATCGCCAGGCAGAACATGACAAAGCTTGCAGTGCTGCCCTGGACACTTGCTATGCCATCAAAACAATGCATAGTCCTATAGCTATTTTCACGTCATGAAGGCACAACGGGCTCTTATGGACCATGTTATTCTTATGGAAGAATCAGGTGCACCGTTGCCAAATTTGCGTGTTTTCAAATGTGACTAAGATAAAGTATGAACATGCATTTAAGTGTAAAATGTGTCAAAGAATACTATGGTATGCACGTTAAACCTTTTATGCAATTGTACATTTTTTAAAATGATAAAATGTAAAATTTTGTTGAAATCAGATTTTTTAACATCTTTCTCGCTCCCCACGTTTAAACATGGCTTTAAACCGCTATAATTGCAATGAAAAAAATCTGGATTATTTCCTTGCTTTTATAGGCCACGTTAGTATTTAGATTATCTCAATATGTCTAAACATATTTTTTTTAAAAAAATTAAGTTTAAAACAAAGTGTTAAGATTCTTTGTTTATCCAGTGGAAAATGTCACTGGCTAATTCTCGTTCTGTATGTCCACGTGAAAACTTCCTGCAACAAAGTTATCAAGGAAATAACAAAATTATTTGTTATATAAATATAGAACATCTCCAGTAACAAGCCATCCATAAATCACCATTTAAAGGCAAATGTTTTTAGCGCGCCAAGCACACGGCCAACAACACCTGGTTCTTCTGCCTTGCAGATGATGGAAACCAGATGTGTGGCAGTTGAAGGGCCGATAAGGGGTTGTACTTCAGTGCAGGTTTCAATAGGTTTTGGGAATTTGAGCTGTGGGCGTGCTTTACAAGTTCTGTGGTAATTGTGTGCATTGCAATTAAGTGATGAGTCGCAATGGATCACAGAAGAAAAGGCAAAATTATTAAAAGTAGCGAGCGAAAAACAATCTTAGGGTGTTTATTGTTAGTGAACTTCATAAGGCGACTGGTGTAAGTAGGCCTACATTTTTTATATTAAGAAAAGAATGTAAAAAGGGTAAGGGTTTATTATAAGGTATTATTATTAATTTAATAATAGTAATACTAATAATAATAGCTAATAATGATAAACCTGGCTGTGAGCAAACACGGTAATCACATTGGCGCAACATACGTGGCAACGCCGCACTGATTCTCCATAAGAGCCATTGTGCCTTCATAACGTGAAAACTCCTATAGATAGTGTCATTTGTAGCTGTTTTTATCTCATCCCTGTGCACTGTATTAGAATTACAATATATCAGTAATCAAATGTCACACATATTGGTAGTTATATCTACAAATGCAAATGTTACTTTGTGAGTAATTATGAATACTGTGGTGGAATTTCTCAGCACCATTGGAACAAGTGGTATTGAAATCAAAACAGAAAAGTCAAATGGATATCAAATTATTTGTGTATCTTATGCTTGGAATTGAATAACAAATCATTCTCTTTGTTCCCAGTGTTTTGAGACTAGATTTCTTTAAGACTTGTGATTTTCACATATTCCCAGGGATTATTTTGTACAATCTGGGCCCTTCTGACCTAGCTGTCGTCAGACCCTTAGCCATTACGCATTCTAAACAAT
The DNA here is from genome assembly GCA_030765045.1 of Tenodera sinensis. Lineage (NCBI taxonomy): Eukaryota > Metazoa > Arthropoda > Insecta > Mantodea > Mantidae > Tenodera > Tenodera sinensis. The sequence goes on from CM060961.1 coordinate 80,638,718, forward strand.
GACTTGTAAAGCTTTGCTCTAACAGATATGCCTCAGAAACATAATTCAGAGATTAAATTCAGTTATATTCCAAACTTTGTGTATAATTTCCGGATCTTTGAAGAACTGACACAAAGATTTTGAAGAAAATCATGCACCTTACTTGCATGAACTACTACTTACTTTTACTATCTGAATTACTTTTGACAGGTTTAATTTCAATAATTTATGTTAAGGATATTTTCATAGCTAATAATTTATAATATTCGCAAAACTTAAAGGCATATGGAGGCGGGGCGTACTGCGGACTCCCGCGAATCCTACGCTTGCCCTTCCTACCAGCACTGCCGAATGTGGTCCATGCATCTCACACAACCTTATTTACAGACGTTCTGCCGGTACACGCACTACGCTTGGCAACAGCGCTCTGCTTGAGCATTGGCCAGCGTTCACATGCCTTTAACTTTTGCGAGCGGTATAGTTCATATTTGCATGACTGTGTGGCTGCCCACCTGTTCAAGATCAATATCTTCAATTCTCCCAGATTCATACAATGCAAAAGCCCACAGAAAGTAATGAATAGAGACCACCTACTCCAGTGTGTCACAATATCAAAAATTTGTGACACTGTTCCAATTCACCTATATAAATATTATTGGGAAGCCTGTAGAAAAATGGAGAAAATCCAGTTTGAATGGCAATAGCAACATCAACATATTTGCATTTGGCTGAAATACCTAGGAGCACCTTTCAATTTGAATAAACAATGTAAATCATAAAATTGTCAAATTGTTCAATACATTTTGGTCATATTATTTCTGAGATTTTCTCTTGATTCAAATTTCATCTACTGTATAAATTTTAGCAGTGCTGTTATTGTTCTTTGTTGTTGTGATGTCATAGAAACAATTAAATTATGACATGAGAAACCTTCAGTCCAAAGGATTGCCTGCTGCCTTGTTGAGACACTATGCTATAAATAAATTTTCCTGTCAAATGCAATCAACATATGCATTGCTTTCAAGACTGCTTTGAGTAGTTGTAAATCTCAGTGCATGTAACAAACATTGCTTGTATGGCCACATGCATCAGTTTGTTATGAACGTCAATAGTTCCATCTGTATTTATTTAATGGCATTTGCATTATTAAAGTTAATTCAGTTGTAATGAACAACATAGTTGCATTGTATAAGAATTTACAACTACATATAGTCACTTATTGCTACCCATGTACCTGCTGTTAGTAAACAGATTGTTTTCAGATTTAGTCCTCCGATTATTGTACTTACATAATAACAGCAAATCATCCAACATTTCAGATTATGTACACAAGGAGTTTCCAGTGCTGTCAATGGTAAATCACTATGGATGGCTGCTGAAGTCTTACTAACAGGAACAAGCTTCTCTCCTGGGAAGGATAATCCTGAATATGAATGTCAGATAAGTGATGACACAGAAATTCCAAGTGCAGGACATGTTTTCTTAGAACAATCTGGTACACATAGTGAAGGAGAGGAAATGTACATAAGGTCTTTACAGTTGGAACAAAAGACGTGGATTCATAAGGGCAAAAGACCACATAAATATGAAGCAAGTGATAAGAGCTTTTCTGAGTTGTCATATTTGAAAAGACATTCTTTGATTCATGATGAGAAGAAGCCACACCAATATAAACCTTGTGTTAAGAGCTTTGGACTAGTGTCAGATTTGAAAATACATTCTTTGTTTCATGAAGGTAAGAAACCACACAAGTGTAAAATTTGTAATAAGAGCTTTACTCAGTTGTCATACTTGAAAACACATTCTTTGATCCATAAAGGTAAGAAACCACACCAATGTAAAATATGTGATAAGAGCTTTAGCCGGTTGTCATACTTGAAAACACATTCCTTGATCCATGAAGGTAAGAAGCCACACCAATGTAAAATATGTGATAAGAGCTTTAGCCGGATGTCATACTTGAAAACACATTCTTTAATCCATGAAGGTAAGAAGCCTCACCAATGTAAAACTTGTGATAAGAGCTTTAGACTGTTGTCACACTTGAAAACACATTCTTTGATCCATGATGGGAAGAAGCCACACCAATGTGAAACTTGTAATAAGAGCTTTAGTGTCATGTCAAATTTGAAAACACATTCTTTGATCCATGAAGGAAAGAAACCACACAAGTGTAAAAGTTGTGATAAGAGCTTTACTCAGTTGGCACATTTGAAAACACATTCTTTGCTTCACGAAGGTAAGAAACCACACAAGTGTAAAACTTGTAATAGGAGCTTTACTGTCATGTCAAATTTGAAAAGACATTATTCAGTACATGAGAGAAAGAAATAGTGTTGGATGAAGCACATTACTTTACTAGAACTGACTCCTCTCTGCGGTCTCAGAAGACATGTCAAGGAAGCATTTCCAGTTCCACCCTGACATGGTGTTGCCTATGGCTTTCTGTTAAACTATTATTCAAATATGATATGGCAATGACATGCCTGCCTGTTATTCAAGAGATACTGTGTTTGAATCTCAATTATGGTACATTACATGGATAAGGTTTCTGGGAGGATTTTCCTTTCCCTAAAAAGACAATGTTGGGCAGTTAAGTGTAAGCTCTATAGACCCTTTGCTTATATAAGCATAATTTCACCCATCTCATTAGGGTTTATGTGCAGATTCATCATCAGAAGTAGCAATTTTTCCAAAGGTATTCAAAGATAAAAGTGCTCTTAAATGACCTAAACCTAAATGGTACTTGTTTGCTCCATGTCAGCATTTTATATAATTAGTTTTTAAAATAATTTTTAGTTAATACTTTTCCTTTTCCATCCAGAAGCAGTCATCCTTTGTAGTGTTACTACCAGAATGGTATCAGCTGGGACAAAATTCTATTGGTCTTCAGGAGGGAAGAAAAAAGTAGTTAAGGGCTCTAGATTTAAAAATACAGTGAAGTTAGCTTTCTTCAGCAATTTGAGAAACCAGAAAATTAAATGTAAACTTCTGTGTTCATTTTATATAGATGAGTAAACAGCTTCAATTTTAATTGACACTTTCAGGAAGTGCCCAAGAGTATAATGACCTTGTGCTATTTTCTAGTATTCGTTGTACACAGTTTTCACTTTCATTTATATGTCGGGTTGAAGTTTGCACTCTAACTCACATATTTGATTTAGAGTTTGCTGATAGTTAACTTGTTTCACTGTCACTTTGATAATGTGAGGTAGTTCCACTATTACTTTACTTTGTTTCACAATATTCAGCTTTTATATGGACAGGCGCCTCCCCACCTGTGCTGGTGGTGAACATGTATTAATTCTCTGGCATGCATTCTACCTTGCACCCCTGCCCCACTTCACTTCCTTGTCATTGATATAACTGTAATGCAGTAAGCCCTCTGTGGGGAGTAAACCCAAGTTGCGAAATCATTAAAAGTTGATGGGGGAACGTATTTTAGTACTGTATGTTTCAGTGTTTGTTTCGTTATACAAACTGTCCCCCCCCCCATCCCGGGATATATTAATGGGGGTAATTCTGGGTATGAATACCTGGTGGGCTGAAATCCTACCGATTCCCAATGGGATTTTGCTCACTGAGTCGAACACATGTCTCCAATCCCATGCTGTAACAGAACCCACTAATAATTAGGGCTAATTGGTGAACTTCACTCCATCCCTTAGGTTGAAGTCTTAGTCCTGTATGCATAGTATCCTACACATATCACTTTCTGCTATTCTCAAGCCATAATTCTGCTATAAAAGAAAACCTAAATAGAAAGGACTGATTAAAGCAATATCTTACCTATGTGAATTTAAAGGCAGAAACAGTATAGTCCCTGAACACCAAACTGCTAGTAAAGAAGTGCCAGTTCAGAACAGTGGAATGCTTCCTTTACACTTCCAAAGGAGGACACGTTTGTTTGAAATGACTGATTCCTTTGATCTGCCACTAGTTCTGAATGTCTGAGTTGACAGCTAACACATTTTTTTTCTGTAATTAGTCTACGCAGTACCTTTTATTTTATTCAATAATGTACACTTTTGTGTTACAATGAAACCTTAAAGGAATGACTTAAACGTACTACAGAAATAATGTAGATATCAATGTAATGTGTTTTCTACAATATAAAACATGTAATAAAGTAAAACATTTTCATAATTAGTATTTTTTCATTTTATCAGACTTATTGACCCATGTTCCATAACAAGTTGTTTTTAATATTACATGCATTAAATATAGCTTATATATAAATTCATTCTACACATTTCTTATCCTAGCATCTGATTCCTGCATTGACTGCCTCACAGTTCATCATTGGTAATATTAGCAACAAACTGTAAAACTGTTCTTCGTGTTTTTATTAGATCACTTCTGTTTATTGTTCACTCTCCACATCTTATTACAGCTTTATGAGAACTTCTCTCTCACTTTTTAGTTTTACACTCCCACTTCATATTGATATATACCATGGAAAGTATCCTATAATCAATATGCACAAAAGCTTGCAATTCTTACTTTTTCTCCCCACTTCTTCCTTTCCATTGTAATAACCTGCTACCAGAAAGTAATATTTAGTACTGATCTCCCATATGTTGTAATGAAGTACATCTTGAGTTTTCTTCATGCTCAAGCAAAGATATATTGTTACTAAGTTAATGTGGATACAAGAATCATGTATAATTTGTCATTCGTAGAGACAACTGGACTTCTCTAAATGCACACGAGAATACCTTTTTGGTCTAATCAGTTCAAAATGCACAAAGGTAACAATACTTCCTCTATTAAGTATAGTGAAGTAGAAATATTATATTCCACCCAGAAATTCAATGTTGGGAATGTAGCGGAAATATGCTTTGAGGTCCCCTGAATCCAAAGAAAAGCATTTTTAGAAAAAGGTGTGTGTGTGTCTGTGAGTATGAATCTCCCAGTCTGTGGACAGCATAACTCAAAAACCAAAAGTGGGGTAAAAATCGAAGTTGGTATTTAAGCGAAGATTTTGAAGAAAATTCCTCCACTGTAAACTACCCTTTACATTGGAAAAATTTTCCAAAATGCTTATTTTCTTGAAGATAGCCCTAATGATTTTGATTCAAATGCCATCTGTTCAAAATATTTTTATTGCATGTCAAATGTATATATTTGAATTTTCTGGCTATAGCCCATGTGGACCGTGTGGTCCAGCTGTCATTACGGCTCGATATAGTACACACGAACAACTTAAAATACAAACTACAACTTCAAAATATTAATTTAAATGGGCACTATCAGTAATGACAAGTGGATAGGATTTATTAATTTACCACTTACAAACACAGTTTGACATAACAGAACATATATCCATATACATACCATGTGGTAACTTTACTTTAGCTTAGTGAAGCATAACTTGGTAACATTCAAAAACAGTTTGAAAGAATTTAGTTTAAAATGTATGCTTTTACATTATGGGCACGAATTATGGAATTTTAAGTTATTTGGACGTGATTTTATGGTGCACATAGCTGCATATTTTCTTGATTTTGATAAATGCATATTATTTCAATACTATACCCTCTATATAAAATATTTTAATGATTTTATGGTTTTTTTTTTCACCTGGACAATATTTTTCATATCAGTAGTGTTGCATATGATGATGTAACTCGCGAGGTAGCGAGAAGCAATGCTGAGTCATGTTATGTAGTGAATCCCCTGTTTCCATCCTTTCATTATATGTTTGTGCGTAGAGAATAATCAGTGCGTCATCTGAGAGGTTTATATTAACAAAGATAAAGTGCAGGTCAACGTTTTGAGCAGCACGATTATAGCAATGCTTGCCTCTGCGTGGTCTTCAAATGTAAGTGTTGTGAACTGGTTCCCTCCAAATTAAATTAGGCGTATCAAATGTTAAAAAGCTCTTCAAATGCCGAAAATAAAACCAACTTAGAGTGCTAGATTAATTAATTTCCAGAAAGAGTTTTTGGGTGATTTAATATCTACAGATAATAAGGGCACTGTTTCGTGGAGCGTGTGGCAAAAATGTAGGGAGTGAGAAAAGATTTCAAATAGTTCAGCACATAAACACAGCAAAACATAAGGAGAATTTAATCAGAAAACTCGCAAATAAAGAACCTGTTCCAAAACAATTAGTAGAGTAATTATTATTTATTTATGCCAACAAACTTACTGTTGGTGTTTTTAAATACACAAGCCGTGTGTGGGCAAAGTTTAAGAGGCAGAACTGGAACTTAAAAATTCAATGCCACAACTGGGATTTGAACCACAGACCTTCCGCTTGCCGGGCGGACGCTCTACCACTGAGCTATTGTGACAAACTGCCAGAATGACATTAAATTCTCAAGCCAGTTCGTATTTCTCCTGGTAAACCACAAAGGCAGTCTCACATCAGAAACAATTATATATAAAGTACTTGCAATAGTAAGTCACCATTGGGGTAATTGTTTCTGATGTGAGACTGCCTTTGTGGTTTACCAGGAGAAATACGAACTGGCTTGAGAATTTAATGTCATTCTGGCAGTTTGTCACCATAGCTCAGTGGTAGAGCGTCCGCCCGGCAAGCGGAAGGTCTGTGGTTCAAATCCCAGTTGTGGCATTGAATTTTTAAGTTCCAGTTCTACCTCTTAAAATTAGTAGAGTGTTTAGGAAGTAGGGTTACTGAATTTTCCTATGACCTGTGCCAAGCATTTTTAGCTGCTGATATTCCCTTGTTCAAAATTAATAATCCGATATTTAAAAACTTTCTTGCCAAGTGTATTCAACAACATGTGCCTGAAGAATGTACACTGCGTAAGACTTATGTAGGACATTGTTACAATAACGTATTGTCAAATATACAAAATTTAGCGGATCAGTTTGTGTGGTTGTCTGTTGAAACCTCTGATTCTGAACGCCATTCTATTGCTAATATAATCGTGGGTGCCTTAAGTAATGAACAAAGGACTACAGCTTATCTCCTTAATATGTGCAAATTGTCGGCCACTGACAATGTAACTGTGACACAGTATGTGATGGACTCTTTGAAATTACAATGCCCATGTGGAATCGAATACAACTGGCTGCTTTTATTTCTTACCTTATATGGTAAAATCAGGAAAAGCTCTGAAAGGTATTTTTCCTAACTTAATTCATATAACTTGTTAGGCACACGCTCTTCATCAAATTTCTGAGACAATACGCGATTCTTTTCCATTGGTAGATAGATTTGTTTCCAGTACAAAGAGAATTTTTGTTAAATCTCCTAAAAGAGTTAAGTTGTTTAGATCAACAGCACCTACATAATATCCGACTTCCTCCCGCACCAGTGTTACTCGATGTGAAACATGGGTCGATGCAGTTTTATATTATGCTGAGCACATAGAAATAATCGAAGAAGTTGTCAATTCATTGGACTCAAACGATGCTGCATCATGCTGTGCAAAATACTCTGTCAGGCACTGGGTTAAAGAAGGATCTTAGTTTCATATCTGCCCATTTTTCTTTCTTACCAACAGCCATAACGGCACTGGGAGCTGTAGGATTTACTGTGCTTGAAAAAACAATATGTGATCTATTTATTTCACAAACAAAAATTGTGACATCTGCCTGACATTGCAGGTGACCATAAAGATCCAGAATAGAAAGATATATGACAAAGTCAATTTTAAGAAGAAAAAAAAAAAAAGATTAAACTTAAGAATCAAAATATCTAAAGAAACATTAAATGATTATAACAAGAAGATAACAGTTAACACATTGAATACAAGTGATTATTTAAAATATATAAAGAGTCTTTTAGGAGATGTAAACATATATTTACAATTTCGGACCATTGCACACCCAGTGCTTTGAGGCAGATACTTGTGAATTTAAAACATGTTCCGCGGGCACCAAAGAGTAGTCCTTTTACCTCCCAAGCATTTTCAGGTACATTATATCCCTCACTAAGGTGAGGAATGCATGGTTGGTAGATGGCTTCCTTTTCCTCGTTCACCTGTGTCGCCTGCTGTAAATGTTGCTCCATTCTTACTGTTGGATCAAGAATGAGACCCTTTCCTGCATCCCTCTTGATGGCTACGATATCTGCTCTTCGATGGCTACCATCCTCAGACAGGCAATGGACCTCTTCATAGACCTCCCAATTGGCTCTACGTGATGAACGCACACGGTGGTGACGAGTGTTGCGAAGTAATTCTCCCTTTGGGCAATATCTTAGTACATGCCCACTTCTTTACAGTTTGAGTGCCGACATAGTGTTGTTCGCTGATTTCTTCCAGGCACAGATCTTACTGCTGACGTGTTACATGGGATTTTGATGGCATTAGTCCATTCAGAACATGACAGGATTTTTCTGTTGCTCATCCACGAATTGGCTCTGGGATTCTCTTTATATGTCTCAATCCCCTTTCCCTTGTGAGGTAGCTGACACCATGCATCAAACGATTTAAGTTGTAATTGTTTTCGAAGCCATCGTCCTGATTTTGACATGATTTCATCGTTAATGTCAATGTTCAAATTGGAAAGGGCTTCTTTCTTCTCTTTCTGAGTATCTCGACACAAGCGTAGATGATCATCTGGTATTTGTGAAAGCTTCTGAGCTATATTAAAATGTTGTATATAAGCCTCCCAACCAGCTCTAATTAGTCCTATTCCTCGAAGATTACGTGGAGCGTGTATCATATCATTGGGGCAATCATGTGGTAGCCCAACTATTTCTTTGACGGATGTTCTTATTAATTTATCAATATCTTGTAAAAAGGAGGATGGAATCTTATTCAGTGGTGTACTTTGAAGGGAATAAACTAATCCAGGCCAAATATATTGATTAATGATATTTAATTTTTGATCTGCTTTGAGCAAATTGGAATAAAAAAGTGAATTCAAATCTTTTTCCAAGCGTTTGATTATCTTATTGGATTTCATTCGTGAAATTTACACCCAAATATTTTATGTTTTCGTTTTCTTTGATTGGCTCTAAAACATTTGAGCCAAATTTTATTTTAGAAGTTTCACTAAGTTTACCATGCTTGATATTTATGACATTGCATAAATTCGGTTCCTGGTAGCATAGGACAAAAGGTGAAAGAGAATATTCGAGACATCCTCGAAAGAAAACTGTCACACCAAGAGACTTGACTCTGTGAATCAGTTAACATCATTTAAATATGAACTATAACATCTTGTGACATGTAAAGAAGTTTTTCACGTTACAAAAGTGCTTTGCCAGACAATAGCCGACGTTTTACTGTTGAAAATGTATGTAGTGTTGGTTGTGAACTGCAATTTACCAGTTAATACTAGCAGCGGAACCACTTCTGCTTCGACCTCTAAGGAATAAGGTAACTTTACTATTTACACTAACTCGTCTACTGCAAAGGGACATGAACTGTTCTAATGAAATAGTGCATATTTCTTGGCATATTTTGAAGTTTTTAAGAGCATATTTGCATGCATGTTTCAGTGTTTTTTAGGGCATGAACTTCCAAGACCTATTTATTACACAAAGCATCCAATTCGTTAAGTCCTAAGTTACATGGCACACAACATGATTATGTGCCATAAGAAATGAAAAGAAAGGATTCAATTATATAGAAATACGAATATTTTAATGTTCAGGCTCTTGGTTTATCGCCATTTGCCTTATCAATTTAAATATAGGAATATATTTAAAACAAAGATCAAATCAAATAGCATTCTGCACAGAAATGGTCTGATCCAGGTGATCAACGTTGAGTTGAGTTCAGCACACAGCTGTGGGAGCGTGTAAACAATGATTGTCCCTCGCAACACTTGGTTTGTGGCATGTTCCTTAGTCGTCACTAAAGAATATCGGTTATTACTAGAGTTCGGAACTTAGGCAAAATTAATAATTTGAAGCCTTCGGCGTTCGTTGTTGATAGTTTCTCGGGCTCACAGATAGGTCAAATTTGGGTAACTACCCAGGTCTGCCGCCATCCTCGGGGGAACTGGCTATTAGTCTGAGAAACTATCAATAAGGCAACAATACTTCCTTTTGTATTTGGGTGTATATATTAAAGAAATAAATTTTCGGTTCGGTAGAGCCATTCACCTTTTTGTCTATTTTAAGGTTTAAAGTCCTTTTTTGCCTGTTTTGGGTCGTTATGGCTTTTATAAGACATTTTAAAATGTAAATAAAGAATTCATTTAAAGTGATAAAGTTACAGAAATCATCAAACTAATGAATTTTGGCAAGATATGTGAGCTATTTGGTTTTCTATCAGATTTGGTTTTCTATCTAGCAATCTTGAAGTTGGAGAAAAAAGTGATACGCTAATGTCATCCATGTGATCCTTGAAGATGCACTAAATCAACTGCTGCACGAGAGGAAGGGAAAAGTGTAAACGTTGTGAGTGTTAATGTGGGCCTAGATAAACTTAAGAACATTCGGGATATTCTCCGAGGTGAACGTTCTATTGTCCTTCCGAAATAGCTTGTTTTAAATATGCTCCGGTCACTTCAGTGGAAGTAGAACGTTCTTTTTCCATGATGAAAAGTGTTCTCTCTGTCAGGCGCTTACTATGTCAGTTTGTCACCTTGAAAAAAAACTGTTCCTGGTGTAATCTAGCACAGCAACAGTAAGTACTTTTTCTGATAAATATTTTATTAGCTGTCTCTGATGTTCTCATCAAGATTACTCTCCATTTTCAAGTTTGATAAACACTTGTATTGATTATGTTACCGACTATTTTGGGCATTTTAAGTTCCTTTTCGCCTTCATATTTGACCAAAATAAACACCTGAATTTACGGACACCAGTTTTTGCACAACAATGGTAACAATGAAAATGTGTGCCTATTATCGGTGCCAAACAAGAAAGCTATTGATACTTCTCGGTGAAAGAGAGGCGACGTTGCCGCTTCGGGACCACTTGGAGAGCTCGTGAGCATTGGATTGCGTTTCAAATGTGGAGCAGGTATAATTTATATTCGTATTAGAAGACAATAGTACAATAGTGAATCTCCATGCAAAGGATAGCACATGCAATACATCACTGTAAAGATTTATGTTAACGAAACAAACATACCTGTGAAATATTGTAATGGGAAAATGCCGCTGACCTCTGAATCGCTTGCATCATGCTGTTGTTAGAATTAGCCGCGAAAATGACACTGCTCTATCCTTTCCCCTAAAACTCATTATCCTATGTTGCACTTATTACGCCCTATGTGTCAGTAACCTCTTGTTCACGGTTTTCAATTTTTTATTGATGTAGCTTTATTACAGATGACACAGTGAAATTTTTGTTGTTTCGGCCAACGTAACCATTTACTTAGACCCAAATTAATTAAATCGAATTACACTAGGAAAGGGAAACACCAAGCAATTTTGTGACCATGTTCTTCAGCAATACTATCGACTGCATAATCCTTTAATTGGGATATGTACCAAACACAATTTTATTCGCTTCTCGAGTGCGTTAAGTTTCGTTTGGCTACGCTGTCTGTGTCAGTATTTTTGGACATAATTAAATATTGCTTATAAGAGATAATTGTAAATGCTCGCAGCATACGCACAAATACACAGATTCAGACACGCGTAAATACAAGGCAAATAACCACATAAATAGAATGATGCAAACAAACTTGTCAGCACACAGGCAAGCTGTAAGTTGCGAGGAAAATAAAATTACTTCGCAAAATTGGTAAACCTCCTGCAAATACAATTATTTTGAATGAAATGGACAAGTACGTCATTAGAAGAAAGTATCAGGATTATTACGAGGTTAAAACAGAAATTCTTACGTTGCGAAAATTATTCAACTTTTGCAAGAAAGACTTTAATTTCACGGGGGGTAAAGACAGACTTAGAAAAACAGTGAAATCTATTGGATTTCGATTTAAAGAGTGTAAAGATAAAAGTAATGCGCTGAGGGAACGTCCTAATATAGTGGCTCAAAGAGGATTTCTTAAACACTCACAGCTAATGAACGAGGGGAAGATAAGCCAGCGATATACATGGATGAAACCTGGATTCACATGCACTACACAGTTTCCAAGTGTTGGTAGAGTGACGATGTTTCAGGGGTGCATGCAAATGATAGTGCTGAATAGCATCCTGTTATCGTGATTGTTTGCTTCTTTTACGATTTCATATCCAAGACATCAGATTACCAATAACGAAACAAACTACGAAAACTAGTCCAAGTGGGTGCAAAACCAACTGATACCTGGATTACCGCAAAGCGGCATTGTAATTGACAATGCTCCTTATCACAATAAATAAGACAATAACATGGCCTCAAGCAACAATTTGAAGTCAGAAATACAAGAATGGTTGCGGAACAACAATATAACATTTGACCCAGAAATGACTAAAGCGGAACAGCAAAACAGCACAGACCAAAGAAAACTTACTCCATTGACAACTTATTCGCAGATATTGGTTTTACAGCACTTAGATTACCAGCCTATCATCCGGACTTGAAGCTATCGAACTAGTCTGGAATTTAATAAAAGAAAAGTTGCCGACAATAATGTGGACCATGTTTCTCCGTCAACACAAGACTTTAACACATGATGCTACTGGAGCAATAACAGTAAATGACTGGAAAATCTCTGTTCAGAAGGTGAAAAATATTCAAGAAACGTACTGGAAAAGAGATGCGCTTATGGAAGAAGAAATGGGAAAGGATAATAATCAGCAACTGAGGGAGATATCGCGGAATAATGTAAGTTTCAGAGAAATGTTCTAATGTATTGTAATTTAAAGTATTTGTGAATATATTTTATTTTTTATGGTATGAATATACATACAATACATATACATATATGTATGTATGTAACTAGTATGTAGAGAAACATTTATGATATATTTCTATTTCTTGAGGAAATTACCAAATTAATACAGCAATAACAGCATTTAAACATCCTAAAGTGAAGCAGCTCCCCTATGTTTCATTATCAATGTAATGTCATATTTATGTCAGAACATTATTCCATTTGCCAAACAAATATATCCTTCTGCAGTCACAACTCTTATTCATTCATGTTCCTAGTGTCCTAATAAACTAATTACAAGCTACAATGAAAAAATAAAAACTGTAGCTATTGATAGTGAATAAATATTTGTTAATTACAAGCAGAAGCTGCAGAAAACTTAAAAAGTAATATGTTGGTGTTGACCTGAAAGTAGGATATTGCAGAAGTGCTTTGTCGTAGAATATTTCAAAGACAGTTTGTGGTCAAGTAATGCTCAAAACTACTGTGGTTTATTCAAATTCAATAGTTCAGAAAAAAATTAAAATTATTTTGTTGTTTAATGATGCTGTCAATTGCCAGAATCACATCAGCGTTGCCACTGTGCCAGAATTACAACCCACAGGAGTTCTTTTACATCCAATAAATCTGCTGACATGGAGGTGTCGTTTTTAAAGCACACTTAAAAACCATCACTCTGGACGGGATTTGAACCTGCGACCTTGGGATCAGTAGGCCAGCACCTAACTAAGCCACCCAGACTGACTCAATGGTTCAGATGCTCGTTCTGACAGAAAATGTGGTTTTAAGAGTATTTATATGACAATTGGCATGTCTCTAATGAGGATCTGGAAAATATGTATTGTCCTCAAATTCTTGTGTAATAAATTCAAAATATCTCGTATCATCAATTCATATTGTGAATTATAGGTTATCAACATTATAGATATTGTGGGAAATATGATTAGTTTTAGTGGATTGTTTTAATTTCTTCTTGACCTGTTTAAAATCTTATCAGATTTTGTAGCTTTGTGAGAATTAGCATAATGTTTAGTAAAAGCTTCTCCTATTTTTACATCATTGGTCAGAGATTTGTTATTATGCACAATAGGTATTTTTGTTTCTCGATTTTAATCATTACTTGCCCTTTGAATAATTCTATATGCTTTCTTACCCTCTCTTCTATAATCTATTTTCTGGTAAACAAAATTATTAAATGTTCTCTTTTTGTAGTATTAATTTCTCTTTTGAGTAATGCACACTCTTTTTCACCATTTTTCGGTATCTTTTATATTTTATGTGCAGTCTGCTGTAATCCTATGTCTCTTTCTGACTTCAACTGTCCTAAATGCAGATTCCAAAAAGGTTTGAATTTTTTAGCTCGTGCTCTTAGAATATATATTTTTTGCCTGTTTTCAATAGTTTTGTATAAGTGTTTATTTACTCAGGGGTCTCTGTCTAGGGGATATGTGAATGGCAACCACAAGGTACCCAAGCTGAGCAGAACATTACTTCCACTTACTGGTGTTTTGCTCCTCACTGTAACTTTTCTATCTGACCTTACCTTGGTCATCTCTTGTTCTCTTCCGACCCTAATGCTATTAGGGTTCCCGAGGGGTAGGGAGGATTTATTTTTCCAACCTCTCCATTTCTCTAAAATATTAACCCCTAACATGGTGACCTGTCATGGCATGTAATACGTCCTCTGATTGGTAATCACAGGATATGGTCGGTGAATTTATTTTGATAATTCTCCCGGTCAGGTCGGTGAGACCCGTAAACCAACGACAGGTGTGGTCCTCCAGACATTCTGGGGGTTGTGAGAGAGCGATGTGACTGCCAAAACATAAAAATATGGTGCTCTCTAAAAAGTGGTTACGTTTACTGCTGAGTCTCTTCAATATTATTTAAATCAGTGAACAATATTGGAGAGCAAGAGGATTAATAACTTCATTGTCAGAAATCCAGCATTAGCTAACAACATATACATATAATACAGTGATACACACAGAGAAAATGTCAACATGAGATCTCTTATTGTTCACCTTTTGCCAGCCGCACTGTACAGGAGGACGGGCAAGCTATAACGCGTACAAGTGGCGCCCTACGAAGTAGGACTGCACTGGCCTTGGTCGTGCTATAATCTAATAACCGTATGCCCATGTATTTCTATTATTCTGTCGATACGGTACATTTTTTCCTTTGGCTTATGTATTTGAATTAAATCAAACAAGTTGGTCTTTCGCATTGCAGCAGAATACGAAATATTGTTGTTCTCCAACCATTGTGCCATTTCTTGCTTTACGGCATATTTCGACGGAGGCTTATTTTCTTGTACACTGTGGTATGGAGCATTATCAAGCACGATGACACTATTATCAGGGTATATTAAGTAAAAGTTTCTCCTCCGACCATTTCTGGAAATTTCCTCCACTTATTTGGCCATGATAATTGCCGCTAGCAAGTCCAGCTTTGAAATCAAAGAAGCTCCGGGCATGAAACCTTCGTTGCTGCCTGCATTTACAAGAATCAGGCGGTGCGAAGAGCTAGTGTTTGTCGTAATCCCATAGATATCATCACTCTGCCAGCACTTCCCAATTGTCAAATTATTGCCCATCCAAGACTCATCAATGTAAATGATATTTCTCCCAGCATTTCTGTATCCATTTATAGCTCTTAGGCATTTAGGTCTCCAGATAACTCTATCTGGACGTTCCATAAGTAATTTTCTCTTGCTTCCACATCGTTTCCATTTGAAACCGATATCGCGCAATAGCTTCCGCAGAGTTTCTCTTCCCCAAGGAAAATTTTGTTCCTAATTGCTGCAAGTAGCTTGGGTACAGTGGGCACTTGCTTTTTAGCCAAAAAAGGCTCGAATTACGTTTTTAACTACTGATCTATCAAAGTCATCACAATCAAGTTTGCATTCCTCGGCCTTTGGTCTCTTTTTCCCCGGAGTATGAAGTGATTTTTCATCAGCTATAACACCTTCTCTTATTCTTGTTACAGTATGTTCCGATATCCCACAATAATTTGCCACACGTAGATTTCTTTGAGATAAACATTTCAATTGTCCTGATTTCGCTTCTTCGTCACATACTTCTATCACTTTCCTCATCCCTTGCTTCACTGTGAATACTTCGTCCCTTCTTTCGGACTGCAGCCATATGTAAATATTAAGCCAAGAATAAAACTAACAAAGTACGAGTACAAAACTGTAGTGCGGTAGCGCGTGTTAGCAGCGAGAGCCATATAATGCATACGTAATACTAAAAAAAGTCTCTGCACCTATCTCTGTAGTACTGCAAAGCGCATTACATCTGGCAACGTGGGTGACTCATATGCATTCTCATACACTCATTTCCTAGTAAACAGATCCTCTACCGGAGCAAATAAACAGTTAAAGCCCCCTCTTCCCTTCATTCCCCTCTAGCCTTCTTGTCGGGGGCATGCAGTAGAATGTGTAGTTTCGAAAATACAAAAATTATCTGCGAGCGAGAAAATCTGATGTGATTTAATCTGAATGCACTTAGGAAATACAATATTGCACATTGCAATAACTGTGTTCACGATGTCTCTACCTAAAATGTACATAAAAAGCTAATAAAAATGAGGTTTATTGCACGCTACAAACGGCTAAACATTCATTATGTTCTGCCTAGTAACGCCCCTTAATCCTGGTATTCCTACCCTTGAAGTAGGGTTGTACTGTGCACTGCCTTCCACCCTTATTGTTTACAAGAGTAAAGGTCGCCGGCGCTTCCACTTATCGTTGTAAGTGCACGGTTACTTGATGGATTCCTTACTAAAAGGCCGAACCCTGCACATTACCAATACATTGCTCTGGTTTCTTCACCTAAAGTGGAGGCTAGAGGCAAACCCATCCCTAGTCAATCTGCCAGAGTTGTGTACTTCACTGAAATCTACGGTGAGTGGGACGGCCAGCCTCCTATATTCCCTGTGTAGCCCTGTCATCCAAGTGGATGACGAACACTGGGGGATAAAATTGATTTATCTTTACTCATGGCAAAATATTTCGTTACTCAGTCAGATCTAGACCAAACAGCTAGCTCTATTTATCCCTGCACCCGTCTCAAATCAGGTTCTCTTCTTGTTGAGAATTGCACTGCTATAGAGTTCGTGAAAGATCAGAGCATTCCACAGGTATACCATTCGTGTTGAGAAGCATCACAGTCCAAACTACACCAAGGGTATCATTACCACTCCCCTGTTGTATGGTATGGTGGAGGAAGAGATCGGGTTACCGGTCGTACCAGGTTTTTATGGAAGTATACCGTGCCCATCGAAGGCTGACGTTGTCCAAGTGCCTATCCTCACGCTGTTGATTACATTTTATGGACTCCACCTCCCTGCAAAGATAAAGGTAGATATTGAGATTATAGGTGTTCGACTGTACATTCCACACCTATTCGTTGTTTCCAGTGCCAAGCCTAAGGCCATATTAAAACCTCTTGCGAAGCTTCAACTGTGGCAAGAATGCGAATTTTTCCAAGTGCTCCTAGCTGTGTGAACTGTAGAGCTATTCATCCAGGGACTTTCCGCGACTGTCCACATTACCTCGTCGAGGCCATTCAGGAGCGCTGCATGAAAACTGTTTATTCCTCTCGGAAACCTAGAAAAGCAATTTTCTGGACAACGTTCTATCCTGAAGTTTGGCACTTTTAGTTCAGTGGGTTTAAACTAAGAGCCAAAGTGGAATGTGGGTACACAGCCTTGCCCTGTAGCCAACACCACTGATGTTCCTCGTTGGATTCATGCACCAGCTTCCCACTCTACGGAGTAAAAGAACGTTCCTGTTTCTACTGAAACCGAAATGTACCAATTTTCCCACAGACCTTACGACATCTGACTGTGGAGGGTGTGCCTTTAAGACACTTTTCCTTCTCCTCCACTGCGGTTACTCTCTCAGATACCAGATGGCATGATCGCGTTCAGCGGGTTTTCCTGCTGCCATGTCCCTAGGCAGCAGGAAAACAGTGCTTTACAGCAGTCTTCGGCTTCCGACGAAACTCCCCCTCTTTCTTCTGAGCCGCCTATGGAGCAAGTACCATTTACTCCCAGAAGCCCTAGTCCCACACTGAACCAAAATGGCAAGCTGAAATAAGTGTTGCAGGTCAAGTGAACCTAGCCCACACCTTGTTCCATTTGCCTAAGGATGTCCGTTCTCAAGTGGAATACCTGTGACATAAGTTCACATTTGGGCGGATTGCAATTACCCAACATTCTGTGGTTACAGGAAGACAGCAGGACTGCTTTACATTTTCTGGTTTCATTCCGTTATCCGTTGGCCTTCCACAGGAACCTATTATTCCTGTACTTGGGCATGTCATATTCGTGATGATTCCTTCTGCCAGCCTGACATGCCTACGAGCACATTGCAAACTGTTGCTGTTACCCTGAGTTTACCCTCTGTACCGTCTATCTGCCACGTTTCTCATCCGTCCCCATTACGGATCTATTTAATCAAGCGTTTCAGTGCCCTACATTTTGTTGAGAGGCTTTAATATCTGTTTGGAGATCGCGTCGGGCTTTTGTAAGTGGGACATAACTTGTATACCTTCACGTACAGAACCATCTGTCTCTTCTTAACAGCAATGGACCTACCATTCTCTGATTCTAGTAGCACTCACTCTCACCTGGACTTACATGTTTAATCAGCACAGCTTACACATTGTTCTGAGCGGTACATCATCTCGGAAATCTTCTCTAGCGATGATTTTCCATGCCTTACCAGCTTGTTACGACACCACGTACCATCATTGCGTGGCAGGTATATAGAGTGAAATGGGCTCTTTATTCCAGCTTAGTTGCTTTTGCCGACCGTGTGTTCAAAGATATTGACCAACTAGTGCATCATCTTAAATTGCTGATAAGTTCCTCTATTGAACGTGACAGTTCTTAAATTACCCAACCGCGACGTTTGCCGATCCCTTGGCGGAACGATGAATGCCGAAAGGACGGCTGCGCTAAGGATATTTCGGCGACACCATACGCTTGATAACTTGGCCATTACGCCATAACTTGGCGATTACGCGCCAGAGCCTCTGCATCGTACAGACCCCATAAGAGGAGCTCCTTTTTCCGCTTTGTGGAGTTCTTTGGCTATCACGGCATCCTCTGTCGTTAGGGGTCAGCTTCGTAGTATGCCCGACAGCTTCAAAGTTTACAGTCCTTGTCTTAGGCTTAGCAATGACACCATAGTTTGACCTAGGGATGCTGCTGGCGCTGGGACATTCACTTTTGTTGGTGCTTCCAACTCGTCACATTACCACATGGAATTTTTGCCCATCAAATACCGGGTTGAGTGTCTGAAGTCTCCTCTCTGCCTTTTAACGGCAATTGTTATCCGTCTTTCCCACTACGCAGGAACTGGATATAAAATCCGGCCTCTTCCAGGGTAACCTGTTAGTGTTCACCTTTTATACCACAGCACCTATCTTCCGCTGATTAACTTTATTTTACAGTTGTATAACCACATCTTTTGCACCGCTATTTTACATCCGCTTGCTCCATCCCAATTTCAAAGCCTGGCAAAGGTCGCTAACTCCCTTCCAGTAATCGCCCTATCAGTCACATCAGTTGCCTCTGCAATGTTGGAGTGATTTACATGCTGGCTAGAGTCTCGGACTATGCTGTCCAGTGTTCAGTGCGGTTTTCATCGATTCCGTTGAACGGTCGACCACTTGGACTGTCCATGCACGTCATGATCGTTTTCCTCAGGAAAAGCCAAATGTTATTATCCTTCACCTACAGAAGGTGTATGGCATTTGATAGGTATTCCTTGGACGCCCCGTCGGTCTGGGTGGCTCAGTTGGTTAGACGCTGGCCTACGGATCCCAAGGTCGCGGGTTCAAACCCGGCCCAGGCCGATGGTTTTTAAGTGTGCTTAAAAACGACAGCTCCATGTCAGTAGATTTACTGGCATGTAAAAAAACTCCTGCGGGACAAAATTCTGGCACACCGGCGACGCTGATGTGATCCTAGCAATTGACAGCGTCGTTAAACAAGAAAATAATTTTTAATTTTTTTTGGACGCCCCATTGATGGAGTTTTCAAGTCAATTACTCACTTACTTTCTCTACTACGTATAGTACAGGGGGGATGTACAGCATTCGACCCAAAATTTCGGAAATAAATGTTTTGGGGCCCCTGAATCTAAAGAAGCTGTTCTAGAAAAGGTCCGTTTGTGTTTGTTTGCCTGTGAGCAGCGTAACCCTAAAACAAAAAATCTCCTATGAACTTAAGTTGTAATTAAGTTTAATATCTTTCAAGGAAGTGACGCGATGATCTCGAAGAAAGTTCCTGTACCTTAAACTGCCGTTTACATGGAAAGATTTTGGAAAACTTTGATTTTTCCAAAAATGGCTAACGATTGTGACTAAACTGCCCCATGAGTAAGATTTTTTTATGGGGAATTAAATGTATATTTTAAATTTTCTGGCTATAGTCTATGTTGCCCTGTTTACTTTGGATGACTTTTGTATAACTGGTAAAATGAAAGAGATACACCTAGTTTTACTGTACTGAAATGTAGAGCTTGTTAAATCACAGAAGTTAACAGTATGCCGTTTTGTGCACAATTAACCATTTGAAAGATATTCCTTGTTGTTAGTGTGAGTTTTGTAGTATTTAGCAACCTCTCGACAAATGGGAGATCGTTATTAACTTTTTTTATCTGTTTGTCTGTGCAAAGAGAATGGAAGTTTAACGCTTTAAAAGGGTCGACTATCGCTCAATGTCTACTGTATTCACGTATTCCCCTGGATGTATAAAATCAGCAGGAAGACAATTTCTGCAAATCTTTTATCTCCACTGATATGAAGAAGACACGGGAATGAGAGTTTTTAAGAAAAATTAGCACAGAAGTTGGGAAAGTTATGTGAGCACAACACATCAGATTTTTATTCCGCAGTTTATGCAGGAGTATTTCGTGTAGGTTTGAACTCAGTTTTCTCCAGTGTGTTTACTCAAGGGAACGCAGTGCCGCAGGGCTCCGTACTCAGCGTCACATTATTTGCTATTGTAATCAATCCCATTGTGGAATACGTTCCATCCGGCTTTGCCTTCGTGGATGACATCGCCATTTACTGTAGTTCCCGACAGACTTCTCTATTGGAACGCCGCCTCCATTGTCTTGATCGGCTCATATTTCTGAGTTTGGAAAGCGGCAAAAAAAAAAAAAAAGTTTTTGCTAACTTCTGGTGCCGAAAGTCATTTCTTGCACCTTCTCTCCATCTCGGTCCAGATGCACTTCCGTTTTCAGACGAAACAAACATTTTGGGATTCATTTGTTACAGAGAGCTTAATTGGTCTTCCCATGTGTCGTATTTCAAGGTAATGTCATGGCTTAGTTTTTACACGTTTTAAATGGCACATCCTCACCAATCATGACCATTGTCATCACGCACCATATGGCTCAGAGTTCACCACACACCACTATCACCAGGACTGCTACCAGGGGGCTCTCAGGACTTTGGTCATGATTGTCTCCTAGCATTACAGCTTCACTCGCTGCTAGTGGCACTAGCAGGTAGCTTTCATCTTTCACCACCGAATGCGCAGATTCTTAATTTGGTACTGCAGCACTGAGGCTTCGACCTCAGGACTTCCGGTGGGGTTTTCTAGTGAGTAGGCTGCCCGGGTTCGAAGCCAGGGTAGGAGTCTGATTGCATGCGGTAAAGGCGTGGAAAAAAAAAGATTGTACTGATCCGATCAGAGCTTGATTATGGTTTAATTTCATAATTCATCAGCTCAATCGGTGCTTTTAAATTACCTCAATCCTACACATCACTGTTACATCGGGTTGAATATTGCCCGTTTACATCCAGGGCAGTATCAGCCTCTGTGATGAGACTGCTGAACCCCTGCTCTCTTATCAACGCGATGTTCGTCTTCGCAGCTACACGTGTCAGTCAGGTCATTCTCCTTTTACTCCATGTTTTAACGGTTCCTTTGACCATTAGTGCTCAACGAGCTCCCTTGCCTTACTACCTTCTGGTGTTCACTTCCGCTCTCTCCTTCGGATATTGGATGTCGCTTTACTGGCGGCGTTTCCAGAAGGGAAATAACGATTTCCATGGCTCGGATCAGATTCCCGTCGATCTGGTGTTGCTGTCCATGCCGAAGTCGATGACGCTAGCATCCTTGATTCTTGTGTCCTTTTTACCTCTTAATTGCGCTTTGGATCCGGTAATGTTAACTACATTGATGTCTTGAAGGACGATCGATGAGTGGGATGTGCACACCAAGAGCACTTTTTGTTTCTATTTTGTAGTTCTTGCAGCTTTATATTTTGGTATTTTGTAATTATTTGTTGTAATCGGGACATTGTGATCACTCATAGCATACACTAAACAAAGAATGTTTGGAATGTCGTCATTAACATTCACTAAGCACATGCAGCCTGTTGAAAACGCCGTGACACTCAATATGCACAAGTGAGGAGAAGTGGCGAGAGAGCATGTAACTGGAAGGTTATCAGAACTTGAAAGCAGTCACATATAGAACGCATGAAGTTATCACTTTCACAGCAGCTGGAAGTTTGACCACACGTCTCTTTAATGCCAGCGGACTGCTTAGTACTATTACGCATATTTGCTTCGGGAGTGGGGAATGTCAGGACGTTTTAGACAAGCTGTACTAACTAGTCGTTCTCCTGCCATGATGCTAGTACACTGTGCTTAAGTCCATATTTTATACTCAGGAAATGTTGAGTTTTTTTATTAGGCGAGGTGCTGCAATGAAATTATTATCTTCTGGGTGTTAATGGGTTAGTAGACATATGATGGGGATTATTGATGTGTTTAATACATATTCAGTTTTCCGCCAATTCAGCTTTATTGTGATGAAGTTATAATACCACAACAAATTAACTTCACTTTTTACAAATATTAATGTTGTCAGGTCCCAAAATTAATCGGGTCAAGATCTCCGTAATTTCTGTGGAGTTATTCACTGCAACTTCAGTCGTACTTATTATACATTAACGTCACTATCACGCGTGGCAAATATAAACGTGTGATGCTTTATCAAATCTCTCTCACCAATACAATACAGTATTATTAACTGGCGATACGTATTTGGTTATCATTAGCAACATAAATATACGCATATCTTACAGGACGTATCAATCAATAAATGATCCTTACAGGGTATTTTGTTTATTCGTCTTAAATGCCCGTCTACCAAATGCCGCTTCTCCTCTGGTAATATGTCGATCGTAACATATCGATTGTAAGAGGTTACGGTGGACGTCGGACATGTTTTCCATGACCCGGTAGCTTCGGGATAGAGGTTGTAAAATATAACCATGATATTTACAGTATACAGGAAATTTACAGATATTAGGTGAAAAGAACGTGATATATTAAATATTGACGAAAATCTTCTCATTCATTCATTTGGACATATAATTCCTGCCACATATGCCCACAGTCATGTTACATTTGTGTTTTGTTACCACCCTCAATTCAAAGGTAGCATGATTATTGCTTCCATTCTTTCTACATTTTCTTTGTTTATAGTTCCCGGACTAGTTACTTCCCCGTCCCGTAATTTCATTAATCAAATGGAACTGGGAAGAAAAGTGTTTTGTCCTACTTTCTGTTGTCTTCTTATCGTGCGTTTCGTTCGGTCAGGGATTCCTGGTGTCCTCTGTTGGATGCTCAGTCGTATTCCTCAGGACGCGACGAAAATCCAGTCCTCGAGATGAGGTCTTCAAATTGAGCTGTCCTCAGGATGGGAAGATCAAGTCAACTTGTCCTTGGGATATATTAACCCTCCGTCAGGCGCAATACCTATTGTTACGTGTTCGGGCGCAATATATCTGAGAGATACCACGTATAACCCGACCAAGGCGAGTGCAGTCCTGCTTCGGAGGGCACCACTTGTACACGTTACGGCTTGCCCGTCCTCCTGTACAATCCGGTTGGCAAAAGGTGAACAGTAACAGATCTCATGTTGACATTTTCTCTGTGTGTATCACTGTATTATATATATTGTATGTATAGTCATACCATAAAAAATCAAACATATTCACAAATACTTTAAAATACAGTACATTTGTGCACTGAACACTACGCTGCACGTTAGTAAATCAGACTGTACAGCATTTCGTGACGTATTCGTGTCGTCACCGTGTTAGTTCGCTTGCTTGCCGCTTCCCATGCAGGACTGCACTCGCCTAGGTCGGGTTATAAATTTCACATTGATAATAAAAAGGAAGTTTTGAGATCTATTTTTCAACGCAAACCTACAAGTAAAATAAGAGACTCAACATTAAATGTGTATACTGACTTTTTGCAGAAATAAAAACAACAGCAATTAAAATTCTGGAGTGCTGCTGTCCATTAAAGCTTTATCCCAATATTAAATTAGCAATGAATTCTGAAATGACCTACCAAAGTTGCAAACGTTATAGGAAAATTATTTGCCTTTCAATCTTAATCACCTAGCTCCAACTGTTACGATCCTTTTCCCATCCAATCAAATCAAGATTACAGATAATGTGCAAAATTTAAGCATAAATTGATACAAGTTTCACAGTAAGAGAGAACTTTATATTCAGAATACAAACTGCTACCTTTATAAGGTGAAAAAGAGTAAAACTCTTCACACATTCATCACTCTCCTGTAGACTTGGTGGTTGTGAACAGATTAAGAGTTCTGGAATTTAACAGCTAAGAGTAATTATTATTTATTTCTACCAATAAACTTATTGCTGGTGTCTTTAAACACACGAGCCATGTGTGGGCACTTAATTTTTCAGTTCCGAATGTACTTCTCAAGCTGAGAGTATCCTACTCACAAACATTTTACAACAGCTATTTGTCCTGGTGAATTAATATGTGTCTTTTCAAATGTGATAACCGCATAAAACCCTTGTTACAAATCTTACATTTGTGTGGCTTTATACCCTCATGGATTAATTTGTGTTCTTTCAAATCTGATAACTGAGTAAAACCCTTATTGCAAATGTCACACTTGTGTGGCTTTATGCCCTCATGGATCAATTTGTGATTTTTCAAACTTGCTAACACACGAAAAGCCTTGTCACAAATGTTACATTTGTGTGGCTTGATACCTTCGTGAATCAGTTTGTGTCTCTTCAAATGAGATATCTGCATAAAATTCTTGTTACAAGTATTACACTTGTGTGGCTTTATGTCCTCATGGATAAATTTGTGTTGTTTTAAATGTGATAAGTGGGTGAAAGTCTTGTTACAAATATTACACTTGTGTGGCTTTATACCCTCGTGAATCAATTTGTGTCTTTTCAAATCTGATAACCGAGTAAAAGCCTTGTTACAAATGCAACACTTGTGTGGTTTTATGCCCTCATGAATTAATTTGTGATTTTTCAGACTTGTTAACACAGTAAATGTCTTGTTGCAAATGTTACACTTGTGTGTTCGTTTTATATCATCAGCCAGTTCTTGAGATTTCAGAGATGACAACTGATTCAAGACCTTGTCCCGAACATCATGCTTGTTTACTTCGTTGCTACCAAGAACCAATTTGTGTTTTTCTAAATGGGATGGATATTTAAGACACTTCCCTGGAACTTCATACTCATACAAAGTTTTGCACTCATGACTTAAGACTGACTTGCACCCCTCATTATTGATATCCAGTTTATCTCTGTTGCTCTGATGAAGCAACTTACTTTGTTTTGAGGAGGAAACCGTGCTAACAATTTTCCCATTATTAGATTTTTCTTCGCAAACACTTGCTTCTACTGAAGATATATCAAAAGCTAAACTTTCCTGTCTCTCATATTTTCGGTCACTTTCACATTGAGGGCTGTCTTTGTTTATCTTGATGCTTATGTCATTTCCTGAGTCTTCAATGGAGAATAAATCTGATGCATAACTGGAAACATAGAAATAACATTATGCGTAATATTACTACAACACAGGGATGAAAAAATAACAAGTGAGACTAACAGCTCACTGGGGTGCTCTAGGAAAGAAATGTATAACATGTTACCGAAAACTGTAACACCTCTGTTAATGTCCAAGCGTTTAAATTTAATGACTAGGGTTCTAAATAAAGTGAGCCAAAGTTATGACATCCTGGAAACTTGGTGGTATTAATATACGAGAAGAGAGAAATAATTGAGAAATCTCTAGGGCAATAAGATTGCTATAGATACTAACTAAAATTAATAAAGTAATACTGGTCAATAAGTTAAAAAAATGAATAGAAGAACAAGAGAAATTATCAGAATTCTCAGTAATCTTCAGAAAAAGAAAACATCACACAGTCACACATTCATAAAAAGACAAAAATTCTCATAAATTAACTGTGTTACACTCATTATGTCAGCAAACCGTTCCATATCTAACACTAGCAGAGAATTTGACATTGTGTCTGGTGATAGTTACTTATACATCTTGATCAAATAACTGTGTTATACTCATTATGTTCAGTAAACAGTTTCATATCTAACACTAACAGAGAATACAACATCTGGTGATAGTTACTTATACACCTTACTTGAGCAATTCCACTGTGATCATTAGGTATGAAAATCATTTCTACACATGATACTAAAAGGGAATTTGAAAAACATTTAATAGAAATAGGTAGTTTCTTGTAGACTCAACCAGATGGCTTACCTTGGAGGTTTTGTGGAATAAAGGTGCTCATGTGTTTCATCCTGTAACATAATAATTTACTTGTAAAACACACAAGCAGAAAGAAAATGGG
The DNA here is from genome assembly GCA_030765045.1 of Tenodera sinensis. Classification (NCBI taxonomy): domain Eukaryota; kingdom Metazoa; phylum Arthropoda; class Insecta; order Mantodea; family Mantidae; genus Tenodera; species Tenodera sinensis. The sequence continues at coordinate 80,665,108 of CM060961.1, forward strand.
CACTTTTATACAAAGTGCAGATAAGAGCTCACTTCATATAAAAGTCTTCCAACTAAGATAAATGCCATCCTTGCATTAAAAGATATACAGCGTCATTGTACAAAGGCAAGACATAAACATGTGTAGCATCCCAAGCACTTTATTCATAAATAGTTATAAAAAACATTACATTCACTGTTTTTATTATTAGTAGGATGAAAAAATCTTTAATATAAATACAATTTTTGTGAACACCTATATCTGGCATGAAAATTCAATGGACTTATACCAAAAATGTATTTTAGTAGTTTTGTGACTGAAACTATGTCAATCTTGAGCACAAATCAACTTCCACATTTACTGTGTAGGTTAGAATTTCACTAATGTGAGATAATGATGGAGGTTACTCTTGATTTGTGGGACTATAAACAGCACTATGGGACAAATAATAAAAGATTAACTGAAATCATTAACTGAGAATAAAATTATTTACTGTAAGGTCTTAAAGTGTGTCTGTTTTAGCTAGAAAGAATTTGTTGAATGAATCTGACACAATAGTTGTCTTCTATTCTCTTTCTAGGTACATGTTTCTCCACATTCATGAAGGATTATTAGCAATGACCTCAGTACCTGCACATGTGGCCCAAAGTACTTCCTCTTTATGTGATTGCTCTCCCCTTATGTAGGACTTACACCCCCTAGCACTTGCAGGTCAGTTCCTTGGGCCAGATTCCTGCGAATGAGCAGAGGAACCTATGGACTGGACAGAGCGGACACCTGCAAGTGGAGGTCAGTCACGCACCAGGTATGATAGTGACCAAGAAGATGATATGAAAAGCAGGTGAAATTGGTGATTGGAAAGGTGATAAGGAGCAATTGGTGGAATGAGTGGTAGGAAAAACCGAAGAATATGGAGAAACCTCACCCTGATGCAGCTTCGTCCACCAAAAACACTGTATGCAGGTCCGTGAGGTTAAACCCAAGACACCTTGGTGATAGGCAAACACACTATCCGCTCGGTCATAGCACTGACAGCCAAAAGTACACTAAAAACTTATTTGGAAATAAACTATGGCACCTGCACATAGCATTATAAACCTCTGGTTGAAATTCAGTTATAAGTGAATTAGGAGGGCTCATTTTGTTTTATAAATTAAACTGTTGTACGAGTGGAACATATTAATTTGCCTGCATAACTTTAGAATGTTGCATTTGAACTGAATTATGTTATGCACAGAAAGAGATGACAAGCTAAGTGGGAAAACTATAAGTTTGCACACCAGGCAATTCCTTGTCAAATGGGTTTGCTTACAACTCCTAGTGAAACTCCCTTGATGAAATCTGGAATTTTATTTTGTAAGTCATTTGGTACAACTTTATCTGTTCCAAATATATGTACCCTGAAACCAAGATCTCATATCTCAGCCATCCTCATAAACTGCCAAAGTGGTAAAATGAAGACTAACTTCACCTCCCTGCTACACACATTTAACTCAGAACACATGATTCACTTTCTTGCCAGAATTAAGACGAACACTGCAACAGTTATCAATAATATTTTTCTGAACTCAGACAAAATTCTAAACTATAATTCAACTCCTATTGTAAAGGATATGTCAGATCACAACGATAATAGGACAAGTAAATTATAACAAGAATAATTAGTGATGAGCATATCAATATATTTAAATGCTGTTGAAGAATGAAAAATAGACTTATGTCTATAACAGCACTAGTAAATGACAAATTTCACAATTTCTCAAACTCGGGCTATTATGATTTGAAGTAAGTTTCCATAAGAAAAGAATATATTCATCACAGATAATGAAGGTCACACCTTACACTATTTAAGTATGATGAAGTCCTGTGAAAATTAAGGAATGTGTTCTAGTATATCACACAATCACCCAAACACTGCAGTACACCAAAGTGCATATAGTAAAATACTTAAAAGAGTAATGAATGGAGCAAAATATTGCTCCATGTTGCTTTCAGGGTTTTATCCACTGTACAAATGGAGATACAACAGCTGCTGCTGCTGCTGTATACAAGGCCATGCCAATGAGTTGTTTTCTCTGCTCTGAAAGTGCAGTATTCAGCTGATGGTAATATCAAATGCTTGAGTGATTACCAGTGTGCTTTACACTTTTATCCTGTACTTAGCCACAAAGTGAATTATCCCTCAGCATTAGTTTAATATGGCACAGCATGAATTTTTTTGATTCGTGTGTGTTAACTCAGTTGCTCGCCAAGTGAAAGTGCAATTTGCAGAAACATTTCCAGGTGTACATGTTCCAGACCGTGCCATCCATGAACTTTATAATAAATTTCAAGCCACAGGAAGTGTTCAGGCTCACAAATCTAAAAGATGGCATATGTTTTTTATCAAAGAAATATTAAATGACATCAGTCATCGCTTGGAGAATTTCCCCCAAGAATTGCTTAGGCCTCTTTCACAAATGGCAGGCACTGTACAAAGACCTACTAAATTGCTCAAGTTAAAACCCTATAAAATAACTGTGGCACATGCTCTTCAACCAAGTGATCCTGTAATTGGGCACACATTTTGTGAGTGGATTCTCAATAGTATACACAATGGTGAAATTTACCCACATTTAATATTTTTCAGATGAGGCTTGGTTCCACCTTCATGGATATATGTGCACACAAAATAATCACCATAAGAGCTCTCAGAAACCTAATATTGTTCATGAAATACTCCTTCATGGCAAAAAAGAATTGTTGTATGGTGCGCTGTTGGTGGAGAAAGAGTTATAGGCCCAATTTCTTTTCAGTAAACGGTTGACGCCAGTACAAACTTGAATACAATTTTGGTCCCCTTTGGTTTAGGGAATTAACTGACAGGGAGTATGATTTTACCTTTCTCTAAAAGACTCTGCAGAATCCCATACAGCCAATCTTTTGATGAGAACAATTGAAAGTGTGCTTCAGAACAGAATTATTAGATTTGCGCCACCCTTGGTCCCCTGGCCTAACCCCAAGAGATTTATATCTCTGGGGTAACTAAAAGCATAAAATGTACAAGACAAACCCACACCCCTGGAAGAATTAAAACAAAATATCTGCTACGAAATTGCCAGCATTTTTTTAACGTGAACTAAGGCGAGTAATGGATAGTTTCCTAAAGAGGTGCCAAAACTATATGGATGGTGGCCAGCTTAAACATCTCCTTTAACAACATTGGTAAGTAAAGCTGTTAAAAGTTGTCTTAAAAATGTTGTATAGTTTCATATGTGCCTTTCCCTAACACCAGCAGATGGCAACAAGTGCCGAGGATGTGTACAGGGAAAACACTGTGCAGTCAGTCAGAGTTTTTGGATCACCCATTATTTTTTATATTATACTAGCAAGCATCAGTACAAAATATACATTTTATGTTGGCTTACTATATAAAACATATATTTATACAGAATAATGTTGACAGTATTTATAACGAAAGGAAGCAAAAGTGATGCATATTTTTTCTACAACTTACCCTAATATCATCATTAATACATGAATTTTCTCTCTCCAACCAATGTTCTTCTTTAAAATATATCTCAGTTTTAATATCACTTTCTTTGTTAGTTTTGTTAAATCTCATTATGTGTTCTTCATTCTGTGAACATGTGGAATCGTCAAGCTCTTGTTTGATGTCACTGCTACTTGTAACTGTCTCAAGCCTATCCGTCACAAGGTCTTTCATAAAAAATTCTTTATCATTTTGTGAACTAAAGTCCAAGAAAATACAAGGTTCCTCTTTGACTTCTTCTTTAATATCCATTTTATTCTAGTTGCTATACTTGAACAGTTCTGTTCTTAAACTTCAGTAGTAAGTCTGTGGAAAAAGAAACACTATTAGTAACGTCCATGTGTTTGCTTCCCAATATGTAAAACTACATTACAGTGCAACAGACAACATAAGTATTACAAAGTAATGATGGTAATTTGATGTAATATGCTTAGAATAACATTTTTAACATTAGAAAATCCAGAATATCTTTATGATTATTATAATCTGAACCTGATGTGTATTATTATAGTAAAATATGTTTCAAATGGTAATATTCTAAGAGCAATTACATAGTCCTGGACACAGAGGAGCTTCCAAGAAGGATTACAAAGTTAAATGGACATTTTGCTGATTTTATGCCATTGTGGGCATAAAAACCTGTCAACTTCAAATATTACAGGAACTAAAGCAAGCAGAGAAAGCTGTGTAAATATGAGATATTGCAATTTCTATTTCAATCACATAGAAAATCGTATGAATTCCTTATATGCGAATTTTTCATTGTGATCGTTCAACCAGTAGATTGTCTGAATTGTATGTTGAAGAGCAAGTAGATAAGAACATGCGAAGATGTTCCGTAAAGGAAAAGTGAGCTGAGAAAAACATATATGTAATATGTTTCATTTTTATTTTGATCATATTAATTGCAATAATTATTATTTGTTGAAGGGCACGTAGAGAAGTATATGTGAATATGTTATGTAACAGAGAAGAAAGTAGGGAGAACTATGTGAATGTAGTACATTGCACAGTGAAATGAACTGAACAAAAACCGCCAAGAAAACGATTCAATGTGTCAATTTTCAAACTGATCAGTGCTCACTTGGTGTTGCAGTTTATCAGCTTCGTACATACCAACATCCATTTTCTATGTATAGATAGTATCAATTGTAAGTTGAAGAGCAAGTAGAGACCATGCAAATGTATTTGTAATAGAAAAGAAAGTAGTAATAGTCATGTGAATGTAATAATTGCATTTGTATTTCAATTGTATACAAAATTGTATGAACAATATTTTGCACGGCGAGTAGAGAAATAAGTGTGAATGTGTTTCACAACTGAGTGGAAAAAACCATATGAATGTAATATGTTCCATTTCTACTTCAATCATACAATATTGTAAGAATGTGTTGAGGAGCAGTTAGAGAAGGATATGTAAATGTGTTGTATAAGAGAAAAGTAGATAGAAAAAACCATGTGAATGTAATATGTTCCACAGTCAACTGGATAGCATATAAATCTTAATGAAAGAACACTTGAATGTGTAAGTTTTCATTGTAGTTAGATCCGGCCCTAATAACCCAGTTGTCGACGAGCCCTTAAATACCACCACTCGCACACTCAATCACTCACTCACTTGTAGTTAGTCAACTGGTCTTAGAGTTTACCAACTTCTTACACCCCAACATCCATTTTATATGTATAGATTGTATGACTGGTATGTTGCAGAGCAAGTGAAGAAGAACATGTGAATTTGTTACATAAAACAAAAGTAAATGGAGAAAACAATGTGAATGAAATATATTGTCACTCTATTTGAATCATAGAAAATTGTATGAATTGATGTTGAAGGGTGAGTAGAGAGGGAAATGTATATGTGTTGAGTAAAAGAAAAGTGAGTAGAGAAAAGCATTACAGGCCAACGGTTACACCAGCCAGGAACTTAAACATGCCTTACACACCAAAGAAGTCCCGTTCTACACCTAAACAAATTGACCCTACAGAGAAGAATAACGCATATCTGCCAAGAAAGCACAAGATTCACACCATCTAAAAACCCACAAAACAAATACAGAACATGCTACATTCAGCAAAAGATCTAAAAGAACCACTCTCTTCTGTAGGAGTTTACAGGATTCCGCGCTCATGTGACCCTGTCTATATAGGCACCACACAGTGTACAGTAAACACACGCATTACAGAAACCAAGAGAAGTTGCCGTTTGGGACAAACAGAAATGCAGTCACAGAATACACATTTGTAGGGCCAGGGGAACACATTATCCAGTATTCGGACACAACAATCCTGTCTTCCCCAATTCATTATTACACCTGGTTAAGTCGTGAAGCCATAGAGATTTTCAAACATGTAGATAACTTCAGTAGGCAGGAAGAAACAACGCGCTTAAATAAAGCTTGGCATCCAGCATTATATAAAGCAGGCAAATAACTTGACGCAGACAAATTCAAGATCACAAGCCATTAACAGCTTCAGCCACAGTAAATGCCAGCCCATCGACAACAATGGAAGCACTTTAAAACAGCACACACGGCAACTGAACCAATAAACAAAGACTACCACACACGCTAAGCGTATGAAAGCTGTGAAACCAAACATCTCTGTGTCCTTCTAAAGAAGGAGAATTTACACTGAGCCACAGCCCATAAAGTGAAACAGTTGAGAAAACAGACACAGATAAACAAAACATAACCTATTGCAAAAACTAAAGTGTCCTTAATCTATGACACAATCCTTTACAGAAAATGAAATAATGTTTTTAAATCAAGGCCTTAAACCTTGTATTACCTACTCACTCAATACACACAATTTCATCGCAGATGTAAAACTCACAACACATAAAAGGGTAGTCAGATATTAAACAACTGCAAAATTAACTTTGCCAGCTGAGCTCAAACACTTAAAAAATAAAATGAAATCCATGCACAAATTTTTTCAAACCACCAGACTAAACTCTTATTACAGCACCTACAAGTATAAAAAACAATACAGGAAAGCATTACTAAACCTAAAGGCAGATCAAGGTGAGAAAAAATTAGCGAGCTCTAATAATACTACAAAACAGCGTGGAGTATTATAAATAAGCAAAGAAATCCCCAAGCGAATGAGCACATAAACATAAATAAATAATAATTATCATCTGAAGGTTATTTAATCCTGGGATATAAAGTACTTACAATAGTAAGTCACCATGCGGGTAATTTGTCTCTATGTAAGACTGCCTTTGTGGTTTACCAGGAGAAATACGAACTGGTTTGAGAATTTAATGCCATTCTGGCAGTTTGTCACAATAACTCAGTGGTAGAGCAGCCGCCTGGTAAGCGGAAGGTCTGTGGTTCAAATCCCAGTTGTGGCATTGAATTTTTAAGTTCCAGTTCTACCTCTTAAACATAAACATAAACCTAACCCGAGATGGACAAACACTAAATGACCCTTTGGAAATTTGCAACTTATTCAACCATTCCTTTATAAACATTAATGTCACCCCTACAATTAAGGACACACAAAACAAGAAAACTATTACGAATAGCATGCAGTTGCACGAAACGAGTCCTGAAGAAATAGAGTAATAAGCAGCCTAAAGGATCAGCAATCCTCTGGAGGGACAACATATCACCTATAGTATTAAAACACTGCAAACAAGAACTACTCAACATACTGGCATACTTAATAAATTACTCAATAAATGATGGAATGTTCCCGGAAATACTAAAGATCAGCACAGTACGGCCATTCTATAAAAAAGGTTCAAACACACATGTTAGTAATTATAGGCCAATCACTCTAATATCTGTATTCAGCAAAGTGTTTGAGAAGATAGTGTCACCGCGCCCGCCGCATCTAATTGCCGACAGCAGCAGTGTCACCCATCGCATTATTGTCGGCACTACCGCAAAGGAGCCGAAGGAAAGAGACAGAGAATGGCCGCATTGTTGGGGCGCTTGCCGAAAGAGAGAAAAGGATAGAAGCTTCTGGAATTTTCCTCTTTGTATTCCACCGAATAACTGAACTTTCCAGAATAGTGCCTGGGAGATATAAATAGCGGTAAAGTGCGACAGGAGAGGACAGACGTATGTGAAGGTTGAGGAGTCGTGCCGACGGAGAAGGGACAGTTCTTTGTGTTACGAGTTCGGAGCCGTGCTGTTGGAGAATCGAAAAAGACTTTCTTGTTGTTGCAACGAGTGTACAAAGTTACTGTTTACGGAAATAAAAGTGTTTCTTTATCTCGACTACATCTGTCTACTTTACTTCACACCCACACCAAAAGTTACACTGGTGTCAGAAGTGGGATCCGTCGAATTGCTTCTAGTTTCGTTACATCGTCGTTAGAAGTTGCAACGTTAGAACCAAGATGGAGGGAGATTCGGAAACCAGGATGATGGCAATGATGAAAGAATTATTCGCCGAAATGAAGACGGCAAACGACAACCTCGCTGCCAAAATGGAAACGTTAAATGACAATCTCGCTGCCGAGCTGAAAGAGGTGAAGATGGAGCTATTGGTGAAAATTGACGGCGAATTGACTGGCGTGACGGAAGATTTGGAAGAACTCGGCGAAAAGGTGGAAGACCTCTGCCAGCATGTGGACGTCGTGGAGGACGACGGGGAACGTCTTGGCGCCCTGGTAGTAAGAGTTGACGAGAGCGTCAAAGTACTGGATGCCAGGGGCAGACGGAATAGCGCGGAGCCGGGGAGGGAGCACCTAGTGGCCGAGGCGACAGTTGCGGCCGTTTCAGATGATATGAGGGAAGACGTGGAAGAACTCGGCGAACTGATTGGCGTGACGGAAGACGTGGAACAACTCGGCGAACTGATTGGCATGACGGAAGACGTGGAACAACTCGGCGGACTGATTGGCGTGACGGAAGACGTGGAACAACTCGGCGAACTGATTGGCGTGACGGAAGACGTGGAAGAACTCGGCGAAAAGGTGGAAGACCTCTGCCAGCATGTGGGCGTCGTGGAGGACGACGCGGAACGTCTTGGCGCCCTGGTAGTAAGAGTTGACGAGAGCGTCAAAGTACTGGATGCCAGGGGCAGACGGAATAGCGCGGACCCGGGGAGGAAGCACCTAGTGGCCGAGGCGACAGTTGCGCCCGTTTCAGATAACGAAAGTGTACGTCTCGGGGAAGACAAAGGGGCAGTTCAGGGACGTCGTCGAGGATCCTCTGTAGGAGTGTGTCGGGTACGTAACCAACCAGGATATGACGTGGAGGACGATCAGCAGGGAAGCGCACAAGCAAACGAGCATCACGCGAGAACCGACTTGGAATGTGACATGGGGGGACCGTCGGAGCCATCCAATCACCTGACGCATAGTGCCGTGAACGGAAGAATGGTGGACATCATCTTGGACGGCAGGATACAGGAGAGGCCGTGCCGAGCACGAGTGAACACGAGTGCAGCGGTGGACGCGACTCGCGCGGATGTGGTGGGGTTTGTTGCCGGACCCATCGGAAGCAAGGTGGCTGCGAAGGTGCGCCAGAGAGGTCGGCGGACATGGTACCCAGCGAGCCGTTTCCAAGTGCGCAGGATGGCCCGCCAACACACCAGGAAGAAGGGCACCTGGACGAGGGACCGTCAACACCGGCGGTACTGTTGCAGGATTTCGAAGCAGGATGGCATACGTCGTCCTACCCAGACCAAGGGACACTATCCAACAGCGATACCTAGGATCGTGCCTCCTGGAGAAGAGGTTCGATGGGATAATCCACCGGGGGGCAAGGGAGATGCCGCAGTGATAGTGCTGGTCGGGACGACCAGCTCTGAGGAGGGAGCAGTGTCACCGCGCCCGCCGCATCTAATTGCCGACAGCAGCAGTGTCACCCATCGCATTATTGTCGGCACTACCGCAAAGGAGCCGAAGGAAAGAGACAGAGAATGGCCGCATTGTTGGGGCGCTTGCCGAAAGAGAGAAAAGGATAGAAGCTTCTGGAATCTTCCTCTTTGTATTCCACCGAATAACTGAACTTTCCAGAATAGTGCCTGGGAGATATAAATAGCGGTAAAGTGCGACAGGAGAGGACAGACGTATGTGAAGGTTGAGGAGTCGTGCCGACGGAGAAGGGACAGTTCTTTGTGTTACGAGTTCGGAGCCGTGCTGTTGGAGAATCGAAAAAGACTTTCTTGTTGTTGCAACGAGTGTACAAAGTTACTGTTTACGGAAATAAAAGTGTTTCTTTATCTCGACTACATCTGTCTACTTTACTTCACACCCACACCAAAAGTTACAATACTTATGGCTAGAATAAATAACTTTCTAAAATCTAATAACATACTAAATGATTTTCAACACGGTTTTAGGAATACACTATCTACCATTAGGGCTATAGCGGAATACGTTCAGGATTTACTGGAATTGAAAGACACTCGTAAAAATACAGCAGACCTTTCTAAAGCTTTTGACTCGGTGCCTCGTGACCACCTAATTGCTAAACTAGAACTCCACGAGTTCAGAGGACACGTGAATAAACTATTAGCATGATATCTCAAAATCTGGATGCAGTGTACAGAGATAAAATGGAAAAAAGGGAACACCATATACACCATCAAATTGAAATTTAGCTTAGTAAAATCAGGGGTACCGCAAGGATCGGTGCCAGACTCCAAGCTCTTCTTGCTATACATAAATAACCTGCCTGTGCCGGAAAACAGCTAGGTGATCTGTTATGCTGACGATACATCTATGATATCTTGGAGATAATGAAAGCCTAGAAGAAAAAGTGGCAAGGGCAATTTGGGAAATATCGGAATACTTCACAAACAATGCGTTTAAGTTAAACTTAGCAAAAACAAAATTCATGACATTTCAGAGCACTAATATAAATATTAATATCAACAATACATCCTTAGAACAGGTTAGAAATTTTAATTTCTTGGGAGTACACATAGACGAGACATTATCTTATAACACACACATAGAAGCAATCTGTAGAAAGATAAGCTCAGGACTATACATGCTAAGACAGCAAAATATAAGAACATCAGTATCCTTAACACAGCATATTATGGTATTATCTTCCCACATTTATCGTATGGCATACAAATACGGGGTGGCACAAGCAAAACCAATATGAATAGGCTATTAAAAATACAAAAAAAAAAAATGCATAAGAAGTATGTATGGCCTTCGACCTAGACAATCCTGCCGAGAAACTTTTATAACAAATAACATCCTAACTGTAGTCTCATTATACATACTAAAAACGGTTATGCTAGTTAAAGAAAAAACACACTTAATAAATATTGCCACACATATAACACTAGGAGTGCAAATGATTACCATAGAGTGAGTACAAATAAAGCTCAAACCAACAAGGACCCATAGAAAGCAGGAGCGATATTATACAATAAGCTATCATTGACAATTAAACTAATGCATCAAAATTGTTATTAGCTAATGCTGGATTTCTGACAATGAAGTCATTAATCCTCCTGCTCTCCAATATTTTTCAATAAATATTGAAGAGACCTAGCAATAAATGTAACCGCTTTTTAGAGAGCACCATATTTTTATGTTTTGGCGGTCACATCGCTCTCTCACAACCCCCAGAATGGCTGGAGGACCACACCTGTCGTTGGTTTACGGGTCTCACCGACCTGACCGGGAGAGTTATCAAAATAAATTCACCGACCATATCCTCTGATTACCAATCAGAGGATGTATTACATGCCATGACAGGTCAGCACGTTAGGGGTTAAGGTTTTATTTAAACATGTTTTTAAGGCATTTTTAATCAAGAAGTGTTTGTATAATATAAATGAACTGTAAGGAATGGATATATAAATTCATTCTAAAATTGTAAAGGACAAAATTATACAAATGCAAATGTGCTTAAAACATTTTGCTACAAATTCAGAAATATATAATTATAACACAAGAGGTAAATGTAAATTACATTTAACCCCACATCATAATAGATTATTTGAGAATAGCTTTCATTATAAAGGTATCAAATTCAACAATAATTTTGCTTCGGAAATAAAAAATATACAATCTATAGCAAGTTTCTAAAAGCAGATTCGCAAACTCTTCTTAATAAATGTTTTTATATAATTGATGAATTTTTACATTTGAAAGAATGAACTGTATATTTTATGTTCTTGTTTAACATAAATACATTATTTATAAAAATAGTTTTTTACTATAAGATTGATACTGCTTTTAATATGTAATACATATGTATATACATATTTTGATAATTCCATATTCATAATCAAAGGATACAATAAATGTTAATATTTTGTTTTACAAATCTGATATATCCAATATCATGTATTTGATCTAAGGATGAATAAATTGAACTGAATTGAATATGCTAAAAGACAATTAGAAATCAGTAGCCACAGCCAAATGTCGGGAATTATTGAAACCAGTTTTAGCTTCAAGACATATGAACGGAAATTTTAAATTAAGACAACTGACTTAGGAATTAAATAACAAACCAGTAATATATTTATAAGCAGACAACGGCACTAAAACCATTATGGATAAGGAGATTCATAAAAACAGTGGACAAGCTTCTACAAAATCAAGAATAGAAAGAAATATCCAAGGACTCCTTTATATCCCACATGGTTGCAGTATAGAAAATAATTAAGGAGAATAAGATTACCATAAATAAAGCAAGGCCTAAGTGAATACTCAGTAACCCCGTGTTGTCAAAGTTGTATTGTTTACTGAAAATGCATAAAAATGATGATAGTATGAGACCTATCATTAGTAACATACATGCACCAATATATCATTTGCTAAGTGGCTTGTAAATGATTTAAATTCCATAGAAAGGTTTCAATCACAGCATAAAGAACACTCCAGAACTAGCTGACAAATTAAAAACTTTGACTTTACATACAAATGATATTTTACTATCACTAGCTCTTTGTTTATCAGCATCCCAACAGAAAAGATACCTAAATTAATAAATCACTGAGTTGTCAGACAGGGTATTTCACCACCAGAGATTGCTGAATATGTTCAACTCATAGGACTTCATGTAACTAGCTTTCGTTATGTGCAATAATAAGTTTTATCAACAAATGTCCGGTTTGGCCATAGATGGCACCTTATCACTGATATTGGCAGACTTATATGTGAGCATATTACATAACATGAAGGCATTTCCATGTATGTTCAAATTGTGATTAAGATAGAAGACACTTTTGCCATTGATCCAAACTAATTAGCTCAAGATGCATTAAAATTCTTGAACCTACAGAACTATTCCATAAAATTTAGTATTAACCTACAACAAGATGGATGGCTAGCATTTCTTGACTTAAAAATTATAAGAAACATGGATAGACTGTAATTTGGCATATATATATATATAGGAATAAAACACATAGACAGCTATATAATTTCAACCCTAAGGCACATCAGCACGCAATCTTCCATAGCTTAATTTGCAGATAGACCACTATCTCACTTACAAATAGAGAATACAATGAAGAACTGGAGCATATTAAGTTTGTTGCAAATTTTGTTGGATTTAAAACCGATTTTGTAACTAGATTATTAAAAAAGACTAGAAGACTAAAAACTATATAAACCCAATTTTATAACTAGATTATTAAAAAGCATAGCTGATTAAAAAGTATCAAGGATGTCAGCAAATTAAAATATGTGGTACTCAAGAAACATACTGTAAATTCATGTATCACCCAACATTTTCCAACAGATTCAACAAAACTTTTAAGGATTATAATATAGAACTGGCTCTGCAAAACAAGTATAATGTGAGAAAGGTACTCAACCACCCTCTAAAAAAATACTACCCTGAGTATTAAATTATCAGGAATCTACCATGTCATCTGTGAAAACTGCCATAAGATGTATATCACTAAACCAAAAAGAAATTTTAAAACCAGAATTAAGGAACATGACGGAAATGTCAAATATAAAGAAAGAGATAAAGCAGCCAGAACTCACCACTTTTGGTCATGCAATTATAATGTCAAACTAAATATCAAACTTTTCAAACCAGAAAAATATTATTGGTACTTAAGTATGGAAAAATATTTATATTATTAAGGATAGAGATTGACTAATGAACTTCAACAAACCAATCATAGATAATGTCCTACGACTAGCCAATAGGAAGAACAGCAGACTGGCAACAAGAGAAGGGGGAAGCAACTACATGATGTTGAGTCAGCCGATCTACAGCTGAATGATGGAGAGAATCCTCTCCGAAACTAGTATTGTGATTAATATTAGAAGTTGGAGCAAAATGTGCTTCTAAATATTGACATATTTTTCAATTTATAAGGGAATTATGTTCTATCACTTTTACCCAATGTTAGTCTATGTCTGATCTATCCTCAAGTAAGTTGTCTCATCCATCAGACTCACAGTGTATGCACTGTGGGGAGAGGAAGTTAGTCCCTTGTTAGTTACTGCTCTAAACTGTTATGTTTTGCCATGTTTGCAAAGCAGGAACAGCAATTTTGACTGAAAATTCAATGTACCCATTGTTGAATAGCATGGCAATGTTGGAGGCATGTGGGAAGATAGCATTACCATATAGGACTCTGGTGAGGTAAATAAGAGCCTTCAATCAGGGGCATGAACATGTGGAATACTAGACCACCTGAATGTTAGTGAAGATGACAGCTGGCACAGCTGTTTCCACACCACTACACACTGGCGAATGACAGTATTTGAGTTAGTCCTGGAAATAGGGATATTGCATATTACTGTGTTTCATCTCTCATCATTTTACACATTAATATTTGGACGCATACGGTGCACCCTGTGTGTGTGGCTGATTTGTACCATCACTCAGGGTGGGAAGTGATTTTTCCATCGACCACATCCAGTATACTTAAACCCCTCTGATTATAATTTGATCCCAAAGATAAAGGAACTACCTTATGAAGTTCGATTCTGGACTTTTCCAAGATTCTGTAGATATAAGGACGGTCCATGAGAAACATAAACAGAACAGGACCTGCTACAGGGATACCATGACTTCTCCATCACTGGCAATGAGTTGTAGACAGAGCTGGGTACTACACTGAAGTACTGTAGACGTTTCACTTGTACACTAGTAATATATAAATAATTGCCACTATTAAACTTAGAGCCTAAGTATCAAAATATTTTACTTCCATATCTTTTAATCACATTTCAGTAATTATGACATCAAATTAACCTTACCTGGACAGCACGACCTGCATGTGTTCTTTACTACCTTTTCCCACTTCCTCAGTTCACTACACTATGTGCACAGATACCACACTTTTATGTCACAGATACCAACACGAGAATAACAAACACTACCATTATTATTCATTTATGCCAACAAACTTACTGTTGGTGTTTTTAAACACACAAGCCGTGTGTGGGCAAAGTTTAAGAGGTAGAACTGGAACTTAAAAATTCAATGCCACAACTGGGATTTGAACCACAGACCTTCCGCTTCCCCGGCAAGCGGAAGGTCTGTGGTTCAAATCCCAGTTGTGGCATTGAATTTTTAAGTTCCAGTTTTACCTCTTAAACACTACCTACCATCTTTATGCAAATATGTCAGTCTGGGTGCTAAAGCTGGTTAAGAGCTGGCCTACTAAATCCAAAGTCATCCATTGCAACGTGGCCCAGACTGATGATTCTTAAGTATGCTTAAAACTAACAGCCCCATGTCAGTAGATTTACTGGCATCTAAAAGAACTCTGGCAGGGCAAAATTCTGGCACAATGAGGGTGTTGATATGTTCCTGGCAATTGACAGCAACATTAAGAAACAAAATATATATTTTCTTACCCAAATACAAACACAAGGTGTAACCCAGTAAACCTCCAGGCATAGCTGAAACTTCGCTGTAACTAAAGCCCAATGATGCAGGAAACTTGTAGATATCTGTTAGGTTGGAACTCTCATTCCTGCAGAGACGGTATCCTAAATTAGTCATTTCCTGCTATCTTGATGCAACATATTGCTATAAAAGATATGCTTCCAAATAGGTACAATGGACTTTGGTATGGCGGCGCCGTGGCCGAGCGGTTAGCGCGCTCGCCTACCACCTAGGCGGCCCGGGTTCGATCCCAGGGACCCGCATGTGGTATTCGTGGTGGACGAAGCGGCGTCAGGGCGGGTTTTCTCCGGGTACTCCGGTTTCCCCCGCCATCTCATTCCACCGGTGCTCCATCTTCATGTATCATCAGTGTCACCGCCTGCGGTGCCGTAGTAGTAAAAGCGGGCGTTAAACACTACAACAACAACAATGGACTTTGGTATGGCAACATCTATTCGTTAAACATCTTTCCACCATATCCTCAGTCTCACTTTTTTTACTGTTACCAAATTGAGCTTTAGTAGCAAAGAATGTCTAGCTATTTTTCATACTTCTGGGGTTTAAATGTTCGTAATTTGCATCTATTAGAACTGTACCTTTTACTGGATAAATACCAAATATCACATATGCTAACCCAGCAAGGCTACCCATGGAGAGGAATCATGGTGCAAATTGTGCCTTCACGAACACTGTTTGCAAGAACTCAAAACCTGAGGCATGGAAAAAATGTTGAAGTTATTACAGTTATAAAACACATCTATGTCATATTTAATTGATTAACATATCTGAACATATATGTGAATCATTAAATTTCTAAATTAAATGTGCTACATTAATAAATAAACAAACAATAAGCGTGACTGGGTAATTTGAAGTACATTTCCTACTGAATGGTATAATGTGACACATATAAACTGAACTATAACATTACAGATCAGTATGTAGAACATAGACAATATAACATTACTATATTTACTAAAAGTATCTGGTCTATTTAAACAGACACAATAGAACACAATGAAATACCAATTCCACAACCTGCCAATATTACACTTATAGTTTTTTACTTTCTCTACTGGTAAGTAGGGGAAGTATTGTAGTCCACCCAAAAATTTAATGTCAAGATTTCACCTGAAATATATGTTTTGAGGCCCCCTGAGTCCAAAAAAAGCATTTTTAGGAAAAGGTCTGTGTGTGTGCCTGTGTGTCTGTCAGTCTGTGGACAGCATAACTCAAAAACGAAAGGTTGGTTAAAAACCATAGCTGGTATTTAAGTTTAATGTCTTTCAAGGATGTGATATGAAGATTTTGAAGAAAATAGCCCCACCCTAAACTACCCTTTACATGGAAAATTTTTGAAAATTTTGATTTTCTTGAAAATGGCTCTAACGATTTTGATTAAAATGTCATATATTTGAGATATTTTTATGATAAATGAAATGTATATCTTGAATTTTCTGGCTATAGCCCTTGTAGTCGTATTTACTCTGGACAACTTTTGCATAACTGGTAAACCGTTAGAGATAGACCAAATCATGCAATACAAAAAATGTAGATCTTGCTAAAATACACAATTTAGGTCTGTATAAATTTTCTTGTAGGGTGAACCATTTCGGAGATATTCCTTGTTATCTGTGTAAGTTTTAGAAAACTTAGAACTTTTGTGAAATGGATCATTGTTCATTTGTTTACATGTTTAAGTGTGCAAAGACAACAGAATCTCAAATCTTTAAAACATTAAAATTATTGCACAAAGCTTACTGTATTCTAACATTCCCCTTGCACCTACAAGGAAATAAGAAATAAGAGAAGTTGTAAAAATGTTTATCTTAAACTAACACGAAGAAGATATAGGAATAAGAGTTTGTAGGAATGGTTAGTACAAGAGTAGAGAAAGTCATGTGAGTGCAACACATCAGATTTTTACTGTAAATATTACAATATTTTTATTGATTATTTTTTTCAAATTACTTTTCATTGTTATCATTTCCCATCACTTGACTACCACACTCCGCTGCTTATAAAAAATCCCTCGGGTTACGCTCTGCGGTTTATGGCCCTCAGTATATTCCCCTATAGTTGTGGTTAATTAAGTGCACACCTTGTGCAACAAAGGAATGGTGTACATGTGCACTACATTGAAATTCCGGGACCATACTCTACACAGAACACTTATGCTCGTAACTAAATTCAGTCTTTGTGTTCGTTTAAAACTTGTGACATGAACCTATTAAATGAACAAGTTAAGATTGCATATCTGCTAAAAGCTCTGTGATATCAAACATACTTAGATTAGCGAATACTGCGTGGGTGCAAGGTTATCTTGAGTTAACAGTTTAACAACATAATGTTGCCTTATTATAGTCGTTAGGGCCACCCACCATCCCTTTAAAGTGACTTCACTTTCTCATGGATATATCTATAACTACATATAACTATGACTACCATATCCTGAGTGCAAATTATTGTTAGTTACGTATTTTACTACAACTTGTGGAATATAAAGCTAGATCTGCACGAAAAGCAACGTGAAGTGTTATAGCCAATAGGTACGCGATCTTAAACAATAAACGAAAGTGTTGATTACAGAAAAACCTTCCATACTCAGCCCCAACAAATGAAGCTTCATAAAATTACTTCATGAGATCAGGTTATGAATTCGTGGCTCTCTCTCACACACCCCGTGTTGTATAGATTACATGTGTCGGCCAGGTACAAGTACTCTACTATTACCCACGAACACTATTTAACACCAAATTTTTAACTCCGCATGTGATTCTCCAATGATTTAAAAATAGTAACATAACTTTCATTGAATTAAAAGTACTTATGGATCATACCTGTAAACAGACTAGGCTTGTATACAGTTCGAAATTGGTCTTCAGCGTGTTCGTTCTAGTGTCCAAGGCTCGAAGTTCCCAGCCATTTACTTTGCACAACAAAGCGATCCCTTGCCAGGGCCATATGGATTACATGCTATGTTCAACAGACGCAACGTTACCTAGCACTCTTAAAACAATACGAAGAAAGAGTTATTCGAGTTCGGTGTAGCGTTAAGTTGTGAGCACAGAACAGTTGTAAGCCTAACATTTTAGTATTGCGACCGTTGCGCTATATACGATTTGTATTCGCAAGAGTAGAAACTGTTGCATATCAGTATTTAAGTTTCCTGCACACATGAAGCAAGTGGAGTATGATGACTATATCCTCCAAAATTAAGGCAGGAATGATATTTATTTAAGGTAGGTAATGAAAACTCATGTTACTCAAATGGTAATAAGAATTTTTTTTAAATTAACGTCCTCCAACATTGTGTCATACCGGACGAATTAATGAAATGGGTGAAATGATGCTCAAATGAGCCCGAGGTCCATGGAGCTTTAAGTTACCCAATATTCGTCTTCTCAGGGTAGGGAAAACCTCGGAAAAAACTCTACCCGGATAACTTACCCTAAGCGAGATTCGAACTCGCGATCTCTTGAACGTGAGGCAGACACGCTAACCATCACGCTACAGAGGCGGGCCGTGGTATTAAGAATGAGCAATGTTCGAATCAGAGTTTATGACGAGGGGTGGGGGACTTAAGTTTGTGTTATATTTATAGCAATAATGGTAGTAGGTAATACCAGCGGTAGTAGCATTGGTGTGTTATATACATAAACGCTGTAGAAGCACTAGCAATATGCATTTTACTGTCTTTAGGAGCACCGCGATTTTGTATTTCAGAGCAGTACAGGAATGTAACTCCCAAAACTGTTTGATGAAAGTCAAGGGCGATTTGTTTTCCATGTTTAAAATATAGTTTTGTCTACACATCCCCCGATTAGTGTAATGCACTTACTCTCACTATTTTCGCTAACACATATCACTTCCAGTGCTGCAGTTTCTTTTTCGAAAAGGACATTCTACTGATTTACAGCTCCTCAGACTAACTGATGACGTAACAGAGCAATTTAACAATGGGGCTTCAACGTTGGCGCTACTTCTGGACGTAGAAGCCGCATTCGACCGGTGCTGGTACAATGGCCTCATTTACAAACTGGACCAGAATTTCCCGGCTCTTCAAAATTATCTATATATGCTTCACAATTTTCTAGAAAAACGGAAGTTTTACATCCAAGTGGGCCGCTCCTCCTCACGGGAGCGAGAGATGCGGGCTGGCGCCCCACAAGGGGCAATACTGTCCCCGTTTCTGTATATATTATTTACTAATGACTACCCAGTGGACGCCAGATGCAAGGTCGCCATGTATGCTGACGACACTGCAATATACAACCACCATAGAAATCCACGTTTCGGCCTTGCAGAAATGCAACGTTATGTCAACAACTTCCTCTCATAGCAACATGACTGGAAAATCAAAATTAACCCCGACAAATGCCAGCTAATTCATTTCTCTAAGCGGCGTCCCACTTTGGCAAAGGACCTAACGGTCGGTGGTCAAATATTGCACTGCCGTCAGCAGGTTAAATACTTACGTGTCACCTTGGACCGCACAATGTGTTGGTCCACCCACATAAAAATAGCGCCAATAAAGGCAGACAGCGGCTAAAGTTGTGCGCCCCCATCTTCCGCAGTAAACAGTTGCGACTGAAGTCAAAACTGATATTATATAGGTAATTTATTCTCTCGGTGGTCCTCTATGCATGTGTGGCCTGGGCTAATGCCTCCAAAACCGCCCTGAAACAACTCCAAACCCTCCAAAACCGCTCCCTCAGAAAAATCCTCTCTGCTCCACTCCTCACCAGTACCCAAACACTACACCTTGAAACCCGGATCCCGTTCATCCCGGAGGCAATTGAAAAACGAGCAACGGCTGCATGGACACGCATTAGAAACCACGAAAACGACGTGATCGCCAACATTGGCAAAGGCGAGCCGGAGCACCGCAAGCATAATAGGATCAAAATGTTGTAGAAGCGGCTCGGCTCACCGACTAATGCGCGTCCGCGCAACCTCGTTCCTAGGCCACATACATGTTCCGGCAGTGGCCCTCGCCTCGAAAAATATTCAGGAGCTGCCACCGTGGGACAGTGTATATACGAAGTGTAAAAATAGTGCAGTGCGCTGGGACGCATATCTCGGGTGTGCCCAGTGAAGATGTGTGTGTATGTGTATGTGAGAGTGTGCGTGGGTGAATGCGTGCGTGAATGTGTCTGTAAATAATTTGTAAGTATGTACATATGTATATAACACAAAGACGAAACAGAACTTAAAAAGACAAAAGAAAACTATTCTCGGTGACCTACAGATGGTCACCGTATGGGTTTTTCACAGAAAAAAGTGTATATATATAAACAAAGCCAAATGTAAAAAAAGATGTTAAATATAGCCTGTAAGTCCTGTACCGGCACCGGGCCAACACTTTTCTAATAAATAACTTGACTTGAACTTGACCACATTCGGCAGCGCTGGTAGGAGGGGCAAGCTTAGGATTCGCTGGAGTCTGCAGTACGGCCCGCCTCCATATGCCTTTAACTTTTGTGACGATTATAGTGATGTTATTGAAGCAGAGTTGCTTCAAATGAATTTGGATGCCATATGTAACCAGCTTTGTATATAAAAAGGTCTTTCAGTGGTGTGTATAGATGTCTTGAAATCTTTTTACCCTACAAGCTTCACATTCGACGGAGCTTGAGAATTCTTATACTTTAATCTCAGAGGCAGTATAGATGTGTTATAATTATGAATGAATTAAGAAATTTTTTGAAAGTGTGTTCCACACTTTATTTACACACTGATATAGTCAATCCTCATATAATTCATTTTACAGAAGTTGTCACTACACAATGACCGAATTCGTCGCAAATGAGAACGACCAAACACAACTAATGACCGTATAGTCTAAATAGCTGCTTAAACTCAACAAATAGTTCATTCAAATCAACTCCATTTGAAAATAGTGTAAATTCATAAGCATAACATATAAATCGGTCCTTTGCACATCAAAAAAATATATATATATATAATCTTCCATCAATAAACTATTGATCAGTGGCCAGTTTTCTTTTTGGCTGTTGATTATTAAACAAGTGAAGAACTTGCAATATTACTAAGATAAGTGAAGTTTTTAGTTTCTAATTTGTTCTTACTTTAGAATCTTGTTACTTCACTGTTAATAGCTTCAATTTCCTTTTTTTATTTTTTATTTTAATATCTTCCTGTAACAGTTACAGGCTGCCAAAAAGACAAAGAATACTTATACAAAAGTTACAAAATAGTTAATGAGACTTAACAAATATAGAGTACAGAAGTACAGAAAGTATTATCTCTTTAAACCAATAACAATTATATATATAAATAAATAATAAGACAGAAAAAAATAAGTAGTTTGAAGCAATTGTTTCAGGCTACACTTACCATTTTAACTATGATGGATAATAATTTACAATTTAATAGTTATTTCTTTAATTTAAATTTATATGGAACGAAACATGAAATTGTTGTTTTGTTGTTAGCTAATACTGGATTTCTGACAATGAAGTCATTAATCCTCTTGCTCTCCAATATTTTTCACTGATATTGAAGAGAGCATTAGCACTAATAGTAACCGCTTTTTTGAGAGCACCATATTTTTATGTTTTGGCGGTCACATCGCTCTCTCACAACTCCCAGAATGTCTGGAGGATCACACCTGTCGTTGGTTTACGGGTCTTACCGACCTGACCGGGAGAATTATCAAAATAAATTCACTCACCACATCCTCTGATTACCAGTATTACATGTCATGACAGGTCAGCATGTTAGGGGTTAAGATTTTATACAGAAATTAGAGAAATGGAGAGGTTGGAAAAATAAAGACTCCCTAGCCCTCGGGAACCCTAATAGCATAGGGGTCGGAAGAGAACAAGAGGTGACCAAGGTAAGGTCAGATAGAAAAGTTACAGTGAGGAGCAAAACACCAGTAAGAGGAAGAAATGTTCTGCTCAGCTTGGGTACCTTGTGGTCGCTATTCACATATCCCCTAGATGGAGACCCCTAATATATAAAAAACATCAAAAACCATAAAGTTTTCAAGAAGGAATTAAACAAATATTATAAATGGTTGTTTTTATTCAATACATTTATTTTTGAATGATGAATTGTAAATAATATAATATAATAATCCCTCGGACGTCTCCTCTATGCAGATGGCAACCCTCATTTGTCCAGCTGCAGCCATGGAGGAGTGCAGGTTGGGGGTGGCAGGGATCAGCACGTGGACTCCCCCAACTTTAAGGCAACTACTGGACCGTTTTAGGGATGCTACCTTTCTATTAGGACAATTCAACAATTCAGCGACCTAACAAGGCTGAGTTCACTCCACACCAGACCTCCCAGCAAGGGAAAAATCCCATGCCGGTACTGAGGATCAAACCTGGGTCCTCCGTGCCAGAGACAGGCATGTTACCAACTGCGCTACAGAGGCGGTCGTAAACAACCAAATTTGTAAATTATATTTATACCTTGTGTAAATGTTATTTATTGATATTAGTAGTATATACCTCTTGTATTTTTTCTTACCATTAGATATTTATTTTATGTGACGATGTGTCTAACAACATGTGTAAGTTTTAAAAGGGTAAATAAAAATGAATAAATTAATGAACATATGCAGTTGCTATAGAAACATCCTAGTTCTAATTGGTTCCTCTATATCATGCTATGACACCTCAATAACCTCTAATCATTTTAAAGCTCTATACACTGTTCTGCAAACGTCAATTAATTTCATAAGGTACTTGAATTTAGAAGTGTTTCTATTTCTCAATGAATAAATTCTTATGATTACCACTGAAATAACCATCAATAAATAAACTAAATGACCTGAATCAACACATAAAAATAACTAAACAGAACTCTACATGCAACAACCCTTGGAGAACCAAGACCTGTGCCCCAATAGGCATCGTAATGGGGTGCAGTACTGGAGGGTGAGATGTGGTTAATGCCCCAAATCCCTCTTGGCTGGTGAATGAATCAACACATCATCTATGATATTTGTGTTACGTTACTCTCAAGGTAGAAAGAAGAAAAGAAAGAGCCTTAAGAAACATGAAATTAAATCTTATATAAAATTACAAGAGAAGAAAAGACATATTCTTGCGGACATTAGGTTTTTGAATATTTGTTTAAAAAGAAAAGTAACCCCTGTTTTTGTTAGAAGAACTGTTAAATTAGATAATAATAGTATTCGACAGAAGGCAGCAGAAAAGAAAGTTATTGAAGTTCAAATAAGTTTATATTTAAAAAATTAAATTATATAGAACTTAGGTTATATGACTTACATTTAAAATTAACACGTACTTTAAGTATCTTAATTTGGGTTAATTTAGAGTCTAAATTATTTGACAATTTAAATTTTAGCGTGAAAAGAAAAACAAAGAGGTTAAAATACAAGTTAAATAGACTATGCCAAAATCAACAGAAATTGAATATAAAGAAACCAAATAATCAAACAAATAATGCATTTAATTTATCAAATTATAACTTTAATGAGAAAGTAATAAATTTTCTAAATAAAGGTATGAAAACTTGTGTAAATTAAAAAAAAACACAGATGATTTTGTTGCAGATATTGAAATTGCCAGTCAAGATTTAAATGACATTAATAAATCTTTGATTAACATGAAATGCACTAAAATTTTAAAATATATAAATAAAAAGCATCCCAAAAGTAATTCTAATAATCAGATTATTAAATCATTGAATAAAAAGGACGTAATTTATACTAAAGCTGACAAAGGCAGTAAAATTGTAATTTTAGATCAATCTGATTATATTAACAAAGTAGAACTTTTTCTTGAAAGTGAAGATTTTCTTAAAAATTGATGATGCTTTAAAAGCATACATTTCAACTTTTAATAAAATTCTCAACGAAGTGAAAATGATACCTAAAAAAGAAAGAAGTATTTTAAAAGTTAATAATCGAGATTTATCTAGATTGTATCCACTTCCTAAAATTCGCAAACCAGGAAGTAAACTGAGACCAAATAAAAATTGTATAAATTCACCAACATATAATTTAGCAAAATGGTTAACTAATTGAAGGTTTAAGTATTAAAAATTCTTTTGATCTTGTAGAAAAGATTAGCAACATAGTATTGTCTGATAATGAATGATAAACTCGATTCTTTTGATGTAGCTGCTTTATTTCCTAGTATTCCTAGAAAAAAGCTTTTGAATGGTTAAATTCTGTGGAATTAAAAAAAGGATTAATAGATGATCTTGTAAAACTTACAAATCTTTGAGAGGTAGAACTGGGACTTAAAAATTCAATGCCACACATGACTTGTCTGTTTAAAAACACGAACAGTAAGTTTGTTGGTATAAATAAATAATAATTACAAATCTTTGTTTAGATCAAAATTTATTTAGTTTTAAAAGACATAACAATAAGTTCAATTTTGGTATTTATAGAAAATCTACTCACACTGATAATAATTAAATATAAAATAAAATATATAATCCTTTTGCAGATAAATTTGCTGTTTTCAATAGTTTAAGTCATGGGTTAATAAATATACCCCTTAATAAAAAAGAATTTGACACAATATAAACACATTATTAACACTGCAATAATTAATGGTTTTAATACAGATTTTATACATTAAAAGATAGAAAAATTTAAGTATGAAAAAGCTGTTAAAGAAGTTTCTACCCTCAAAAAAATAAAAGATAATTGTATTTTTAAAGTTTACTTACCACCCATGGGCCAATAAAAAATTTACGATTTTTAAAGAATATGGAATAAATTTGGTCCCTCAAAATACATGTAATATACAAAATTTACTAAATTTTTCTAAAAAATATAAAACAGCAAATTATAAAATATCTGGCATTTATCAATTTAGCTGTTTGGATTTTGATAAGGTAAAACTAAACGTCATTTAGAAATCAGAATAAAAGAGCATTTTAGAAACGTTAAGTATAAACAAGCTGAGAAAGCAGCTGTGGCAGATCATTTTTGGTCATTTAATTATGAAATTAATCCAGAAGTTAAGTTACTAAAACAACTAAGTGTACCTACAGATGTAATGGTTTGGGAAAAAATATTTATTTTAAATTGTATTTATAGATTTTTGTTTTCAGAGATTAGTAATTAAAATAAGCATCAATATCTATGTTTTTTGTTTTCAGAGATTAGTGTTTAAAATGAACATCTGTAGCTTTGGTAACAAATTTAGCTTAGAGAAAGAGTTGGAGTCAGCTCGAAACTTTAGTCAGCTTTGCACCAAGAACTTGTAATATTACTAAGATATGTGAAGTTTTTAGTTTCTAATTTGCTCTTGCTTTAGAATCTTGTTACTTCACTGTTAATAGCTTAAATTTCCTTAGTTAGGTGTAGTTATGCTCAGATGAATCCAGGGTATATAGCTTACAGTTACCCAACATTCTCCTTCTAGGAAAAATGAAACCCAGGGATAAGCCTTATATAGTTAATGTACCACAATCCTCGGGATCTCTTAAACGAGAGGCAGACATGCTAACGGCATACCATAAGGCAAGATACTTCCAAAAGAACCATATCCTCCTCCTCTCGGTGGAAATGTCTCCGAGACACATCTCAGACTGCTGAGGGGAACCACTTCTAGTAAAGTAATGTGCTTCATCCAAAACTATTTCTTAGCATCATGAATTGAATAATGTCTTTTCAAGTGTGACAACCGAATAAACCTCTTGTCACAAGTTTTACACTGATGTGGTTTTATACCTTCATGAATTAAGCCATGTCGTTTGTAATTTGACAACTGAGTAAAGCTCTTTTCACAAGTTTTACATTGGTAAGGCTTCTTACCTTCATGAATTAAATTATGTTCATTCAAATCTGACAATTGAGTAAAGCTCCTATCACAGGTTTTACATTGGTGTGGCTTCTTACCTTCATGAATCAAATAATGCTTCTTCAAGTCTGACAACAGAGTAAAGGTCTTATTACAAGTTTTACATTGGTGTGGTTTCTTGCCTTCATGGATCAAATAATGTCGTTTCAAACCTATCAAATGGGTAAAGCTACTATCACAAGTTTTACATTGGTGTGGCTTCTTACCTTCATGAATCAAATAATGTGTTTTCAAATTTGACAAGTGAGTAAAGCTCTTATCACAGGTTTTACATTTGTGTGGCTTCTTACCTTCATGAATCAAATAATGTCTATTCAGATCTGACAATAGGGTAAAGCTCTTATTACAAGTTTTACATTGGTGTGGTTTCTTGCCTTCATGAATCAAATAATGAGTTTTCAAATTTGACAAGTGAGTAAAGCTCTTATCACAACTTTTACATTTGTGCACCTTCTCACCCTCATGAATCAAGTAATGTGTTTTCAAATTGAACAAGTGAGTAAAGCTCTTATTGCAAGTTTTACATTTGTGTGGCTTTTTACCTTCATGAATCAAATTATGTCTATTCAAACTGGACAACCGAGTAAAGCTCCTATCACAAGCTTCACATTTGAGTACTATTTTGCTCTTATGAATCAAAGTCTTTTGTTTCAAGGATAAAGGCTTTGTGCGCATTTCCTTTCCCTCACCCTTTCCAGGATAGAAGCTCATATCTCTTCCTGAAACTTCAGCAGCACTCAATGGTGATTTATCAGTGACAACACTGGAAGCTCGTGTGCATAACCTGAAATGTTGGGAGGATTTGGAATTACACCTAAGTACAATTAGAGGACTAAATCTGAAAAAACAGTTTCTGTTTACTAACAATGGGTACATGGTCAGCAATAAGTGATAAGTATAGTTGTAAATTCTTATGCAAAGCCAGAATGTTGTTCATTACTACTGAAATAACTTTACTAATTCACATATCATTAAATAAATTCAAATGAAAAACATTAGTGTTAATAATGACTGATAAGTGTGGCCACACAAGCAATATTTATTACATGCACTGAGAGTTACAACTTCCAAATTAGCTTTACCTGCAGCTATTCTGAGTATGTTTGCAAGCAATTAGTGTTTTGATTACACTTGGCAAGAAAATATACTGGTGGAAGTGAAATGATCCGCCAAACTTAAACAGAAAATTTCTCATGTTGGGAATAACAAGAAACTCTAATACCAAAATGTCGAAAGGTTTATAGTTTTCTAGAAAAAATATTTTTATCAAAAAGATTTATTGTCACTTGGCTGAGTTATCGATTGTTTGATGGAAATACTTTGTTTGGAACTGAAATTGCAGAATACCTAGAACTCACCAAATTATGCACAGAACAAAATTTCTTTGAGTTCCAAACAAAGTATTTGCGTCAAACTTCAGGTTTAGCAATGGGCAACCCTGTCTCACCATTCTTAGCATATAATTACATGAGTACATTGGAAATAAGGATCACAGAAGCTTTCCTGTGGATGTTCAAACTCTGGCAGCCATACGTAGATGACATATTTGCTGTAGTTCCAAAAAGACACATCAGTGATGCATTAAAACTTCTGAACGTACAGGACAAAAGTACAAATTTCATAGTGGAACTGGAAAAAGATGATAAATTACCATTTTTATATCAAAAACAAGGATAGAATAAATTTTGGTATTCACAGAAAACCAACGCAGAGGGACAACATAAAAGCTAATAGTTACAATCCAAGAAGCCACAAACAAGCAATTTTCAATAGTTTAACACATAGATTGGTGAACATCCCTCTTTCAGCAGAAGAATACAAAACAGAGTATTACAAAATAATTGAAAAAG
Source organism: Tenodera sinensis (assembly GCA_030765045.1). Lineage (NCBI taxonomy): Eukaryota > Metazoa > Arthropoda > Insecta > Mantodea > Mantidae > Tenodera > Tenodera sinensis. The sequence continues at coordinate 80,693,087 of CM060961.1, forward strand.
CACAAAAAAACGGGTTCCCCAAAGAATTAGTAGATAAAAAAGTAAAACGAGCAGAAAAGAAAAAATAATTAAAAGAAGCTAGAACTCTCACAGCAGCAAAAAAAAAAAAAAAAAAAAATGACACTAAAAAAATTCACATATCATCCATGGGCCTTTGAGAAATTTAAAAGTGTTCAAGGAATACAACGTACACCATTACTCCATAAAAAACCTGCTACTTTCAAACATCAAAGATGCTATTCCACCTACCAAAAAATCTGGCATATACCAAATTGAATGCAGTGATTGTAATGAAATATACATAGGAAAAAGCAAAAGAAATTTAGAAATTAGATCCAAGAAACACGTTAGGAACATAAAGAGTAAACAAGTAGAAAAATCAGCAGCTGCGTTTCACTTTTGGGCAAACAATCATGACATTAAGCCAGAACCGAAACTTCTCAAACACATAACCGGAAAGTAAGAACTGTCCACATGGGAACAAATCTTGATTTTAAACAATAGAAACTGAGTATTTAATTTCTACATTCCTCAGAAAGATATTTTCAGGAAGTTCCTTGAACCGTTACCAGAAGAAACATCAGAAGAGGCATCGCCATCTGCACCATGAAACACCATGGAAACCCAGTTATTGTCCGGTTAATAATGGAGGAAAGTTAACCTTCGAAACACGTTCCGGAAAATTATGTTGTAAGTGTTGTTTAGTGTTATTGACTCACCTTTTAAATTAAATTGATTATAACAACACTGTTTTTAAACTTCTATGAAAGGAAGACAGAGTAGTGAGTTTGAGAGTTAGACCTACGGGCATGAGTCAGTCAGTGTGCTAGGGAAAGTGCGACAGCTGTGCGTGTGTGCCATTGTGAGATACATTGCTGCTTTGAAAACAGATCAACAAGTGTTGAGTTAATATAACGTCATAATTAGGGCAAGAGAGACAAAGGAACTGCAAAAAGACACCGAAAAGTCAGAGCAAGGTTATGAGAAGAACAGTATCGAGTTGAAATAGCCTGAAATACTGTAGACCGTGCTAAAGACAAGAAGAAAACTGTATTTGTGGTACTATTTCAGGATTTATTTGTTGTCGCATCTTTGGAATGTACTGAAGATAAACACAGTGGGTGAGTGGAGCTTAAGCGCCCGTCATTGGGGCCCTAGTTAAATACAAGTACTACCTAACAGACACATACATCTTTTTCTTAAAACTCCTTTTATGTTCAGTGAGCCTCAAAATGAACATTTTCTGTGAAATATCTGCATAAAATGTTTAGGTGGAATGCACCAACTTCTGCATCTATTATGTGCTAGAGAAGTAAACTGTAATAAAATTTTTGGGTTGAATCCACTACCTTCTGTATGTACTATGTGGTACAGAAGTAAAACATAAGTGAAGCCTTAAATGTAAGATTCACATTACTTTCTTTAGTGGCTATTCTATATTTGTGTGTCTCTTCTCATGTCTATTACTAAAATGCCTATTTTCCTATTCAATTTAAGTTAATCCAGCAAATCTTTGTAGAAGGTTTCTTTACACATTTCATGTTAGTTAAACAAAGGCTATAGGATGTAAAATCTTTACAAGTGGATCACTATATGCTGTAATTGAAATTCAATACTCTTCACATATTTCAAGAAACAAAAACTGAAAGCAGTAATAAACAATGTATTGAAAATGATTAAAATTACAAAGAGCATTGACATAAACTGTGTTCTGGGTTAAAATTTTCCTTTATGCATGGTAAACATTCAGCCATCTTTTACAATCTACAAGACACAAATATTTAGATAAAATTCATTCTTAATGAAAACTACACAAGCAAGTCCCATATTATTTGAATAAGCAAGTAACAGTGAGTGAATTAAAATTTATGCAAACGTTAAATGAGAGATGGAGCACTTATGCTTCTTTACTAGGTTCTGGAGCTACTTGGTCTCATTATGAGCAGTCCACAAACAAATAGAATAACTCATTCATTCCATAAGCTCAACACGTGTTGCATTACTCTGTAAATATGATAAACCAATGGCATTTTAATCAAATCACTAAGAGACAAAAAAGAATAAAAATCCTCTGTGTAAATGGCAACTTGGAGAAGGAGGATTTTCTTGAATTCAAATTCATATTTGCATGATGGTAAACCTTGATATCACATTTGATACAGATCAGGATTTTATTTCCAAGCTATGCTTACTTGCTCTCTCTCTCTTTCTGTCAACTATTTTTTTTTTTTGTAAAAACTAACTTGCATTCATGGGGATTTCAAAACATATGTTCAAAAGTCTTGACAATGAATGTATGGGTGAAACACAAAACTTGCCCTAGATATCTAACACAGAGTAAAAATCTGGTTTGTATTTGATCTGCCCTTTTTTAAAAGAAAGAAATAAACCTCTATCATTTATAGAACGTGTTTTATTTAAGTTCAAAGATAGGACACACTTGTTGAAAGACCTTTTATAAGGATATAAAAACCACCACAGTGTCTGTGGATTGAACCCTACAACAAATTTCAGTATGTTTGATATACTGATTATTATATTCCTATTTGTATCAGTCCAAGACCATGAGACATCTGCTACAACATAAAGGTGATGGAATTAAAAGTAAAAGAATACATGAAGCAGAAGCCTTGCAATTGAAAAGAATCAAGGCTTACCTTGAAGATTTTACTCGAAGGAAGTCCGCATCCTGTAACAAAATAATTCAAATGTTCAGTTTCACATAATGATCTATACAGACTGAGTTAAAAGTACTGCATAACAAATGGTACATGGCGAAGGTAATAGCCATTAGAAACTAATGCTTTTTCTAAGCTACCAAGTTCAATGCAAGAAGCAACAAGAGCTTGCCAACCTCCTATGACTCTACCTGCCAACCGGAGATTATCAAAGCCAAAGGCAAGGGCACTGTTTTCCTACCCTATTTGAAAAACGTCACCAACTGAACCAAACACACACTACAGCGCCATAGCATCAAGACTGTCTTGAAGCCCTTCAGATAATTAAGTAGTTTACTATGATCAGACAAGGATTCCCAGGAAGCTCTGTCATCAGCTGGGGTATATAGTATTCCTTGTTGTGGCTCAGTTTACACTGCAACTACTCAAGGCAGCTTAAGACCAGGATTGTGCAGCACAAAATAAGCTGCAATCTGGCCCTAACAGATAAGTCTGTGGTTCCTGAACATGTCACTGAGGCAGCTAGTGAACATATAGCTAAGTCCATGATATGTGCATCCTTGCATCAACTACACACTACCATGCCACATTACAGTGAGAAGTTATCAAAATCTATAAGCAGCCTAACAAGTTTAATAAGAAGGAAGAGGCATTAAGATTAAATGGCAACTGGCATCCAATCTTCGTAAACGAAAAACATATTAAGAGACAGGAAAGCAGAGCAAGGCAATCACTAGAGAACAGCAGCACAAAAGAGGCAGAACCCCACCCAATTACCAACATGTTTCTGCCCACCCTGAGCCAATCATCGGACAATGCACATTGTATAAATAGAGCAACACCAGCAGTTAATGCAAACTTTTACAGTGGCACTGAGGATGTCTACCGCAGCTGTAGACGAAATGTCTGGAACACTGATCACCAGCAGATCCCAGCAAAACAGCCTGAAAGATACTTCATCTTGTAATTTGTGTGAATGACTACCGTTTTAAATGGGTACATAGGTTAGCTTTCTTTGCTGACCTGATGAATTATCTAGATAACTTAAATACACATTTACAGGGTAGACAGCACACCATTGTGCACATGCGAAGTGCTATAACAGCTTTTAAGCAAAACCCGTCACTGTGACAAAGCCAATTAAATGCCACAAACACCTTTCATTTTGCAAACTTAGCATTTGTGGAGGATTTGCCTGAATCAGAGGATTATGATAAATATACAGGAGTATTAGACAATTAGAAGAGGAGTTGGGCTAGAAGTAATTGACTTATAAAGTGATACTGAACTAAGGGATAGACTTGAAAATAGAACCTGCTGCAGTTTCGTTCACATACTCAGAAGAAAAGGTTTCCCAGACTGTACAGTCATGCTGCAAAAATCTTGTTTGGATCCAGTTATTTAAGCGACATAAATTTCACTGATGAAACTGGCTAATTCTTGAGTATGAGGCAGGTTATAGGACGAGAACGTCAATATGGTACTGAGACTTAGTAGCGCACAGAACATCATCCAAACATTGAAAGACTCATACATTACAAAAGAGTGCAGAAATCATCTCAGACCGATACAAGGAAACAATAAGACATGTATGTTTTTTAGTAAAAATATTATAATTTAGTAAATAACATGTACAAGTATCAGGAAGAAAGTAATTGTTTTGTGAGGTAGAACTGGAACTTAAAAGTTCAATGCGGCAGTTGGGATTTGATCCACAGACCCTCCACTTACCAGGGGGGAGAGTGCTCTAACCATTAAGCTACTGTGACAACCTTCCAGAATGACACTGAATTTTCAAACCAGTTCGTATTTTTCCTCGTAAACCACAAAGGCAGTCTCACATCAGAGACAATTATCCCAATGGTGACTTACTATTGGAAGTACATTATATCCCAGGATTAAATAACCTTCAGATAGTAATTATTATTTATTTATGCCAACAAACCTACTGTTGGTGTTTTTAAACACACAAGCCATGACTGGGCAATGTTTGGGAGATAGAACTGGAACTTAAAAATTCAATGCCACCGCTGGGATTTGAACCACAGACCCTCCGCTTACCAGGTGGGTGCTCTAACCATTAAGCTACAATGACAACCTGCCAGAATGATTTTGAATTCTCAAACCAGTTCGTATTTTTCCTGATAAACCTGGTTAACACACACGAGTCATAAATAAATACACACTGTGCTGTAGAAAACAAATGCTGAGCCATAATTCACTTTGTGGTTAATTAGTCATGCTCATGAGCTTGTGGATATCAGCTGCTGTTATTGTGTTTCCATCTGCACAGTGAAAAAACACCACACAGCAGTTCCCATGGATCTGTATTATCAGATATATTTTTAAAAAATAATGTTGTGCATTATTTATAAGAAAAGGAAGCAAAAGTGATGCACCTTTCTGTACAACTTACCTTAATGTCATCATTAATACATGAATTAGTTTCTATCTTAATCTTCTTCACAAGGTGTTTGGTAAAAGTATCTCTCTCATTCCGTGAACATGTGGAACCTTCTTCAAGTTCTGGTTTGATATCACTGCTACTTGTAACAGTTTCTTTCTTAACCTTATTCACAAGGTGTTTGGTAAAAGGTTCTCTCTCATTCTGTGAACATGTGGAACCTTCAAGTTCTGGTTTGATATTGCTGCTACTTGTAACAGTTTCTATCTTAACCTTCCTCACAAGGTGTTTGGTAAAAGGTTCTCTCTCATTCTGTGAACATGTGGAACCTTCAAGTTCTGGTTTGATATCGCTGCTACTTGTAACAGTTTCTATCTTAACCTTCCTCACAAGGTGTTTGGTAAAAGGTTCTCTCTCATTCCGTGAACATGTGCAACCTTCAAGTTCTGGTATGATATCACTGCTACTTCTAACAGTTTCTATCTTAACCTTCTTCACAAGCTCTTTCATAAAAAGCTTTCTCTCATTCTCTGAACAAAAGTCTGGGAAAGAAGATTCCCCTTTGACTTCTTTAATATCCATTTTACCACAGCTACTGTATATATATATGGCTCTGTTCTTAAACTTCGGTAGCAAGTCTGTGGAAAAAGAAACACATTATTAGCAATATCCATGAGTTTGCTTCCAGATAATTGAAACTAAATTCGTTCTCTTGGGGGGACCTGTAAGCCCTAGAGGGCTTGTACCCAGGTGGCAGATAGGGGAAAGCCTCCCGGATAGGGATGGTAGGAGGGGAATGAAATACTTCCCATGGAACAACAGGTACTGCTGCCTTGCAGTTCCCCTTTGGTTTGCTAAAGGCTAGAGGAAGAAGACCTCAAACAAAAATAACCTTTGTGCCAGCCTGTCATGGAGTCAAAAGGCGTGTCCAGGTGGAGATTAGAGAAAAAATGAAATGAAATGAAAAAAATGTTTATTTGGGCATGCTTACAACATGCCCAGGCTGTTTAGGGAAACTCCTCTTCAGCCTAGTGTGGTATCTGTTTCGTTTTCGGGTTGGGATTTCCCTCGGCTTAAGTCCGTATTTATGTTATTTTGTGTTTTTGTTGACATTGTGTAGTGTAGTATGTTGTGATTTGTGTATCTGTGTGTCAGTTCCCGTGTTCCACATCCATCGCTCCGTTCATGTGCTTCTGCCCAAAGAAGAGCTAAGGTTTTGTTGCTCGTTTTTTGTTTTTATTTGAATGTTGCTGCTTGGCTCATTGGTATTTTTTGTATGTTTAGTGTGTTTTTGTCTGTTAGGGATTTTAGTGTGTGTTTGTGTCTATTGTGTGTCTCAATGTTTTGAAAGTGTTGTAGGTGCTCTCGTATTTTCTGTTCTTCTTGTTCTTGATATTTATCGTATACATGTATGAGTGTGATAAGGGGAGGGTTTTTGTCTGTTGGTGTTTCTTGTATAGTTTTCATCTTTTGTGCCGTGTTTATGAGTGTTCTTCTGTAGCTTCTTGTGTATGTATTTTATGAATTGTTTTGCTATGTGTGTGTCAATGGGTATTGTGTTTGTGTATTGGTGTACAGTGTTGGATTTGAATGATGGTGATAGTTTGTGTGCAGTCCGTAGGCACTTCCTTTCGTATGCTTTTATTTTGTTTATCTTGTCATTGTTATTAGGGGCATTGTGGCTACAGCTGCATATGTGAGTTGTGGCCGGACTAATGTGGTGTATAGTTTGTGTAATATTTGTGGTATGAGTCCTCTTTTGTTGAGTTTGGCCAGATAGTTTAATGTTGCGTGTATGGGACGTGCTTTATTGAGTAGTTATGTGTAGTGTGGTTTAATTCTGAGTTTGTTGTGTATGTGCCTCTGGCTCCTAGTAGTGTGGCGTGTGTGCTCCAATATGCAGTATCATCTGCATATTGGGCTAAGTGTATGTTCTTGTGTATGGGTTGTGGTGTGTCGGCTGTGTATAATACATATGTATAGGAGGCCCAAGATAGTACTCCCTTGTGGTGTTCCTGCGTTCATGTGTACGGTATTAGAAAATTGTTGGTTAATTTGTATTTGTCCTGTCCTGTCCTGTCTGTTAGGAAGCTGGCTATCCAACATACAATCCGTGGTGGAATTTTGAAGTCTGTAAGTTTGTAGAGTAGTCCGTTTGTCCAACATTTATCAAATGCGTATTGTACGTCGAGGAAGGTCGGTACTGTGACGAATCCTCTGGTATATGAGTCTTGTAAATTTGAAAGTACACGTACGAGTTGGTCCTGTATAGTAATGTCACTTGTATAGCCAGCTTGTGTCGATGGTATTAGTTTTTTCTGTGTGGTTATGTTTGTCAGTCTGTACGCTACAATCTTTTCAAAAGCCTTGGAAAGGGTGGAGATAAAGGATATCGGTCAGTAATTTCTATGGTCCGTTTTGTCTTTTCCTTGTTTCTCAAAGAGTAGTATGTGTGCGCACTTCCATTGTAGTGGGTGATAACCGTGTCTGTACATGTAATTGTATGTTGTCACTAGTAGTTCTATTGTGTTGTCTGGTAACTGTTTTAACATTTCGTACGTAATGTTGTCTGGTCCTGGTGCTGTGCTCTTTGTTTTGTGTATGATGGTTTTTATGTCTTGTACTGTAATTGGTCTGTCTGTTTCATCGTTTTCATCTAGTTGTGTTATGTCCATTTGTGGTGTGTAAAGGTGTTGGTTGCGTTGTATGCATGTATTTACTGTTTTGAATAGTGTTTTATGAAATTTTGGATCGTCTGGTGTTTGAAAAACGTTTGTGTAATGTTGTCTGAAAATTTCTAGTATTTGTGTGGTATCGTGTATAGTCTGTCCGTTTTGTTTAATAGGAGATTGGAGAGTACTGGTGGATGTATTTATATAGTCCAACCATTGACCAAAGACATGGATGGTCCCCCACAGCAGGGGGTTACGAATGGGTGGTGTGACTTTTGGTGCCCAGAATAAACAATCATTACACTGCAAAATCTAGGTCCAGGAAAGTCAGCAGTAATCTGAATCTGCTGTCCATTATTATTGAAAAAACATGCTTTAAATTGTTATTCTAAAAGAAATTTTGTAATCTTGAACACTGAGGAGCTTACGAGAATTATACAATTAAAATGGATGTTTAATGATTTGATGCTACTCTTAGGCATAAAAACTATTTGTACTATAGGCAGAAAAGTCAGCAGAGAAAGCTGTGTAAATATAAGACAGTGCGCTTGTACTTCAATCATATAGAAACGTGTATGAATTGTTTGTAGAAGAGGGAGTAAAGAAAATGCTGTTATAGTGTTTCATAAAAGAAAAGTGAGTAAAGGTAACCGTCTGAATATAATTCATTGCATTTCATTTCAATCATACAAAATTACATGAATTTACATTGCAAGTAGGGAATGACATGTGAATGTGTTATGTGATACAAAAGCCACTAGAGAAAACCATGGGAATGTAATACGTTTCATTTCTATTTCAATCATCAAAATTGAATGAAGTCTGTTGAATGATGAGTAGAGAACATGCATTTGTATAATGCAGAAGAGTAGAAATAACGTTTATTAACCATTAAGCTGTTTTACAACCAAGCAACAGGTCTTGTCAAGCATACAGATGGATTGTGATCACATTACAATGTTCAACCTTTATAAAATTAACACATATGCAGACACATTTACAATGAATTGACTGATTTCTTTGAATCAAAATACTCTTGAATACAAAGCATTTTTATTTAACCATTTATCCAAAAACAATTTAAATTTATTCATAGGAAGTGAATTTAGTTGTATTGGTAATTTGTTATATAGCATCAATCCAAGGTGTTTTTAATTATTATGTGTTTGTGTAAGTCTGGAATATGGTATATCAATTGTTTGGTTTATATGAGTATTGTGATTGTGAATGCCTTCCCTTGTTGTATATTGCTCTATATTTTCTTTGATAAAAATCAGTACAGTAAATATAAATAATCTTGGAACTGTCATGGGCTTCAATTGTTTAAAATATTCATTGCATGACTCTAAGATATGCAGTCCTAGCATTCTCCTGAGTGCCTTTTTTTGTCATTCGAAAACCTTTGCTCCTACAGAATTTCGAATGGAAAAATGCATAATAAATGTGTATGAGTCAATCCTCGCTTACATTGTTCCTAAGTTTATACAGCAGAAACTTTACCTGTGCCACTTTATTGCAAATATAATTTACATTATGATCCCAGTCTAATTTTTATGGCCTTTTAATGGCCTAAAAGTTTTACACACAGAAACCTATAGTTGTTTATTTCAATCATCATAAAATTGTATGGGTTGTATGTTGACAATGACTAACACAGATCTCACAATTATTATCCCCTCACTTATTGGAAATACTCATCACCATATTGTAGATGATCCTGTATGTGGTCATAAACCAATTGTTATAACTATAAAACTAAGGAACAAACAACCAAGAAATGTTAAAGAAAACAATTACTCCTGGAATTATAAGTAAGCCAAATGGAAAATATTTACTAAACAGCTGTATGAAACACTAACAAATATTGATTTTACAGAAAATAATTCTACTGATTACATCATAAACAATTCCAATAACAAAGTCTTAATAACTGCAAAACACGATATCTCAAAAGGAAAAGTAAGACGTTATACCCCTTTTGAACTCAAGAACTTTCAAAAATGAAACAAAAAAGACCGCTAGAGTCAAGGTGGAATCTACAAGGAACCCCAAAGATGTTCAAGAATGGAGAACAGTGTGCAAAAATGAAGAAAGAAATCATTACAGCAAAAAGGGAATCTTATAACAAGTTTCTAGAACCACAGAAAAGACAGTCGTAAAGCCCATGAAATTATGAGTACATTAAATAACAAAACCTCTATAAAAAGAAAGGATCTATCATGTTCAAGAATAAAATATTCAAAGATAATAAGAAAATATCAGAAACCATTAATCGAACATACACATATAGAATACCTACTACCAAAGAAAAGAAAAGAAAAAGACTGAATCCAATGAAAAGCATTTCAAACAGACCATGCACACAAAATCTTTAATTCAATTTTTTGAATACAAGAACTCCAAACACCTATTTCCAAACTAAAATTACACAAAAGTCCAGGTTCTGATAAAATTCTAGGGGCACAGATTAAGTATTTTGGCAAAAGTGCAAAATATACCATTAAAGATATTTAATTTGATATGGAATTCAATTATGCCAACAACCTGAAGAAAAGTTGTAATAATTCCAATACCCAACTCAAATAAACCAGCAGGACAACTCGATAATTACAGACGAATTTCTCTTACTAGCACTTTAGCAAAGCTGATGGAACGCATGTTTTGACTCTTCCCTTATGGTACCTTGAACCAAAATATTTAATCTCTCAAGCACACGCTGGATTTCAAAAATATCACTCCACAACACAACAAAGGCTCACTTTAATCCAAGATATTGAAGTGGCTTTAGGGAAAATCAATCAGTCCTAGCAGTCTTCGTAGATCTCAAAAGTGTCTATGACCCAATCCCTCATTTAAAACTAATGCATAAAATGGCTAAGTTGGGAATTAATGACAAGTGTTGAAATGGTTTCATAACTTGTTATCTCAGAGATTTACTTCAGCTAAGTAATGAAAAGATTATCAAAATATAACTCATTCATATCATTTGACGACCAGGGCTTGCATGTGTCCTTTTGACATATGAATCCTGTGACAAGTTCAGCTCGTTATTCTGCATTGGTCCATATAATTCCACATATTTTAGGTTCCTTCTCATAGATGTCATTTTTATACGTCTAGAATTAAATGCTATTATATGGTATTTGTAATTCTGATCAGCGTGACATAACCTACTATTTTTCAAGGAAAAACAATTTCATCTTAGCATTATTTCACTCACCATCATGACCATGAAAGTAATCTGCGTGGATGATAAAGAAGATTTGATAAAACTGATACCAAGTGTATTAGAGAGCGACTGTGAAAGTTGTGATTCTTCTGAATATGAAACAGAATCTCAAGAAGGTTCTGGTGACAGTGATAATGAATCTAGTGCAGAAAGCAGTTAAGAAAATAATTATGCCAATAATGACATACTAGGCCTTTTGAAACATGTTTGCTTTATGATGCAGAAAAAATCTGTGTAACTGGAGTTGGACTAAAACTGACAGCAATCTCATTCTCCACCGACTTACTGCAAATACTGGTATTTGTAAAAACTTACTGAACAAGCATGTGTAAGAGATGCTGTTATTGGTCTTCTAGTAATTCCAACATCTTTATGATTAATCCCTTCATGAAGAACAATTCTATGAAATTTAGTTATTAAGAAGCTCCATGAGAAATTTAAATTACTGTGCTTTCTATTTTTTCAAAAACATGCAACCTTTGTTTCACAAAATATGTGGTGATATGAATGCTTACGCAACGAGGTAGCTGAACAATCCCACCGTAAGTGCAGAAAGATGAAAAATGGTTTAACAATTCAGCAGATGAAATCAGCGCCTATATTGCTTTAATTACTTTGGAGCAAAAACAATGTGTTCACAACCCCCATTTTTTTTTTTTTTTTTTTTTTTTTGTGAAACAAGTGAGCACAGAGAGTTTCAAACTGATTTACCATTTCTTTCACCCACAACAGCAGTATTAGAACAAGAGTATTAGTGAGTTTATGCTCTTTATATATTGTGTGTGCAAATAAACAACAAAAAAATTTAATGCTTGATTTTAACTTATATTTTAAGTATCAAACTGTTACCACCCTCACAACTTGGGGATTTAAATCTGATTTCTTGGTTAGTTGCCAAGGCATTTAAATATGATGCAATTGGGTTAAACAAACTCATATAGGATTCCCCAAGGCTCAGTTTCAAGTACTACTTTATTTAATATTTTCATAAATTATTTACCTTCACAGCTGAACAAAATCACACAGTTAGGATATGCATTTTATGCTGATGACTTAGTTGACAGTGGATTCCTGCAAGTAATAGGAAAATAAATAACTTATCCACACCCATGAATCCAGCACTGGAAGAACTTTCTGAGTGGTGTATACAGAATGAAATAACTGTAAATATGTAAAAAATAAACTTCCAAATCTACTTGTCATCACACTAAGCCAAGTTGTTTACTTCTATTTAATGCAAAAATATTAGAGAAACAGAACATTACCTAGCAGTTAAACTTTTATCTAAATTATCATGGATTTTCAATTATCAAACACTGCAGAAAACATTACAAAGAGACTTTTCTTGCTCAAAAGACTTGCTGGCAGCAAATGGGGAAATGCAATAGAACACCCTAAATACTACACACAAAATATACATAAAACCTATCTTTTATGGTCGCAAAGCTACAATCAAGCTAACCAAATAAAACTCAATAAATTAGAAAACAAAATCAGCCCCTTAGACTTACTACAGAGGGAGGGAGCGGGGTAAAATAAACACCTTTAATAGCTCTTCGAGTGACTACAAAGATATGACACTATAATATGAAAAAGAAAAGCAAAGGTATAAAATGTATGAAAAACTATCTCAATTACATCACAATATGTACTTGAATATTTAAAACCCCCACCTACAAATAACAGTTTTACTAACCAAATTAAGAACCTGGAATAAAAATAAAACCCACCAACAGGGAAATAAGTACAAAAACTACCACTGCCCATATACCCACTGAATCAACCAATCATTGATCACAAACAAAACCTGTTGGAATACCTACACCCAAAAAGATGTGTAGATAATAATATTCAGAAAATGGCTGCTTTAGAAACAGCATGTTACCTACATGGTGAATGGCTTCACATTTATACAGATGAATCCTTAACTGATATAAAAAGACAAGCATATACAGCAAGCCTTTCACCTTCTTCATTTGCCTAGGTCCTCTCTGACCTGATTATGATGGAGAATTACAAGGCATGAGAAGCTCCTTGATCCAATTTTTGTGCCAGATAAATACCTTCCGAAAAGCTGTAATTTTAAGTGACTCAAGATCAACCATTAAGGCAATAGCCTCCCATCAAACAATAAAGAATTAGAGATTCTACACACACTTCAATTTTTACATAGCCGAAAAGAAAGGAAGGAATTTGTTTCCTATGGATCCCAGCCCACTGTACCATTATTTGAAATGAATTTGAATTCCTGGCTGAAGAAGGAACAAATATAAAAATAATTAATTCAACAAAATGTCTTAAAATATATCAAAATCATATATAAACTCAGAAATCCATACAAATTGGCAACATAATTATCATGAAAAAGTTACAAATAAATCATGGAAAACATTCTCAGAAAATGCTTACACCATACCAGAACTTTCAAGAAGTTCAGAAGTTGCCCTTTTTCACTTGATGACTGACTGTCCACCTGTTCAAGATGCACACTATGCAACATCTACAGACAGTAATGAACAGAGACCACCTACTCCAATGTATGTCAAAAATTAATGCATGTGATCCAGTTCAACTATGTAAATATTACTGGGAAGCCATAGAAAAATGGAGAAAATCCAGTTAGAAGAGCCCTAGCAACAACACATGTTGAAGGGCAAGTAGAGAACATGTAAATACAATACATAGAAGAGGAGTAAAGAAAATTATGTGATTACATAGTAAAATGTATATCATAAAAGTATCCATGAAAAAACATTGAGACATGCTAATTTTCATTCTGATCAGTCAACCCATAGACTGTATGAATTGTATGTTGAAGAGCAAGTGGAGAAAACATGTGAACATATAATTTGGTGTAACATGTTAAGTATAACATTTTTAACGTTCAAAGATCCTTAGCTTCCTTAATTATGGTTATGTTAATCTGAAGTAGTACAGCATACTTTAAATTATGTTACTCTCAACATAATTCTATAATCTTGAACACAGAAGAGCTTACAACGAGCATTACAAAATTAACACAGATATTTTACTTAGCTAATACTATTCTTTTCCATAAAAAGCTTATCAACTTCAATTTTATTCTATAGTCCATAAAATCCATTAGATGATTAACAAGAGTTTCATTCCCACAAAACAAAATCATCACTTATAACGCTATTATGGCTAGTAATTGTTACTCGTCACTTCTGTGTTGTGGTCTTGTATCATCATTAAAATAAGTATTCATATAACTACTTGCTTTAAGTTTCTAATTATTTTACATTTTGCCATCTGAATCAGAATTGAAGGCCGACCTGTTTATTTATTTTTGTTCCTTTTTGTTTCTTATGTCTGTATATGTTGCCATAAACTGGGGAAGCAGGGCTATTTGATATTTCAGTTATTTCTTTGAATGTCTTACTATTTTAAAAGCATCTTACTGCAATTTACTTTTTTGTCACTTTTATTTTCTCATGTTTCCATCCCACAAATTAAACTGTTTAGATGCATCCAGTTTTAAAACCTTAAAAACACTGAATGCAGTACAAGTCCACCAGCTGAAGGAAGAACAAGGATATAATGGGATGGTTTTGTTCTCAACTGCTTTGCCAGGCAAATACTTGTTTGGTATCAGAGTTGAGCACTCTCTTTTTATAAACAGAAGATAGTTGGCAATTTGAACCATTTTCATTAGGAAACAGCAAATAACATTCAATAAACAGGATAAATTGGAATTAACCAGCCATAATTTGCATGCATGTGGTCTGGATGTCTCAGTTGGTTAAGGGCTTGACTGCTCATACCAAGGTCACAGGTTCAAACCTCACCAAAGGGTTTTTAAGTGTACATAAAAGTCACAGTCCCATGTCAGTACATTTACTATCTAGTGAAAGGACTCCTGGAGGCTGAAATTCTGGCACACCAGCAGCACTATTATCCCAGTAATTGCTAGCATCCTTCACAAACAAAGAATGTTTTTATTCCTTTATGCCAACCAACTTACTACTAGTGCTTTACACACACAAGCCGTGGTGGGCAAAATTTGAGAAGAGTCAGGACTGAAAAGCTCAATCCCATAGCCAGGATACCAATAACAATTGTTGTTGGGGAATTGAATGTCATACTGGCAAGTTGCCATGGTAGCTTTGTGGTTCAACCAAATGCACATGAAGTGGAAGTTCCGTGGTTCAAATCTGGCTATGGTATTAAACCTTTCAGTCCTAATTCTACCTCTCAAAAAATGTTCTTTCTTACTTTGCATACATGTCTTGTGATACGTGTGACCCAAGGAATACCTTTATTACAGACTGTATGCCTTAATTGATTTCTGCATGTAATTTAACTTCATTAGTAATGGTGAAAGCTTTCAAATTGGATGTTGGTGATAGTACAAAGAATGAAGAGCCTATACAGGAACAGGCAGATGACAGCACTGTTGCCAAATTGTCCCAAGTAGCACCACATGACCCTGCCCCGTGCAAGAGAGATTCAATCAAGGATGTCAAGCTCTACAGGAAATAATTTTTCCAGCTGTGGGAAGTAATGAATCTGGTATTGATGCTACAGAATTGAGCTACACCCCAGGAGCAATTATTACTATAGATGAGCAGCTATATCTATTCAAGCCTCCATGTAGCTTCACTCAATATATGAGTAACAAACCAGATAAGTTTGGTTTGAAGTTCTGCCTTGCTGCAGAATCTGAAACAAAATTTATGCTGAATGGTTTTCTTATTTAGGAAAACATGAAGAACCACTTAACATGTCAGTACCAGAGCACATTGTCACACAACTGACACATGCTTTCACTTTAAGACGAAGTTACTTGTGACACTGTTTTTACTTCTAAAAACCTTGCTGTACAGGTGAAACAGAAAGCACACAACAATGTTTTCTTCAATGTGCTGAACCTAGCTGGAATCAGCACTTGGATCCTATATGAGAATGTCACAGGAGAAGAAGTAGCCACACGAGAACTTCTTTGGAAATTAGCAGAAGAACTCTTATCTGAATATATACAAGGGTGGTTTGAAAAGTTCTTGGAACGGAATGGGAAAAAAAAATTGACAGCACTGAAACTTCTTAATTTTTAATGTAATCCCCTTGTAGATTAATGCACTTAGTCCAGTGATGTTCTAATGCCTTAATTCCATCTCAAAAATGAGATTCTGCCAAGCCTGCAAAATAATTGTCAACTCCGCCTATCAAGAGTTGGAAGTCTAACAGAGCCATATCAGGTGAATAAGGTGGATGTGACAACAACTGATACTTTAGTTTGTATAACTTTGTCATGACAACACATGTGTCTGAGCATGTAGTCTTGGTGGAAGATGACCTTTAGTGCTAAACCTGGCCTTTTTTTTTGTGCAAACCCTTTGTTATAATTGGTTCACAAAGGTTAGCAGAGTATTCTCCAGTAATTGTTTGCCATGTTTGGTTTGAAAACCAAATTGGAAAAATGTAAACTACGGAATAGAAAATATAGGAACAAAAATGGACAAAATGGAAGGCAAATTGAAAATGTAAACTCCAAAACAGAAAAGCTGAAGACGGGAATGTCTAATATGAAGATAGATCTATCGAAGAATACTAATGAGCGACTGGCCAGGGTAAAGGAGGCCATGGAAGAACTCGATGGAAAGATGAAGGACTTTGGCAAATGTGTTAACGCCCTGGAGCCAATAGCAGCAGCAAGCAATTGAACTCCATAATGGAACATACGCTCAACGAAAACGTCAAACTGGGTGGATATCTATGGGGGAGGTCTGCGTTCAGCAGACGATGCTTGACAGCTGAAATGATGGTGGTTATGAAATATTTGTATCTTGGAAATGACTCTTCACAATTGATTGTTATTTAGTTAACGTTTTGACTTTTAGTTTATCTAAGTAAGTATCTTCTCCCACAAAAAAGCAAGATTTCACAAAAACAGAGGTGAAAAATGCCGAGCGAAGCTCGGTTGCCCAGGTACTATATCAATAAAATACCCTTCAGGTCCCAGGACACTAATGCCATGAACTTAATTGCTGTTTTGTGTCTGGGGTATAGTAGTAAACCCAAGTTTTATGTGTGGTCACAAACTGGCCCAAAAATTTTGATAGTTTCTCCTAAAATGGGCCATGCATTGTTTCAATATTTCCATTTTTATATGTTTTTGATCCTGCAACAAGAATTGTGACACCCACCTGCCAGATAATTTTTTTCATATCTAATTCTTCAGTTAAAATGTAATATACCCTTTCATATGACATCTAACAAGCTTCTGCAATTTCTCACACTTTAAACTGCATTTCTCCACTAGCATTTTGTGCACTTTTGGAATGATTTCTGGGGAAACGACACATTTTGGCCAACCACTGTGCAGATCATCATCTAGGTTCCCCCGAACAAATTTAAATTCATTTGTTCACTTGGCAACAGTTGAAGGAACAGAGCCCCCAAGTGTATTCTGGAAATCAGCAGGAATGTTCTTTGCTTTCATACGTTTCTTTGCAAAGAACTTAATCACTGCTCAAATCTCAATTTTTCCATCTTCACAGTTCACTAAATAGGAACCACAATAGAGCCATGTCACTGCCACAGCTCTCTTCCAAGATCACTGATGTGACATGTGTTTACAGGCAACAGTCAAATGAATATCACTTGCATAACTTGCTTGCTTCAGCGCTGACCTGTCGTGGTGTTTCCAAGAACCTTTCAAACTACCCTCATACTATCAAGGAAAGGATCAACACATGCCACTGTTAGAGTCAGCAAACAAGGTAGGACAAGTACAATGTGTCCATTTAGTGGCTGTGAAGGTTGTAATAACATTAAGAACATATGCATGAAGTGTATGAGGTATGTGTTTGGTCCCTGTTCAGGAAATGTACAGTACATGCGTATGAAGCGTTCTGACGAAGATGATAGTGACTGAACACAAAACAATTGAGTACCTGGGTGCAACAAGAGCATTAGTGGAAAAATACCATGTTGAGATAAATGGTCTCAAAGTTTTGAAACTGTAGGAATCGTTTAATAAAACACTAATACTTTGAGAATCAGATTTATTATCAATAATATGCAAATGTCTAACAGTTTGTCATAAGATCCTTTCAAATTTAATAATACAAAGATAAATATTGGCATATATAGGAACAAAATTAACGCTGTTATTGCATAGAATGAATACTGTTCAGCCTTTTTATGTTATAATTGTTATACTTTTAATACATTTAGGATTACTGAATAATCTTTAGGCCTCAGATTCTGATTCAACATCTAACACTTTATTTGGGACATCATTATTCACACATTCCGTGTTTTTTGTGCCTTATTATTGACAGATGTTTGTTTCCCTTTTGTTGTTATGTATCCCATCAAGATCGCATCCTGAAGTACTTTGTCACTGCAGCCCCAAAATTTAACGAACAGTTGTTCCTGTTCAACGATTTGTAAACTCTGACAACACCTAGAATAAAATTGGAAAAAATATAGACTATATAAAATAAGCAAAACTTCACCCATATCTAATTCTGATCATTTTATGTTAGCATTATTAATTTAAATTCGCATGTTTCCTTTGTCATTGTTGACAGCCCGCTAAGTGCTGCCAACAATGAAGTTGTTAAATTGATTTTCATCTAACTAAAGGAAAATAAACTGTCCACTAGAAGATATTGCAAAGAAAAACTAAAAAACACATACCTCTTCTTGCAACAAGATTTAACTGGCTTGAACTTCTTGGCTGGTATTTGCTTTCCTGTGCGTTTGGATATATACATCTTACCAGAATTTCGAAGTTTCTTAGCAACATTTCGTTTCCACAATTCGGAATTCCGTTGTCTCTTTACCCCAACACGGTTACGTTCATTGTCATCAGTGATAATTTCTTCTTCCGAAGTAACATACTCATCAATTATTGCGTTCATCTTTACCTTGTCTGCCTAGCCACGTGACGACAATGAATGGCTTGGTCATGAGTGCAACTAAAGTGTAGCACGCGATCTACTTTCCAAAGAGCTCCTGCCATCAAGTGATGTCGTACCAAACTAATTTTTATACAGATGATAGTTGAACGTTTGACAAATGCAATGCAAGCATTTATGCAACAACAGCGTTAGCCGGCTAACACTCTTGTTGCACCCAGTTACTCAATTGATACTGTGACTTATGTATGCCCAAACTTCAATGCAATTTTGCCAATGTTTAGATAGCACAAAATGTTAAAAAAAGTGATGCAAGTGAATATATATGGTCCTGTATTTGTAAGCATAGCACTATAAAGGACAATTGATTCATTTTGCTCACTGAGTACATATAAGTAAACTCGTTTAAAATGGAAATAAATGCACTATTTCATGCACAAAATATACTGAAATATATTGTAAATGAACAGGTAAAAACAGATTGAAGACTGAACCAGTCAAAATGACCGTTGTAGGTTCTTCTTTTCTAGCAAGTCAATGTTGGACCTTCTGGAGTTGGGCGACCTTAGTTACATAGCTTTACTTCAAGCATATACATCAACAAGACATACATAACTATAAATTCCATATCCGAGTGTAAATTATTGTGAATTGCATACATTACAAGTTGTGTAATAAATGAGTGGAATACAATGCTAAATGTGTGTGATAAGCGATGTTCAGTCCAAGCCAAAATACTCAAACATAATCTGTGTTACTGCTTTCTTTCAAGCATGCACATCTTTAACTCAATATACAGAGAGACCCAAAAACATCTGAACCATTGCACAGTGTTTTTCCACTGCACTTGTGGACACACGATAACAGTGGCCTCTGTACACAAGAATTGTTTATCTCTGATCTAAAAGTGTAGTATACAGCTGACAGTGATATCATGCGGTTGAATTATTACCAGTGTGCTTTATTATTTTGTCTTGTACATAGTCATGAAGTGTATCATTGCCCAGCATTTGTTTTCTACAGCACAGTGTGTATTTATGATTTGTGCATGTTAATTCAGTCAGGCTGCCAGGTGAAAATGCCATTTGCAGAAAGATTTCCAGGTGTAAAAATTCCAGGCTGTACAGCAATCCATAAACTTTACAATAAATTTCAGGCCACAGGAAGTGTTCAGGCTCATAAATCTAAAAGACAGAATATGGTTCTTTAAAAGAAACATTAGATGACATTGGTCAACAATTGAGAATTCCCCCCAAAAATCACTTAGGTGTTTTTCACAACAGGTAGGCATTCCTTCTGGCTCTGTCCAAAGAGCTATGAAATAGCTAAAGTTAAAACCATATAAACTAACTGGGCACATGGTCTTCAACCAGGTAATCCTTTAATTAAGCACACATTTTGTTACTGGACTGTCAATAGTGTATACAATGGCAAAATTGACCCACATTTCATATGTTTCACGGATGAGGCTTGGTTTCACCTTCATGAATATATCTGTACACAAAATAATCATTATTGGAGCTCTGAAAAACCTAATACTGTACCTGAAATACTCCTTCATGACTAAAAAATTGGTGTAAGGTGTGCCATTAGCAGAGAAAGAGTAGTAGGCCTAATTTTTTTCGAGTCAACAATTGACTCCCGTATATAAGTGAATACAATTTTGCCCCCTCTTTTTAGAGAACTAACCAACAGGGAGCAATGATTTTGCCTTTTATCAACAAGACTCTGCAACAGTTCATACAGCCAATCTTTCACTGAGAGCTGAAAGTGTATTTCAGGACAAAATTATTTGTAGAGATTTGTGGTATCCTTGGTACCCCAAACTAAACCCTGTGATTTCTATCTCTGGGGAAACTTAAAGTATAAGGTGTGCCAGACAAACCCACACACCATGGAAGAATTAAAACAAAATATCCACCTGGAAATTGTCAGCCTTTCTGAACACGAACTAGGGCGAGTTATGGAAAGTTTCCCAAAGAGGTGCCAAAAATGTATGGATAATGACGGTGGCCAGTTTAAGAATCTCCTTTAATAACATTGGTAAGTAAAGCCTTTAAAAGCAGTTTTAAAAATGTTGTATGGTTTCATCCGCACTGTTCTATGATAGTGGCAGTGGGAAATGAATGCTGAGGGCATGTACAGCCAGTGTAGTCTTTTTGATCAACCATTAGAAACAATGATGATAAATGTTACTGTGATTAGGCCTAAGTGCATTCTATTCTTTAGTGATGCAACTGTTAGCACCAACAAAAGCTGTGTCTTGACACTATAATAATGCAAGAACACATTCCTGGAACTAAATAACTCACGCCAGAATGCATAACCAGACATGGTGTAATAACCTTCGGTATTGAAAAGGCGAAAATCTGTTCACTCAACTTTAGAAGCTTTACTTTCCACAAGGTTGCCTGACTGATGTAACAAGATACCCATCCATGACAGGTGCACATCTGCAGCAAGATTACCTTGTAGATGTGCAAATTAACTGCATTATAATGTATAACTGTCATATCCTGAATCTTAATTAGTGTTAATTCTTGGCATTTGAGAAGTTCTAACTTGATTCTGTTGACAGTTGGATATCCTGACACAAACAGATCTAACTTCAATTCCACGTTGTCAGTTTGCATGTATTTGTGTTAGTAATCAAATACATTTTAAATGCATTTCTTGGTAAGTTTAAGCAACCATATTATACACCCAGTTTCTTCAAAGTGTTTATTACATTCGTATATTAATGTTTTGAAAATTAGTGGTCTGCTGCTTGTAAAGAACTGCTGCTAAAGAATTAAGGTTATGTGAATATTTAATAGCCTAAATGTAACAATTTTCTGATGCTATTTAGTGCATTTATTTATTTCAGAAGTTTCAATTATATTCCTTAGTGGCTTTAAAATATAATTCAGGTAAGTAGCTATTGCAGTATAATTATTAAACTGTTAGTAAATATTGTTTTATTGTAACATAACGTATCTGGCGTTTTGAAGATATGAATTCTATTAAAGTCTGTTGTTATGGCTGTGCATTTGCATAATGGGGCAAACGTTCTAGTGTGCCAGATTGTGTTTCTAATTACCTCTTAAGCCAGGAGGGGCACATGAGATCATTCTTAAGTAAGAACAAATTAGAAACTAAAAACTTCACTTACCTTAGTAATGTTGTAAGTTATTTTTTCAACCACTGACTCGAGTTTCAAGTTGTCTCCAACTCATTCTCAAAGTTCTTACTTTAGAATCTTGTTGCTTCACTGTTAATAGCTTCAATTTCCTTAATTAACATGAGATCATTTTTGTTTCCTTTTGAAGAATGTACTTGTGCCGAATACAGAGTGGATTTTGTGTCCTGTAAGTGCTTGTGTAGTGATATCACTAGAGAAGTCTTTATTAAGAGACCACACACTACCATTTTAACTGTACCAAGTCCAAAATGAAAAATTTGTATACTCCAAAATGAATAGAGCGTGTATATCTAGGTATGGTCTTGGAGGCTTATGTATTATGTCCGTCGGAACTTGAAAATCGGAACTTGAAAATGCATTTATAATTGCCAGGAATCAGAGAGCTAATTTTATTATAATTTTACAAATGAAAATTGAAGAAACTGCCATTTATTTTAGTGATAAATGCTCAAGCAGAATAGATACAACAGCAACTATGAGGAATGTTCTCATGGTTTTGTAAACATGTTTGCAAATAACTGTACAAAAATCATGAACGAAACGTTGTGCGCAAAAAATGCAAGGAAATGTCATTTGTGAAGCAATTATGCTCTTACAGTCTGCCATGGAAATATAGCTATAGTCCTGCTCAAATAAGCAAGTCACTTGAAATACAAAAAACACTTGCAACTATAAGCATATGACCACAGAGAACACTGATTGGTTCCTGACCGAAGCACTCTGAGGAAAATAGCAGTTATGATTAATGATTCCCTTGTAGCATACTACACTTATAAGTTTTATTTGAGGACAGGGAAAGCTCCACTGACTAAGAATTGACTTGTTTCTATATTGCAAACACATGAACAGAGTATGCCAGTAAGGAATATGGCGGCAAATTTGTGAGTTATAATATAACCACATAAGAAATGAGTGCTGAGAGTTATAAAAGACTCCCTAAGGGAAAACTGATTCTGTTAAATGTGTTTCACAAGCTAATGGAGCACTAGCCAGATGTACTTTTGAATGATTTGGTGAAATTGACTATGGAATATACTGGTGTATTATAAACCAGAATTGTGCATGTTTGCAAGCACTTCAAAGAAAATGGCTGTGTTAGAACTCCATGTAAGAAGAGAAAAAAGCCCAGAACAGTGCTAAGAAAAGTAGATGATTTTGTGAAGTATGCAGTTTGCTCTAAAGTACATAAATTCTTTTTTGAAAATGAACCACAAACAATCAACAGAGTGTTGAGTGCAGTCAATAGTGATACCAAGTTGCCTAGTTTTAAGAAAACGAGCTTCCATAAGTTATTAGAAATGGTGTTTTTATTTGTGAAAAGAAACAGCATGAAAGTGAGGGTTGACACACGGCATTCCTATGTGGAGGCATACATATTTGAGAAATGCTTTCCGCTATAAGGGTGGGAATAGAAAGATATATTATTGGGTTAATGAAGGTCATTGCACCTCCAAAGAATGCATAGTCACTGCCATAATGGGCACAGAGCAAGCTTTCCTTTCTGGTACGTCTCAAAGGTTGCAAAATCCTACTGATTTTGTTGATGGTTGGGCCCTTATTTTTGAATACAAGAAAACCAGTGATTACCATAAAGAGATGACCAGAGAAGTGTCTCACACATGGTTCATAAACATTTTGCCAAAGCTTGAACCAGGAAAAGTCAGTGTCATTGACAATGCACCATACCATAGCATAAGGCTTTGCAACCAAATTCTGCATGGCAGACACAGGACAGTATTAACTGATTAACATCCTGTGATGTGTCTTTCAATGCAAATAATATAAAAAAACAGCTACTAAAACTAACTTAGAACACTTCAACAACAACGAAAACAAATATGTGATAGACAACATAGCAAAGAAAGCTGGCTTTACTGTAGAAAGGTTGCCCACATATCACAGTGAACTGAACCCCATTGAGCTTGTGTGGAACAGTATTGAAGGCTACATTGCAACGAACAACAGCTATTTTACACTGAAAGAGTTTTATCAGTGTTAGACACAGCACTGGGTCAGGTCACTGCACAAATGTGGCAGTCTGACATTAGTCATTGGTCAAGGAGGAAGAGAAATTGTGGAAACTGGACCATCTCTCTGATAATGTTGTTGACAGTTCAGTCATAAACATCGGTGACGACAGATCAAACATCTTCAGATTCTGACATAGGAGTTGCTGCATTACCTGCCAGTGAAGACGATTGTGAATTTGATCAATGTAAGTAGACATGCGGTTGCTTATCTTTCTAAATGTTTATAACTGTTTATTGTTAGGTTAGATAAGCACTGTACATGATCGTAAATGCATGAAAATAAAGCTGTTCTTTTAAATGGAAGCTGTTTCAGCAGTTGTAACCAATCTTGTATAACATATGAACAATTAATGATATGTCTTGTTAATGACAGTGCGTGATGTCACATCTATTTCTCCAAATGCTGTGTGAAACAATACATTAGCAGTGTTCATGTTAAGTGGCTTACTTAGGCCAAAGTTACTATAGGTAACACTTATCTTAATTTCAGCTTTCTTATTAGTGCTATTGAAGTGCAATCTTTGTGTGAATTTATATGTTTTGACAATGTTTAACTACTTGGTGTCAAGAGCTGTCTTATCCTTATAATAGTAGGAAGTACAACTTTTGTGTGAATTTAAATGTTTTCACAGAGTTTAATTACTTGGTATCAAGACCTGTGTCTTATCCTGTATAATAGCAGGACTAGGGGGCTGGAGCATTGCCAGCCCTGGAAACATGCACATGCTGAAAATACCAACACTACATAACTAAAGTGGTGATACATGAATGCATGAGTAAACATATTTATCATCATTCTTATAAACCAATGAAACATACAAATGCTGGAAATACTACATAGTTACATTGTGAGTCCATTCTGACAGCTACTGTCATGCTACAATGCACATGTGCTGGGTTACCAGTTCCTCTCTCAGCTAAGGT
Organism: Tenodera sinensis; assembly: GCA_030765045.1. NCBI lineage: Eukaryota > Metazoa > Arthropoda > Insecta > Mantodea > Mantidae > Tenodera > Tenodera sinensis. The sequence goes on from CM060961.1 coordinate 80,718,094, forward strand.
GTGTGCCACGCAAATAGAGAAGCAGCTATGAACACTTTACAAAATGCATTACAAAACCTATATTCTAAATGCTTCAAGAATTTGTGTCATTTTCTAGTAGATAACAAATTATGGAATATTCACAAACACTCAAGAAATGTACATGCACCCAACAGATCAATATGGCAGCTAAGGAATGCTTCAAAACACTTTCTTGTGAGAGAATGTGAGGGGTGCAATGTAACAGCTGACTGCCATGGATACTCTTACAGCACCTGTCTGCACCTTCAGAATGGACTATACTTCATCCAGCCTTAGATCTGCCCCTTGTATCCCTCCACGATAACGTGCGACTAATACAAAACAAAACAAACGTCATGTGGGTTCATGCCTCATGTTTATGTTGCAACAGAATGATATTTACTCAAGAGTTTTAGGAATATTGCTGCTACCATGTTACATTCAAGTAGTCTTTATGAGGGTTATCATACATCTTGAAAACTCGCAGATAATCATAGATATTTAGGGTACTACATTTTATGGTGTGCTTTGGTTTCGGCGTATCACGGGTAAGTTGTTGCCGGTTTGTGTTTGCACCATGTGCAGATCTAAGGGTGAAGCAATTATAGTTGTTGCAATGGAACTGTAGCACGGTGTAACCAAAGTGGTAATATTAGTAGTAGTATACCTTTGCCACACTTACTTTGAACTGCAATGTAAACAACAGCACATGTTTGAGTAACACTCAATTGGCTGATCAAACGGCACAACTTCCATGTCGGCCAGCGCGAATGAAAATAAAGTCCATTAACTAACATGCAAAATAGCATTAAATGTTAAATAACTACAGGAATTATCTTCAAAAACAGTTGAAAATCTTATAGTAACTATAAATGGAATACATTAATATGAAATACATTATAACAGCAATACAAAATGCATGTGAAGGAATATAATTCTGCACTTTGTTTACACTGCAGTTTAAAGTAAGGCCAGCAAACGTATAGGAGTAGTAGTAATAATCTTAAATGATGCTATGTGGTGGAAATACCTCCATATTTTGGATTTTTTCTCTTGTAGTTCTTTTAGCAATGTGGGGTACTGTTCTGTATTTAATTATTGTTCCTTGATGTAGAAGGGCTGTTGTGTGAGTTCTTAAGTTAGTTGTGATGGTGCACTATTTACAAGCCAGAAGATCCCTACATATGCAGAGCTCCCTTTCATTCTTTCTATCAAGGCTAGGTTGTTCTTTGAGAGATGTTTCCACCTCAGTTCTATTGCATGTGTCATAATAAATGATATTTTGATATGGAAGAGTTGACATATCTATTGATGTGACTGCAGATTTCAGAGATGCACGATTGGCAATAGCTGCCTAGGTCATATGCTCACTGTTGGTAAAATAAGCTTAGCTGCTACTATACATGATAACCAAGTTAATTTATTTGTTAATCCTCGTAGAATATGAACCGTGGTCTCCAATGTGTACTAGCACAATACCCTTGCAGCAAACTTTCTTCAGATGCTTCGCCCGGTAATTGTTTACAAAGTCGGCCGCTCGAGAAAACTAATGAAACTTAGAGCAATAGATGCAGTTTATATTGTTGATTATGATCTTGAAAGTTGTATTGTGCGCTGAAGCTTCGTTTTTTATTTATGAGCAAATTCTGTACCTACATGATGCAGCAGTTTTTTTCATTTATGCAGCAGATATTTAGGAAATAAATGTTTATAAACGAGTATAATATACGCTTAAATGATTGATCAATATATTTAGGTTGAAATTGTTGCTGCTGATTACGATTTTGAAAGTTTTATTTGGCGGTTTTCGTTTTGCCTGTGTTAGGTTAGGTTAGGTTTAGTGCGTATATATGAGTGGGGTAACAGGGTCCTGTGTTATCGAAATATTTACAATTTGAGCAGTGTTTATGCAATAATTTCAGCGTAAATGCATTAATCAATCATTCTACCATATATTATACTCATTTATACACATTTGCTAAATATCCGCCGCATAAGCGAAATAAAACAACTGCATCGCACACACGAAATTTGCTCATAGATCACATACGAAGCTTGAGCGCAAAATAAAACTTTCAAAATCGTAATCAGCAATAAAAACTGCATCCATATCACTATATCTCATTCGTTTTCTCGAGCGGCCGATTTTGTAAACATTTACCCTCCCACCTCCACTACCATGTGACACCCCATCACAGCTTGAAGGTGGATCATCTGTGACACCATGTGAGTGCCCTCCACCCCTGACAAGCACTGCCGAGTTAAAAGTTTTTGCATAAGGGTTCATTATTTCAGCTAACCACCTTAGTCATCCTACTTGGTTGGAAGATGCTAAACTTAAATAGCAAATATGATATTTAATTGACTTTGTAGTTATATGTTCTCAGACCTGTCCTTTTTTAAAAAAAAAATATTTTCTTTTAACTCATGGAATCTTGTAATGTATTTCCAAAGAAATCTTGGTATTAAATGCCTAGTTGAAATACAACACTTCCTTACTTGTTATTGTAGTGTTTAACGCCCGCTTTTACTACTACGGCACCACAGGCGGTGACACTTCCTTACTTACTGTACGTAGTTAGAGAAAGTAATAACATAGCGGATAGAAGAGACAGTGTGAGCTCTTCGGGAGTTACTATAGTTCGCTCACAAGATGGCACTGGTGTCCCAGTCGCTTCACTTTAGTTCACTAATGCATGGTGAAAATGGGTTTCATATCATCAATTAGCATTTTAAATACCTAAAATCGTAAGCACGAATATTTGAAATACTGTTTTGAAACATCGTCTTTCCTTGACACATAATATAGGATGCTATTTTACAATAATGAGTGTTATAATTAATGAAGAACAATGGGAAATATGAGTTACATGAATTTACGCTGAAAAATTATACCATAATGCAAATTATGTATGTTATGTATATAAAATATCGAAACTCACCGTAGAATTAGATGTTGGAGACCTTGGAGAGTTTACGTGTTGATTTTGCTGACTTCGATGACATAATTTCTCTACTAATTTCCTTGGTACGAAAAAAGAAGCGACACTTCATGTAATGTAGTGTTAACTTTCCAACTAAATCCAGTTTGTGTTCCACGCAACATCCTATTCCACTGGGTCCTAATATGATTTTGTCTATGTTATCTAAGCACTGGTAAAATATATCATCCCACAAACTTTCAGACGAGCACATTTGCTTCTCTAAAATAGCCTCGACTTGCAAAAGAATATTAACCACACATTCAGAGGGGTAGATTAAATACCGAAGATTTTTTAGGGTGCCATAGTATTTTATTGTAATGAAGGTGGAAGCTAATGTGTCAGAGGGTAGATCGGTGGACAGAGTAAAGGCACACGTTTTACAACTAAGTTTTTCAATCTTTTTTTTTTTTTTTAACTATATAACCCCCTAAGTTGTGTACTAAGCATCTTTTAGAAATATTGTCCTCATAGAGTTCGGGAACTTCACTTTCGCAGTCAAGTATGTTAGTTTTGTTCTTTATTTTGTTTCCAACAAAATCCAACAGCTCACGGTTTCTTTGCTCGTTTGTTTTGCCAATATACGAATTTGATTCATAAAAGATGTAAGTGGTGGCTCCACTTTATTCTCAAAATTAGCAGCATTTCACAGTGCAAGTTTTACAGGGACATACACAGCCTGTAGCATATCTAAATGTAAAAAGTAAACTTTGGAAGGATGGTCATCACAGCTTAAACAACGCATCATTCCAAAGTGCCGTTCAAGGGGGGTCTTGATTGAAATTTGCTGTTAAGACGTACGCAAATCCTCTATTCCATAAATACTCGGACACTTCCAAAGTACTTTTTAAGGTGACTAAGAGATTCCATTGTCCTAGTTGAACAGAAAGTGTTATTTTCAGACGTTATTATGCGAAATAAATCTTTTAGTACTCTGTGAGATTGCGAATTTTTATAGAGTGCTTTAATTGGAACTGTGGAGTTTAATGCATCTACAAGATTATTTACATCTCTTGTGAATAGCTCAGTATTTTCGCTTCCCTTTAATTTTTCAAAATTAATTTTCCTGAAGAAGTCAATGCCATTTCCAGTGCTGTTACTGAACAATTGAAAACACAGTCTCACATTCATTCTCTGAAAAGAGGTGGGGTCTATGTGAGATGAGGTCAATTTTGGGCAAACTCTAAGACCAGCAAGTTTAGGAGAAGTGTCGGCTTCATAAATATATCGATAAAAATTATATTGGATGCTCTTATTTCTATATGACATCAACCTTATCATGAAAATAATTTTTCATCCATTTTATTATGTGGATGCAATCTGAAAAAGTCCATATTCTTCTTTAGTCATCAACTGGGTGCTGTACATTTTCGCATGTTGCTCCTATTCCTAAATTTTTCCATACATTTTTATTTGATTGACTTCCATCACTAGTGAAACGAACAATTCTTGTCCCTGAGTTTTCTAACTGGATAATCACTTCTATAAGAAGCTTAGCTAGTATATCACCGGGTGTAGCATTTCTACTTGCGTAAATCGCTACTGTTGGCTCTAATTATGTAGTAAGGCAACAAACATAAACACTAAAGGATGGCTAGCCAAAGAATTCTTTTGATTGTCAGGAGTGAGTTCATCTAGATTCACGAATCCGTCCACGTTTAGTGAGCTAGCATTGAACCTAACTTCTTCTCTTAATTTGACTTCATCAAATATTACAACTCCAATACGCTTGTTTTCATCTTCTTCGTGACTGAATGTAGTAGAAATCGCATTTAGAGCATTGCTATTTATACCACATGTGCACTTTATCCCTTTACATAATTTCCTTAAATGGGCTTCAGAAGGCAGGGGCAACAATTCATGTGTTAAGCAATGTCTATAACCTTTAGGGCTTTTAAGTTTAAATAGCAAGCTTTCTAATAGAAATTCATTGGTGTAACGCAATCCCCTTCGAGCTCGTCTGACATTTTTAAGCATTGTGTCTAGAACCAGCTTTTGTTTTTTACTTAAACAATTTAAATTGCGTTTATGTTTGCAACAATTAGTAGCAAATTTCTTTTCCACTATTTTTAATTTAGACCTCTCTTTAGATAGCAGAATTTTAGTTCTAACTAAATTTCTATTGAGGTTTCTAATTCTTTTCTTCAGTGTAGCAATTTCATTATTGACACTTGTGTTTGTGACCTTGGAGGAATTAGAACTGTTTTCTGTGATTTTCTCATTGTTGAAGGACGTTGCATTTGAATTAAGAACTTGTTGACTGGATCCTGCATCCGGTAATTTACTGATTACTGAATATTGCTTTTTCAATAATTTTTTCTCTGTTTTGTGGAGATCTTCGAGATTCATGCATTGTAGTTAAGTACCTGGGTAATATACAGGGAATTGCCCCTGGCATTAACCACCATTTAATTCTAGGGATTTCAACTAGTTTTCCATGCACAACAAATGAATCAACTTTCACTAAGAAGTCCTCTGGAAAATGTTTGTCACAAATACTAGATTTAACAGATAATTTAGTCTCTTTCCTAGGAATAGACTTTTCCCATTTGTAAAACAGATTTTTATCCATAGGAAGAGTAAAAAATGTCTAGCTGCTGAGCAGTTTCTGTATCTTGAACGACACCCGGGTACAAAACAAGTTGGCAATTTTAATCAGTTATATTGATGTTGCTTGAAACTTACGTTGTGAAGAACACACGCATTTATGCCCATACTTAGAAGCAATTTCACAAGTTATATACCTAACTACAACACACAACGCATACGTATAAAATTATGTTTGTACTTCCGAATCACATACTATGCAGTTCGGGCGCATTTTGAGGCGACTGCGATCGCCACGCCACAGTTTCGGTCAGTTGCCAGCCATGGGACCACTGATCATGCAGTAAACTAGCGGGAGAGCTCACACTTTCTCTCTTTCTCTTCTATCCGCTATGGTAATAATCTTCACGATGGAAACACTCCCGACGTGTCACTGGCCTGGGTATTATCCCACGGTTAATTACGTGTATAACTTGCAGTTGTGCAATAAAGCAATGTTATATATGCGCATTACCATGAGTGAAGGTTTTCCACCGATACCAAATCACAACCGGGTTAAAGATTGTATATTTGTATGTGGGTAAATCACGAGTTCAGAACTGTGCAAAACGCAAACTAAAACCTTTAGTTAAAAATGGAACAATACAGCCGATTTTAATTACTATTTGTGTAATGTCATGATAAATTGTCAGTACGTACCTTAAATAAATGCCATTCTAACCTTAGCAGCACATACTATTGTAAATGTTCTCAACATCTTTCTCTTAAGCAGCCTTTCTTTACGTATGAACACAAATGCTCAACACGCCACGGCCGCATGGATTACACGGTTTCTCTTTTTAAGCTGGATTCTGAATTTGGAATCCTCAAATAACATATTGACTTGTGTTGAAAATTACATTTTGTTTATTTCTAATGTTACTTCAGCTTAAGATAAAACTGAACTGTGACAGAGATCAGGTACGTAACGTGTTCACTAAGCAGGTAGTATCAATAAACCAATATATTCTTGGCAATTAATTGTTCGTTCCACATAGTCGGAGTGTGCGGGAGAACACTACGCAATTCTTAACCTAATTTCATTAATATTAGTTTTACAAAACTTTATTTAGCGAGGCTGGATGTGAAAAGGATTTGTAATCTACTATTTGTTTTATTGGTTAACATTGCGTGTCTGCTAAAACACTTGACATCGCCACTCGCGCAAGTGTAGTATTCTATTCCACAAGTTGCAGTAATACACATAATCGATAGCACTTCAAACTCAGGATATGGTAGTTATACTGATATATGTAGTTACAGATATAGTTATATGCTTGAAAAAGTGAAGTCACTTAAAAGGTGTGGAGGATGGCCCCAATGACTTTAGCGTATGTTCTTACACTACTGCTTACTAACTCAGGATAGCATTGCACCTACTCAGGATTTGCTAATGTAAGTATTGCCAGTTATCCTGTATAATAGCGGCCTGGGTTCAGCTCATTGTATTATCCTATATAATCCGGTATTTCATCAGGATTAGCCCAGAAGCAGTATATTATAGATTTTATGATTTCAATGTTTCTTTGCACGTCACTGGTTTAAGGAAGATGCTAATTCCATTTCTGATCAATTTAGGTTGGTGCATATTGTTATTAGTGCCAGTTTGTTGAAGAATCAAGAATCCTTGCATCAAACTAATGCTTTGTTTTTTGTTTTTTTTTCCCTAGGCTGCTATTGTATAGAATAATAGCAGTAGGTTAGATTGCTATTATACAGAATGAACGTATCACCTACAATACAGCATTGTTAGAAAATACACAATCTTAACTCATTCATTTAATAGGATCCCTCATAGCAAAGATTTAAATCACATGAGGACTGAATTTAGTTAGGAAGTAACCTACTCTTTATTCAGCATTGGCGTAATGGTGTCAATTATTACATTAAAGTGTTACAGTTTCATGTAGAGCATGGTCTCGGAATTGCAGTGTAATGCACATATGCATCTTCCTTTGATGTACACGGCTTACATGTAATTAATTACAACTATAGGGAGATGAAGGCCCTAAGCCACAAGGCATAGCTAAGGGACGCTTTTTTATAAGCAGAGGTTTGTGGCAGTGAAGGCTGCAACTGTGAAGTGATGGAAAAGTATGTACTCAAAACATCAGTGTATGTAAAACCCAATGATTTATTAACTTATTAACTGAAGACTGCACTTAAGTCTAGAGTCTCTGATGTAAGTCTTTTCCTCCCCTATACTGCACTGAGCTAAAGGGGTCCCCATCCCTCCAAAAGGCCTGGGCACATTAATCCCCAGTTTTTCTGAGAGGTCAATAACAACTAGTTAGTTCATTTTTATGAAAATGGAAAGTCTCACAGTCTTGTAGGTACTGTAATAGCCTTTGTGATACTGATAAACAGTGAAAGCTTAAACCAATAATTGGACAGTTAAAACAGTAAAATAAACTAACATTTATACACAGAATTACAAATAACCCATTTGGTAGGTGCTGCATTTGATATTCCAATGTATTCTAATGTATCTTGTCTAAATAGACCAGAATACTTATAGTAAGCATAGTAGTAATGCCATATGTTCTGTACATATCTAACATACCTACCTAATGGGAGAGCAAAACACCTCCGAACTGGCTGTGAGGTGCTTTACCACTGGACATGGGGAAACATGATAATGTACTGTTGCTGTAAACACAGTCACGCTGCTGACATGGATTTGCTCTTCAGTACTAAGTTGACAGTGATGCGATGTGATGTGATGTTCAATTATTGAGTGACTTATTATTTTGTCTTGTACTTACTAACAAAGTGTATTGTGGCTCAGCATACATTTTCTAATGGACAGAGTGTATTTACGGTTCCTATCTGTTAACTGAGCTCACCAAGTGAAGTGATATTTGCAGAAAGAATTTCAAGCGTAAAAGTTCCAGATAGTACTACAGTCTATGAGCTTTACAATAAATTTCAGGTTACTGGATGTGTTCAAACTCAGAAATCTAAAACATGGTCTTATCGAAGAATCATAGATGACATTGGCCATTGTTTGGAGAATTCCCCCAAAAATTGCTTAGGCCTCTTTCACAACAGGTAGGCATTTCTTATGGCTCTGTGGAAACAGTTACTAAATTACTGAGGTTAAAACCATATAAAATAGCTGTAGCACATGCTCTTCAACCAGGTCATCCTGTAATTAGGTGAACATCTTTTGAGTGGACGCTCAATAGTGTAAACAATGAGAAAATTGACCCACATTTAATACTTTTCATGTACAGGGCTTGGTTCCACCTTCAGGGATATGTATGTACACCAAATAATCATTATTAGAGCTCTGAGAAAGCTAATATTGTTCACGAAGTACCACTTCATGATGAAAAATATGGTGTAATGTGCACCATTTGCAGAGAAAGTTATTGGTTCAATTTTTTTCTTTCCAACAGTTTGGGCCCATAGATATGTGAATACAATTTTGTGCCCCTTTTTTTAGAGAATTTATGGATACAGAGCATGATTTTGCCTTTTTTTTCCCAACAAGACTGCAACAGCTCATGGCGCCAATCTTTTGATGAGAACAATTGAAGGCATGTTCCAAGACTGATTAGTAGAGATTTGTTGTCATCTGAGACCCCCAACCTAATCCCATGCAATTTCTATCTTGGGGTTAACTTGAAGTATACAAGACAAACAAAAATCCTGTTGGAACTAAAACAAGATATCTGACAGGAAATTGCCAGCATTTCTCAATGTGAACAATGGCAAGTGATGAACAATTTCCTAAAGAGGTGACAGAAATGTATGGACATCTCCTCTCGTAATATTGATAATTAAGGCCTTTACAGGTAGTTTTACAAACATATGGTTTAATTCGCACCTTTCCCTGATAGCGGTAGGTGGCAACAAATGCAGAAAATGCGGAAGGGCAAAACACTGTGCAGCCACCTCAGAGGTTGTTTGCTCTCCCTGTATAATGTTCAGGGTCAGGAAGTTGAAATGTGCATGCAAATATGCCCTTAAAATGTGCTAAATATGCACTAAAAATGTCAAAATTAGGTACTGTACATATGCAAACTTACTATATTATTGCTGAGCAGTAGATGCTTTTTCCTCCACATCCAAAATAACGGATTAATTACGATTTACCATCATTGTGTAATGGATACTTCCCATGGAAGATCTCTGTTGTCTCTTAAAATGCTTTTGATTCTTGAAAAAGTCTTCCACATTACAGGATAATATTGGTGAGTACTTAAAAGCTGATATTTGTTCCACAGAAAGGGGTAAATCTTCAGGATTAGTAGAATTCTAGAATGTCTAAAAATTTTCAGATTTCTGTGTATGCAGGGTTTTTTGAAAGAACAGAATTAATTTTGCCCTGCACCACCTGAAAGGACTTCAAATCAGATATGGTAGTATCAAATACATCTAACCACTTACTTAAGGGAATATCTGCTGTTACTAGTGTTTTAATGGCTGCAGAAAGGGTAGAAAAATATGCTAATATAAAGAACAAGTTTCCTTTGAGTTCATCTGAGAGAATTTTGTGCTATTTTAATTACACAGGATCACTGACTTTAATGAATCCATAGCTTGTCGAAGTGACTATAAGTGTTCAGCATAATACAATGTAGCTGTAATGCAATTCTCCCTATGTGTTAACACAGGTGCAGGTGGTAATGGAGTATTAGGTGCTTTCGTTTTGGACTGCTCAAATTGATATGCAGATTTAACAGATATCTTTTTTTTTTTGGTAATAGACACCAGATTATCTACTTCAGGAAAACGTAGACTGTTTCTGCAATTTGATGCAAAGCATTAATGAGAGAAGTTAAGTCATTGCTATTGGGAAATTTGTCGTTGCTTTGATCATATAACTTGCATCAGTTAAAAGCAAAAGTACATGGTCCTATTTAATACCACTAGGTCATACTAATTTCATTGAATCAATCACCAATTGGGTCACCAATGCAGTGTTAGTATGATCTAAATGACAGCAATTTAAGGGGTATGGTGCTGCTGGTTTTTGTTGATTTAAGTACCCACTACAATTTTTAAGAGGTAGAACTGGAACTTAAACATTCAATGCCACAACTGGGATTTGAACCACAGACCTTCCGCTTGCCGGGCGGACGCTTTAACCACTGAGCTATTGTGACAAACTGCCAGAATGGCACTAAATTCTCAAGCCAGTTCATTCTGGCAGTTTGTCACAATAGCTCAGTGGTTAGAGCGTCCGCCCGGCAAGCGGAAGGTCTGTGGTTCAAATCCCAGTTGTGGCATTGAATTTTTAAGTTCCAGTTCTACCTCTTAAACTTTGCCCACACACGGCTTGTGTGTTTAAAAACACCAATAGTAAGTTTGTTGGCATAAATAAATAATAATTACCCACTACAATATTTGCAATGAAAGATCAGTAGTCTCATCTACTAACTCCCAAAGAAAGTCATTTGCTAACAGACCTTGCAATTTAGACATTAAGGTATTGTAACAATGAGTGTCATATCTTCTATGTAGAGCACTTTGATCAAACACATGTTGCTTGGTATATTTAAAAAGCTATGCAGAACTGGATTGTTTATTTTTCACAATAGAATGTCAGCTCCTAGGAATGCTTCACAAAGATCATATGAAAATTGAGTAAGTGTGTTTCCCGTACACTCCACTAATAGGCTTTGAATACCTTCACTTCTGTCATGCTTTTTTGCTAGGGGTGCCTTATGTTTCGCAGTATTAATATGCTAAGACAATCTGAAACCGTTTTTCACTTCCAATAGCATTTTCACAGGCCTTGCAATATATTACTTATAAGCTCACTAGAAAATTCACTCTTAAGCCTTTACACCTACGTGTAACACTTTGTTTAGTTTTGGGCATATTAGATCTGCACCCTCACTGGCTATGGCTAACAGAAACACTGATTCTTTCTTGCAAAACTTGCCTTACAGTAATGCAGGAAACTCCCTAAATCAGCTGACCTGTGCATTTTTCAGCTTGTTGCACATTCATAATTCATGTGATCAAAAGATATGAATCACTGACCTAAAAATTGATGTAATTTTTCATTCAGTCAAAAATAGAAGAGAATTTAAAAAAATTTGATGTGTTCCACTCACATGACTTTCTCTACTTTTGTACTACCCATTCTTACAAACTCTTATTCCTATATCTTCTTCGTGTTAGTTAAAATAAACATTTGTACAAATTATCTTATCGGTTGTTTCCTTGCAGGTGCAAGGGGAATATCAGAATACAGTAGGCTTTTGCGATAGTCAAATCTTTTAAAGCTTTGAGATTCCATTCTCTTTGCACACCTAACATATAAAATAAAATAAAAAATCTGATGTGTTGCACTCACATGACTTTCTCTACTCTTGTGCCAACCATTTATACAAATTCTTATGCCTCTAGCTTCTTCGTGTTGAGATACATTTGTACAAATTATCTTATTGCTTATTTCCTTGTAGGTTCAAATGTTTTAAAGCTTTGAGATTCTGTGGCCTTTGCACACTTAACATAAAAAAATGAACAATGATCCATTTCATGAAAGTTATGTTTGCCGAAACTCACACACATAACAAGGAATATCTCCAAAATGGTTTGCCTTAGAAGAAAATTTATTTAGACAAATTGTGTATTTTAGCAAGCTGTAAATTTTTTGTGTAGTATGATTTGGTCTATCTCTAACGGTTTACCAGTTATGCAAAAGTTGTCCAGAGTAAATACAACTACAGGGGCCTATAGCCAGAAAATTCAAGATATACGTTTCATTTGTCATAAAAATATCTCAAATATATGACATTTTAATCAAAATCAATTGAGTCATTTTCAAGAAAATCAAAATTTTCAAAAGATGTTCTATGTAAAGGGTAGTTTAGCGTGGGGCTATTTTCTTCAAAATCTTTGTGTTGCATCCTTGAAAGACATTAAACTTAAATACCAACTTTGGTTTTTGGCCGACTTTTTGTTTTTGAATTATGCTGTACACTGACACACAGACCTTTTTCTAAAAATGCTTTTTTTGGATTCAGGGGGTCTCAAAACATATATTTCCGGTGAAATCTCGATATCGAATTTTGGGGTGGAATACAATACTTCCCCTACTTACCAGTAGAGAAAGTAAAAAGGGTGAAAATGTCTGAATAAGCACAAATTTCCTGAGATACGATATAATAATTTATAAAGGCACAAATATGCATATATACATGCACAATAAAAATCTGTCACAACACTGCAAAGGTTGTGAAACATATAGATAATATATTAGCTTATCAATAATGATATTTAAAAAAATGCAAATGCATCAAATTTCTAACCCTGCTTATTACACAAATTATCACCTTTACTTTGTACTACTTTCTCTACAGAATAGGTATCTCATCCTCACAAATATGTGTCCTGTGTAACGATCCAGCAGGAATGAACAAAGACCACTTGAAGACCTGTGAAGCATTAAGATCAGAAGAAGCTATAGTTCAAAAGTATTGGAAAGCACGAATGCTAATGGCTTCAATGCCAGATGCAAGGCACTAGAAAACAACAACAACTTTGTACTACTTTACATTTTCTGTTGAAATGTAATGTAGTTTCAGTTGACTGGAAGCAAACTCATGGATGTTTCTAATAATGTATTTCTTTTTCCACAGACTTGGTACTGAAGTTTAAGAACAGAACTGTTCAAATACAGTAACTGTAGTAAAATGGATATCAAAGAAGAATCTTGTTCCCCAGACTGTTCAGAGAATAAGATAGATACTAAAGGCCTTGTAAAGAAATTGAAGATTGAAACTGTTACAAGTACCAGTAATATCAAATCAGAACTTGAAGAGGATTCCACATATTTTTCATGGAATGAAGAATGCCATCCAATGAGATTACATCAAACCATCAAAGAAAGTGAAATTGAGAGCAAAATAGATATTAAAGAAGAACATTGGTGGATAGAAAGAGAAGATTCATGTATTATTGATGACATTAAGGTAAAGGTGTATCACTTTTATTTTGCTTTCTTTTCTTGCTCATTAAATTTGTCATTTACTTGAATGTTGACATATACATGTGTGCTTTTCATTCTTTAACACCAGCTAACTTGTACATTGATCACTAGAGGGCAGATTTATATGCACTAAAAACCATAAACATATGCATGCAACTATGCAGCAAAAAAGTTGAAAATGTGCTTTTAAAATTAAAAAATATGCACAAAAATGTATTTTCATCTTATAGTAAAATACACTATTTTGTCTCATAATTTTATTTTTTTATGAGGCAACAATTGAAATATTTTTACTTTTTGATCCTAATTGAAATTTATTATATTTTATATTGTCATTCTCATTAATCTTGTGTGAAATTAACCAATTAATATTAAATATAAGTCAGCAATCATTTAACAATAAATTCTTGTTACAATAATTAACCAAATAGTTTTCTAAATCTTCTGGTAGAAACTGCTTGCTTCTGTCACTCCAAATGTGCCTGAATGAAGAGAATAATTATTATCTCTCCAATTCACATGAAGTTACGAGAGTATTGCAAAGAGGCCTCATATTCCAGTTTCTCCAGGTACTTCTTGGGCAATGACAGCTTGATACATTTGCAGGGCAGAAGATAGTGGCACTCCTCTTTCTACCAGCCATGTGATTGCGGCTTGTAGTTTACTGAAATAGGTGTTAATAGAAGCTAATTTAACCTGTAAGTTTTTTGCATTGCATGCATTCACTGCAACTGCAATACTCGCTGCCTCATTCACATCCAAAGCTTCCAGCAGATTATCACATCTTCTAGGTGCTCACAATAATACAATACTGCGATAAACCATAATAAGTTATTTAAAATGCTCAAATGTTTATCATAGACTTGGCATAGAGCAATTTGTTTTTCCATTTGTTGTTAACGTATGATTCCCACCAATCCATTGATGCAGATATTTTACTGCTTTTTCCCTCGACTTTGAAATACACTTGTCTTGGCTCACAAAATGGTATTTGAGAAACAGCTAAGAATTTAAACTTCGATTCACACTTTGTTTTCTAAACAATGATGTACAACAAAGCTGATGTTCAAACTTCAAAGAATATCGCCTGTTGAAAACGAAAGTAAGGAAATTACCACAAACTGTCCTTTGTTGGCAAGCACATTCCATTCTTCTGCAATCTTCCTGTTAGAAAATGGTTTCAGCCAGAGTGCTTTATCGACATCATTGACATGACATGTTTAAAACTGCAGACCCCTGCGTGATATTGTGACTGTTGTGCAAAAAGGCAAATATTTTATATACATAGGGATGCTGGCTTCCTATGAACACAAGATTACCTTCCTTCTTTCTTTCTTTCTTTCTTTCTTCCTTCCTTTCTTTCTTTCTTTCTTTCTTTCTTTCTTTCTTTCTTTCTTTCTTTCTTTCTTTCTTTCTTTCTTTCTTTCTCCCTTTCTCTCTTTCTTTCTCTCTTTCTCTCTCTCTCTCTCTTACTCACTCTTTCTCTCTCTCTTTCTTTCTGTCTCTCTCCTTCCCTCGCTCCTTCTCTCCCTCCTTCCCTCCCTCCTTCCCTCCCTTCCTTCCTTCCTGCCTGCCTACCTCCCTTCCTTTCTTTCTCTCTTTCTTTCTCTCTCTGTGTCTTTCTGTCTGTCTTTCTTTCCTTCCATTTCCTTTTCTTTCGTTTTCTTTTGTCTTTTCATTCTTTCTTTCCCTGATTACCCTCCCCTTATATAGTACTTGCAAGCCAGTGTCTAGGATCAGACACCTGTTGGGGAGTAGAGGGACCTCTGGACCAGACAGAGTGAACACCTGCAAGCTGGTGGTCAACCAAGCATCAGGTATGATGGTGAGGAAGAGGATGATGATATGAAATGCAGACGAAAGGGATGATTGGGAAGATGATACTGGAACAATTGGTGGAATGAGCGGCGGAGGAAACCGGAGAACCCAGAAAAAACCTACCCAAATGCCCCTTCGTCCACCATGAATACCACATTCAGGTCCCTGGGATCGAACCCAGGCTGAGCGGTTTAACCACTCAGCCACAGTGGTATCCAAGATTACCTTCAGTTGCAGAAACATATTAATGCAGAACTTTGTCATTTTATGGGACCAAAAACTAATATGTCAATATTAAATGGAGAAAAGGTGTAATATATGCACCCATTTGCACATATTGTGGAATGTGCACTAACTCTGTGAATATGTATTTCTATGCACTATAAAATTTTGTCAATTAATTCCAAATCACATGAAATATACTCTGCTCTTCCCTGCATGTTTATATTTGAAGGAATAAAACATGCAGAAATCCGCGCTCTACTGATTACTAATTATTAAATAACTCCGCATCATGATCTGACATGTCATTTACAATAAGAGCTAAATTTTAACATCAAATTTGTTTTCTGCATCTAAAACTATATTATCTATAGCTGTTGTAGTGTTCATATGAATTGTGGTTAGAAAGTGAATCACATATTCCAAGTTAAATGTGTGTAGTAGGGAAGACAGGTTAGTCTTCATTTTACAACCATTAAGTGTGTTTATATTTAAATGTCCACAAAGTATTATTTTAACATTTTGAGTGTAGCTGTGCAAGATGCTTCTATGTAATCTATTTATAAATCCTTGAAAGTTTCCTGTGTGAGTTCTATATTGTTAAAGTGATATAATATGTGATAATACCAAATTGTATTCTTACTGTGACTAATTTTAAACTTTAAACCATCCTTTGTTCATTTCACTCGCCTTCTGAAGTACAGTAGTCTCACAAATCCACTTAGTGTACACCTGACATGTTTATTACATACTTTTGTGCCTCTCTCTCAAATTGTGTGAGTATATTTAGTGAGACAGGTATATTCACACAACTTTTCTTGCTTAGCTGTCGTCTCATCCTTTTCATAAAGCAATTCATCTCAAATGTAACATTCTATAGTTACTCTTTTGCATCTGCATTAAAATATCTATCATTGTAACAGTTCAATTCATGAAATGCAATGAGACCATTCAAATTCAGTTACAAGTGACTGAGCCATTATACCAGAGGGTTTATGCAGCTCTGTGCAGGTGCTGTAGTTTGTTTCCAGATAAGCATTTAGTACTATTTTTCCTGTGAGTTAATGATTCCAGTTCATCTTTTATGATTTGTGTTATAGTGCTCCATATATATCCCAAATTGGAGGTAACCTCACCCACCCATTGCCTCAGATAAGTGGGACTCTAACGTGCATAGTAAATATGAAAGTTAATTGTAGCAGAAGATTCACCTCACAATTGAGTTGTATTATTAGCCTAAAAGCTTTGAATTTTCCTGTGACATACAAATGTTCGGATTAATTATATTTTATAATTCAGATGTTTATTTACTTAACTAGTAATAAAAACAGTGAATGTAATCTATTGCAACTATATTCCCTTTCAATTACTTTTATTTTATTTTTACAATTAGTATTGCCTCACACAAATTATCAAAATTACATTTAAACCTTGTTTTCCTAGTAAACTTTTTACAACTAGGCTGTAAACTCTGAAAGTTACTCTCTCTGCCTCCGACTCGCAGCACATTCCTGCTAATGTCGATCATCACCTCATGGTTCCTTAGGGCGTCCAAACCCAGGAGCATCTCAGTAGTCACCATCGCAATGCACACCCACATACTTGTAATGCTGTGCCGGAAGGTCAACCCCAAGAAGTCCTTCACCGGCAAGATGTTGTCCAATGTAAGCACTCTTGTAGAGCCAATCCCATTACCTGTTGGCAACCTCTCCACCTTGTCAGGTCACACCTTGATCATGGCTGCACCCATGTCCACCAATATCTGGCACTGCCTACCCATCCATCCACACTGATGTTATTGCTCATTATCCTGCACAAAGCATGCAGCAACACTAGGAGTCAGCAATGACAGCTCCACTTTGCCCCTTCTCATGCCCGCATTTACTCATTCTCCATTAGTTTGTTGGCCAAGTGTGGACGATCCCTCACCAGAAGTCCTATCCAACCACACAAACCAAATACTCTGGATCTTCCAGATGAAGGACAGTTGTTACCTTGACCACCTCGATGGTCATCACTAGGGCCCGGATTTTTAGGTTCTTAAAATTAATAACTTTTTAGTTTTTTTTGTATCTTAAAAAAGCTTTTTTAGTTCTTTAACCTTCTGGAATAATTTTTATTTGATTATTGTTTATTCATTTTATTATTAATTGTCCTCTTTTTTATAGCAATGTTGCTGATCCTGTAGATCCTTTGTGTTGCTCAAAATACGATTTTTGGCCACAGGGAATCTGGAAAATATGTAAATAAGATTATAGTTTATACGCTATGTGCATTATAGCAGCTGTTTAATCCTTACCTGCATTCCGGCATTCCAGCATTCAAGAACAGGTCGTACAGGTTCTCCTGTATGGTATGTTTATCTGCACAGCACCTAGCCACTTAATGCGGCTATCTGTGCAGTATAGAGGGTGTCCATATTTGTTCAAGCTTTTGTGTCTGTGGACATGGTTTCTTTTGCTTTTGGCAGAATTTTGCAAAATATTACTTTGCCATTTGTGGTGATGTTCGGATCATTAGCTTCCACTGATAAACCAACCATCTTCAAGATGGGCTGACTTTAGGCATGACACTAGCTCCTTAAATTACCTGCTTAATCTAAGGAAAATTGATTTCTAACGATGTAGTAATTGTGTTTAACAATGCACGATAGTCAACTGAGCACAATGGATACTGTTTTTAATCTGATTGATTTGAGTTTATGGCAGGTTCTCCTAATGACCCCTTTCCCCTCGACAACAATCCCCGCATTCCTTGCTTGCAACAATACAGAGCTTGGTCCCACACAACTAAATACAAGTCAGTTGCCTCTTGCATTATTGTCACTACTCCTCTAAGCATACATAAGCGAAAAGACGTAGCAAAGATGTAACAGTCTAAGTTCATTCACAATTTCATAAACATTTCATTTGCTTATTTTGAAATAAAGTTTGTTTTAAATTTTAAAATAAATAGGATTTAGCCATTTTTAGGTTTCATATGATTCAAGTATTTGTCTTCGATGATCATAAAACACATAGTTAAATTAAACCACTGCAGTTAACAATCAAGAAATAAAATAGTTAAAAGACTAAGAATCCAGGCCCTAGTAATCGCAGTCATCAAAACATTGTGATTTGTCTGATATTCCCTGAGTATTAGGTATTGATGTATCTTGGTGTCAGGCACCACATCAACAGAGTAGATAACTTCCCGGTACAACATTCGACCGGGAGGCTCACCAGAATCTTATTCACTAGTTGCTCATTGTTCAGGGCAAACTCCTGCAGCATCTCCATTGGCTGTGGCAGCCTTTACTTGAGCAGCCAGTGTTGGGCTCTATTGGTGACAAGCTGTATAGGGAAGACTTCAGGAGTCAGTATGCCCTTGTACATGCGTGGCTTGATATGTGCGGATGTTGTGCCATGTACTTGCATCTTGACCTTTAAGCTCTTAGGATTTTCACTGAGAATTTGTTACACACTGCCGTTTGCTTGTGCTCTGCTGCTGTCCACTCTTTTATCTTCCAGGGTGCTAACATGTTTCGCGACATCCTCTGGGGCATCAACACATTGGCCAAAGTCTTTCACGACTTCTGTCATGCCGACCATTTGACTGTCAATCATTGCCAATAGCTTTGTCTTCATCTTGGCAATCTCATTCCTCAAGTTTGTCATTCCAGATACCACTCTTGTTTCCATTCCTGCCATCTTAGCTAACAGTTACTTCACAACTTCTACCATCTTACTTGGGTGTCATGGTCTCCATCCCAATTCTGATACCAATTGTAACTATATTCCACTTTACCACCAACAGGTGTGGTCCTCCAGACATTCTGGGGGTTGTGAGAGAGTGATGTAACCGCCAAAACATAAAAATATGGTGCTCTCTAAAAAGCGGTTACTATTACTGCTATTGCTCTTTTCAATATCATCAGTGAAAAATATTGGAGAGCAAGAGGATTAATGACTTCATTGTCAGAAATCCATCATTAGCTAACAACTTTAATTGCTTTCATTTTCTTTGATTATATGATTAGGATGACCTCACTTATCATTGTTGCACTTAAAACTGGTTTTAGAACCAGCCCCTCTCAAAGCTATTCTTTCTGCCTCCTTAGCAACGTGACATCATCCAAGGAACATCCAGTTTGGGATGCTTACACACGGAAGCTCAAAGCAATTTCACACTATAAAATGAGTTGGAATTTGAAACAACATTTATAATTTATAAATTATGAATGCATCACTGTTTCTAATACTTCTACTTAAGAGCAATGAATGTTATATTTATTTTTAACTATTTATGAAAAAAGAGCCTTTAGAAACTCATACTTGAGTTGATCCACGTCAAATCGCACACCCGTAAAACACAAGTTTTTCATAGGAAGCTGAAAATTTTTTGAGTAATAGGCAGCAAATAAGGAGACATGTATAGTTTTATTTCAGTAGTTTTAAATTATTTGCTTAGTTATCACTATTTAAAACTAAGCAGTTTCTGCACATGGCGTAATATAGGATCACTTGTTACTCTAAGGCCATGTAGAGTTGAGAGTTGGGGTTTGCATACTGGAAAGGCTAAATTCAACACTTTTAACAACTCTCAACCAATGATTATTACATACAAATTTTGGACTGTTGCTTTGGTGCTATGTTTTGTAAAACCAAAATTAGAATTTGAATCAATGCTTTAAAAATCTAAAAAAAAATACACACATACTCCTAAAATTGTATCTATAATGTTAAGACATTAAAAATTATGGAGCATACCTAAGTACGTTTGCTACAATTTTTTTTCTGGAGGTCCAGAAGCACTCACGCATGACATGAAGTGGATATCCATTTGTATATACATTTGAGCATGTGCTATCCACCCCAGGTGTGAGCAAAGGATGTTAATTATAACTACATTGCCTCTTTATCAGTTCCAGATAGTGTCCTTATAAACAATTCTGAGGATGTTAATTATAACTACATTGCCTCTTTATGAGTTCCAGATAGTGTCCTTATAAACAATTCTGATGAAACACTAACCAGTTATGAATTTAATTTTGGTGGGAAAAGGTCGTATCTTTAAGGCTTGTGGTATAAATTTACATGAGTGGCAGTGAACATTCCATAGGATCGGACAAATCTTTAAATCTGTTTAATCTTCTTAAACAGTCTTTTAAGAAAACTAATGAAAGATGAAGTCGCGATTTATTGACAAAACTAAATTTAATGGAGCCTCTGGATGTGCGAATATGTAATTCATGCCGCATAAAGGTGTATCAACTACATTCTACATCAAATGTAACGTTATCTGAAGCCTCTGGTTCTTGTGATGATAAACATACATCAAGTGAATGCCACGCAAATGAAGGAAGTGAAAATTCCATTTCTTCTTCACGTAGTTCTGTATCTGTGCAAGATGTTGATAACATTGGGCATATTAATAAGAGTTTAGCTTCAATAGGCGAATCCCCTATCAAAAGAAGAAAATTAATACAAAAGCAATATCACCGAGAAAAGCTCAAGGAAGAACAAGCTTCCTAACAAAGGAAGTTTTTCATGTTGAGGATAATGCAACAACCCCCAATGAAAAATAAGAGAAAGATGATATTTTTATAAAATTTATTGAACCCTTCCGCACAACAGATGATAAAACATTGAAAATAAAAGTTTTAGCAATTTTTGAAGATTGGTACAATAAAATTAAAAAAACATTTTGAAAGTGCTAATAGTGTACATATAATAGTGTCAGCTAGCAGTGTTCTCCTTGCTGTACTGTTGCAACATTCATGGGACCTCAAGCACTAAACAGTCGCCGAAATAGAAGGTGGCAATTGTACGAGGTTACGGTAGCCGTTATTGCTGCCACACAGTCCGCTGCACTGATTTGTAACTAATTTAATTACAGCTGAACTATTACAGACTCCATACAGATTTTTCTGGGAATATTGAGTAAACTTCAGTGTATTTTTAGTTTTCTTTTTTTTTCTTCAGATTTTTAAATGGCCGAGTTTATTTTATATCTAACCTTAAACATTATATTGTCTAAAATATAATAATAATAATTCATAATATTTTCTAATAAATTCCCCACAAAACACTGCAATTTATTTTTAATTTAAGCCAAAGATCAAGTAATTTGTTTGATTACAATCGGAAGTATGATTGATTGAAGGGTGAGGAGCGTGGGACTTTTGGTACATTTTAAAAATTAATATCCGCCAAAATAAATTTTGTTATAAAATGAAGAAGCACGAGTCAAGTGTATTTTGTTCTAAAACACGTCAAAAGTTTTCAAGAAAGTCTGAGATCTTATGGTCAATTTTTACCACATTTTGTGTGATTTGACATGGAATGACTCACTAGAGTCTTTATTTTGTACAACAAAGGTTAATGTGTTTTCATGGAAGAATGTTGTTTATCTTGATTGGATTGTTTTCATATGAAGTGATTTCTTCTCTGTAGATTATAGATAAAGTTTCATTTCATTTCTGCTCCTCTTTTTGAAGGTAAGAGTCATAGGGTTAAGGCAGGGAATGTGTTTTACAAGTGAATTATTATGTTACAGGATGAAATACATGAAGACCTTTATTCCAAAACTCCAAGAAGGTAAGTCATTTGGTTAATTCATTGTACAAGAGACTACCTATTTCTATTAAATTTTCCTCATATTCCCTTTTATTATTGTGTATAGAAATGTTTTTCATACTTAATGATCATGGTGTTGTTTCATTCATTACGTTGTATCAGTAAAATTCCCCAAATGTTTGAGAGGTAGAACTGGAACTTTGCCCACACACGGCTTGTGTGTTTAAAAATACCAACAGTAAGTTTGTTGGCATAAATAAATAATTCCCCACATGTATTAAATATTCCCTGTAAGTTTTGGATATGGAACTGTTCAGTGAACATAATGAGTATGACACATTGTCATATTGCCTGTTAGTGTCACATGTGGAACTGTTCACTGAACATAATGCACATAACACAGTTATTTGATCAAGTTGTATAAGTGACTATCACCAGACACATTATCATCTTTCTTGTTAGTGTTAGATATGGAACTGTTCACTGAACCTAATGAGTATGACACATTGTCATATTGCCTGTTAGTGTTACATGTGGAACTGTTCACTGAACATAATGCACATAACACAGTTATTTGATCAAGTTGTATAAGTAACTATCACCAGAGGCATTGTTATATTCCGTGTTAGATAACATATTGAGTAGAACACAGTTATTTGATCAAGTTGTATAAATAACTATCACCAGACATTGTCATATTCCCTGTAGTTTTGGATACAGATCTGCTCACCGAACATGAATATAACACTGCTATATTCAACGAAAAAACTGAAACTATTAACAGCAAGAGAAGCAAGAGAATCTAAAGTAAAAACATAATTAAGAGACAAAAAACTTCACTTATTTTAGTAATGGCTTCTGGAAGTCTTCAGACAATTGTTTCATGATGACTTCATCATATTTTCAATGGCTTATTAGAAATTGTCTGGAGATTTCAAGAACTTACAGCAATTATGGAGATGAGTGAAACATGTAATCTCTAATTTTTTCTTAGTTTAAATAACTGGGTTATTTGATAAGTTTTATGATTGACTCCCCAGACAAATTGTCTAATTCCCTGTTAGTGTTAAATATGAAACTGTTCATTGGACACACTTAGTGTAGTACAGATCTGTGGTCACCATACACAAAGGAATCTCCAGATACATTTTTATTTTGTACTTTTCTTTAATTTTTGACCAACCAGCATTAATTGCCAGTGAGTATATGTAATAGATAACTTAAAATAACAGCTGAGACTGGGCTAAGGCTCCTCCAAAATGTACTATTTGTGAAAATATACACATTAGATATAAAGTGTAACACATTTACAAATATTAATGGTATAAATATACAAGAATTATTGTCCATATGTAAAAGAAATATCTGTAAACATTAATAATAAACGTGTAAAAGTATGGAACTGAGGCCCTGGTTGTGTGAAATCACTTTCTTCTGAGTTGCTGTGCCCATCTTGTAGTTACTTTCTTTTATGTCTGGTCCTGTGATCACTTCTGATTCTAGTGCTGAATGTATGAGCTCCAGGAACTGTTGTTAGTTTGTTCATAAATGATCTGCAAAGGGTTCTGAAGTATTCTTGTAGATGGAGAATTTCAAACTCGTGATGAAGTTGCTTGTTTCTTACATACCAGCCAGCATTGGCCACTTTACAAAGGCATTTGTTTTGTATAACTTGTATATATAGAATGGGTATTTTCCTGCCTGTGCTCCACAAAAAAGTAGTGTATGAAATAGGTGGATGTAATAGGGACTTAAATAGCAGAGCTGAACATTCCAGAACAAGTTTTGAATGCCTGTTGATTATGGATATAGTTTAATAAGTCTGGTGTTGGCAAGTGTGGCTCATACATACAGCACTGGCATCAGAAGTGATCAGAGGACCTGACATAAAAGAAAGTTACCACAAGATGGGCACAGCAACTCAGAAGAAAGTGATTTCACATAACCAGGGCCTCAGTTCCATACTTTCACACGTGTGGCTTCTTCAGTGACAAATCATTGTTAATCACCTCTGATGCCTGTGTGAAAGCTACTCAAATGTATATAAGTATAGAACCAACTAAAAAATAGATGCCATTCATTGCTAATTATATTATAACTGAATTATTATTATATTACAACTAAACAGTAGAATATGGCTGTAAATGCCTAATGTAAATTTAACACAGAACCCAATTTAATTTAAAAGGTGAGTTAATCAATAACACTGAACAACACTTACAACATATTTTTCTGGGACGCATTTCAAAGGTTAACTTTCCTCCATTATCAACCGGATAATAACTGGGTTTCCATGGTGTTTCATGGTGCGGATGGTAATGCTTCTTCTGATGTTTCTTCTGGTGACGGTTCAATGAACTTACTGAAAATGTCTCTCTGAGGAATGTCGAAGTTAAATACTCTGTTTCTATTTTTTAAAATAAAGATTTGTTCCCATGGGACAGTTCTTTTTTTCTGGTTATGTGTTTGAGAAGTTTCAGTTCTAGCTTTATGTAATGATTTTTTGTCCAAAAGTGAAATGCAACCGCTGATTTTTCAAATTGTTTACTCTTAATGTTTCTAACGTGTTCCTTGGATCTAATTTCTAAATTTCTTTTGGTTTTTCCATTACAATCTCTGCATTCAATTTGGTATATGCCAGATTTTTAGTTAGGTGGAATAGCATCTTTGATGTTTGAAAGTAGTAGGTTTTTTATGGAGTAATGGTTTACTGCTGCTAGCTGAATGTTGTATTCCTTGAACACTTTTTTAAATATACACATTTGTTTGAAATCCAACTGCAACATAATTTTAGGTTATGTGACGCACAAAAGGCAAGACCCAGGTCGTTTCAAGGGGAAAAAGCAGTACAATTCAAGGCTGTGAAATAATCTGTAAGAGCTCATGGGTCAGCAATACTATATAAGATATACACTAGAACTAGAGTATTGGAAAGAAAATTAAGTCTAGTGGTAGAAGAACAAGTAGCCTTTCATTCAGAATGTCAAACACAAGGTTTTATATGTATATATTGAGATTACTAATGGAGAAAATATTGCAAAAGATATGGACATGTGCCTTGAGTTCTTGTGAAGTTGATTCAGTTCTAAAACAACATGTATGGGAAAGATTTCCTTATCTCTGTACATATGACACTTTCACTCTTCTCCCTTGTATCTTTGTGATATTTTGTTTCTTACTTTCCTGACCCATCTTTAGTCTTCCCGAAAAATGTTCCTGTTTTTCTGTTCCTTTCTTGTGTCCCCACAATTCACAGCATTGTTTACAAACACAAAAATCTAATGCTGTTTTGTTAATACTGTATAACAGCATTTATACCTTTGTAAATTTTACTTTAATCAATAAAAAAACGTCATTCTAATGACAATGAAGCAATATAAATCAGGTATAATAACTAGGTGGAAACTAAGCTTTGCTTATCTTTGGTAAGTTTTCAACATTGAAAGACAGGCTAAGGTTTCATGAATCATTCATTCACATCTTATGTGTTTATTTATTATGCTTGCAATCATTACATATGCTAGGGGACATATTTTTTCCTATTCTATTACCAACTACTGAAGGAAAACAAATTTGTTGACAGAATCAATCGGCGATACTTTAAAATTAATTGTGGAGTTTTTATTCAAAATTAATATCTTTTGCCTAACCCTTGAATCTGTAAACCCCTTTAACTGTTTCAATAATTCGACCTCTGGATTTATTTATGTATTTCATGACTGCAAAACTTGTCACAATAAAAAAGCTGAATTGATAAATGCCAGATTATTCATAACTTGATTACAAAGCTTCTTACAAAAAAACCTAACAGCCATTTGGTACTTATATTGCTGTGCTGTTTTATCTATTAAGACTATATTGAAACAGCAATATAGTGTTAGTAATGTGTTTGTATTCTCTGTTAAATTCTTTCTTATAATAAAATGACATTGATACCAGTTACATTAATACAATCTGTGTTGCATATAGACCTTGTTCATGTCATCTGGTTTTGTTCCATCTGTTACCTTTCATGTTCCGCTCTCACTTTTATGTATCAACAGCTTTTATAGCAACAACCATAGTTTATGTTTTAAGCAATGATTCAGAAACGGAATGTTCACAGGAGCACTTATTTCTGGAAGTTTTTAATATAATGTAACTTGATTATTTTCTTTAACTAACTTTAGCATTCAGCGATGGCCTTGTGCAATTCAAATTAACACAATTACACTTAAAAGTTTTTCTGTCATGAACTTCCACAAGCTGGCATATCTAACATGCTCTGTTACTTTTTTGAGCTCCTTCATAATGATATGCCAACAAACAACGAAAAGAGTCGAGGAAGTGTCACAATAATATAATTTCAGGTTCAGCACAATTTATAAAAACCAATTTATTTCTTCTGGTAACTTGTTACACATTTGTTTACCAAAGCATTCCATGAACTGTTATTAAGTGAAACAACAAATTCACTAAGTTCTTAAATATGTTATTGCCTTTCTTGGAAGTTTAAAAACGGTGTTGTAATAATCCATTTAAACCAAAAAGGCGAGTTGATTAATAGCACTACACAACACTTATAATTTACTGGAACGTGTTTTGTAGGCTTATTTTCCTCCATTATCAACCAGACATCAACTTATAAATATGTGCTTTATAAGTATGTACGTGCTATAGCCTTGATGTAGTTTTAATAGCCTAAAGTGATAACCTTTTAATTAATATTTCCCTATACTATCATTCAGTATTATATGTGAACATACTATTACTCACACACTTTATCTTGAGCACTAGCATCTAGTGCAATGAACAGTCCAAGTCAAGAACTCCTGTGCTTTGCCAAAGTAATAAATGAGAATTGTTGTCCATGCTCCACCGCTACCACTTATGCACTCTATTATGTTACTGTTCTCTCATCAAGCAAGATTAGTTTTGTTTAGCCATGTTGTTACCAACTTGTTTCCTTTATCTTTTAATCTGTTGAGTTGTATCATCAAATAATGTAACCATTTGTAATTTTATTTCTTGTGAATGCAGTTTTATTTGATGAAGTAAATTAAGAATAAGCACCTATTTTGAAAACCAAGTAGAAAAAGAAAACATATTATCAGGTTACACAGTTCGCATCCTTCTGTGTCAGAGAAACAGAGAATGCACATTTTATTTTGAAATAATGACACTCAGATAACTTACATAGTCACGCCATGTTACCTATGTTTACACAAAGATAACGCTCATTACCTTTACACTTTTAGGCAAGAAAATATTTTGAAATAGACTCAATCCTTGCTCACATTTACTACAATGTTTAATCTTCATTGTCGCTTATGACTTCTAATTGAACCCATAATAAAAGCATATTCAAATACGTGTAACTATTTCATGAAGTCGTTCTATCTCGCATGTGTATGTACAAAATGAACATTCACACTATCTTCCACTTATTGTTTTCATTGCTGTGTTCTAGTAATTACTGATAAAGTTATTTTTAAATTTCAGCCTATACAAACAAGATGTTTCCAATTGTACATCATATTTATTCTCCAGTGAGGTCTCAGGAAGTGACACAAATTTCAATATGAACAAGGCTGGTCCAGAATGTGAACGTGATATAAAATGCAACAGTCAGAAAGGTGTAGTTACTGATATATCTCTGCAACATTTAAGCACACAAAAATTGATTCATATGGGCATAAAGTCACATAAGTGTAACACTTGCAACAAGGATTTTACCCGGTTATCAGATTTGAAAAGACACAAATTAATTCATGAGGCCATAAAGCCACACAAGTGTAACATTTGTAGCAAGGCTTTTACTGATTTATCAAACTTGAAAATACACAAACTGATTCATGAGGGCATCAAGCCGCACAATTGTAACATTTGTAACAAGGCTTTTACTCAGTTATCAAGCTTGAAAAGACACAACTTGATTCATAAGGGTATAAGGCCACACAAGTGTAACATTTGCAATAAGGCTTTTACTGACTTATCAAGTTTCAAAAAACACAAATTGATTCATGATGGTATAAAGCCACACAAGTGTAACATTTGTGAAAAGCGGTTTATTCAGTTATCATATTTGGAAGGTCACAAATTGATTCATGAGGGCATAAAGCCATACAAGTGTAACCTTTGTAACAAGGCTTTTACTAAGCTATCAAATTTGAAAAATCACAAATTGATTCATGATGGTATAAAGCCACACAAGTGTGACATTTGTAACAAGGCTTTTACTAAGTCATCAAATTTGAAAAATCACAAATTGATTCATGATGGTATAAAGCCACACAAGTGTATCGTTTGTAACAAAGCCTTTACTCAGCTATCACATTTGAAAAAACATAGGTTGATTCATGACGGCATAAAGCCATGCAAATGACATTAACAAGGCTTTTACTGAGTTATCAAATTTGATAGAACATAAATTCGTTCATAAGGACTACTAGCCACAGAAGTGTATAATTGCTGACAAAGTTTTAACTCAGTTATCAGGTTTAAAATTACACATAAATTTGCCAAGACAAACAACCACAGTAGTATAACATTTCTAAGTAGGATACTCTCACATGTTAAATACCGGAGTTCGTGAAGCAGTTCTCAGTGGCACAGTCTATAATTATGTAAAGTGTTATGTAATAGAACCAGCATTCAGTAAAGACAAAGAACCACACATAAGGGCAATCAATGTAATATTTATTTTTTACTATTTAAGAAAAAAGAATTGTCATAAATCCACAAATGTGTGTGTTTACTTTGCACAATCAAATTTTATGTGGTTTAAGAGGACTATTTTGATTAGATTGTTTCCATGTGTGGTAATTTGTTCTCCCTAGATTATAGAACAAGTGTTCATTTTGTTTCTGCTCCTCATTTTGAGGACAATAGTCATAGACAATAGTCATGTGTTTTACCAGTAAATTCTAATGTTACAGGATGACACACATGAAGACGTTTATTCCACAAAACCACCAAAGTAAGTCATCTGGTTGAGTTTCTGTAGAAGAAATACTTATTTCTATTAAATTCTCATGATATTCCCATTTAGTGTTATGTATAGAAGTGTTTTTCATGCTTAATGAACATTGTAGAGTTGCTTGATTAAGTTGTATCAGCACCTATCCACACAGATATGATATTCCCGGAATATAAAAATTGAAGCCTAATACCTGAAGTATTCTTCCTATTTGTTAAATGTTTTAAAAACTGGAAACAGTCTAAATATAATTCACTCCCATCATCAGCCGCTGAGTGACTGATGCTATCCTGTTCTTCTCTCGCTCTGCTATCGTCATCCTGCTGCTATCTGGTGTTAGGGGCACAGAGCTTTAACACTTATTTAAACCTGGGATTTCGAAGTTAATTGCTTTACTTTTGTTTCTGGTTATGTATAATTTTTTCCAAATGCTCAATTCTATTGATGAATTTAAAGATTTTAGCAGTTTTATATTGAGGCCAATGTTGTGGATTTCATTCCAAAAGTGGTGTGCCACAATGGTAAAAACGGAGAGGGAACAAGGGGATAATGTGAGTCACTCAATGGTTAATGATAGGACCAAACGGTATTGGAAATCTTTCCAGTTTTTAAAACAATTTAAGTGAAGGTGAGTAAAAAAGAGACTTAAAGTGCCCTCAAACATGATATTCCCTTTTAGTATTAGATATGGCACTGTTCACTGAACATAATGAGTATAACACAGTTATTTGATCAAATTGTATCATTAACTATCACCAGACAGAAGTATGGAAAACTAACTACCACTATAGAATTTACAGTATCTACAATCGTCCAGACAATACACTAGATCTAAATTCTATTCCCATAGAACCCAAAAGTATTTTATTATGTGATTTTAATGCACACTCACCTAGGTGGGGCTACAGAGATATAAATTCAGCAGGAAGAGTCATAGAAGACCTATTAAACTCATCAACAATGGAATTAATATTTAATCCAAATCATCCACCCACTTACCTCCATTATAATGGTTCAGGTACAAATCCTGATCTTCTGATGGTGTAATCTGACATAATTGACAATACAAAAAGAGAAATAATAGAAGACCCAGGTTCAGGCCACAGAATCACCATAAACTCCATAAGAAGTCTAATAAATAAAAGTGACAAACCAAAAATTAAAACTTCTTGGAATTCTAAAAAAGCAGATTGGGCCAGTTTCCAAAATGAGATAGAAGGGAAGTGTAATATACTGTTAGAATCAGAGTACAAGTCAACAGATGAAATGAATAAAAAAATTTGTGAAATATTATTGACAGCAGCCAAAACACATATCCCCAAAGGAAAGTTAAAGAAATATAGCTACTTTTGGTCTCCATCTTTATCTAAGTTAAAACACAAAAGAAATATAGCAAGAGTCAAAGCCGAAAGAACCAAGTGTCCAGAAGATGTGCAAAACTGGAGAAGAAAAGCAGCCATTTTTAAGAAAGAATTAATTACAGCAAAGAGGGCCAGTTTCACAAATTTTGTAGAACATATGGACTATAGGAAAGATAGAAATAAAATATACAAATTCCTTAATAAAACAAATTATCAAAAAATACAACTGAACCATTAAAACATAATAACAAAAGCTTAACTACAGACAGGGAAATAGCAGAATCCCTTAACAAGTTTTATGCTCAGTCACAAAGAATACCCCAAGCATATAAAAAACAAGATAAGGCTATCCCAAAAACTATTAGAGAAACTAATAAGCTAAAAGGTATACGAAATGATATTTTTATTCAAGATTTTAACGAAACAGAACTGTATTTAGCAATAGAACAATTACAGAATAAAACATCTCCAGGACCTGACAAGATCCACCCAGAGTTTATTAAACACCTTGGCAAGAAAGGAAAAGAAATCCTACTTAAACTGTATAACACGTGTTGGAGAATGACTGTGCCTTCTGACTGGAAAAAAGCCATTATCATCCCGATTTTAAAGAAAAACAAACCTTCAAACAATATTGATAGTTTCAGACCAATATCTTTGACCAGTGTTATTGCAAAAGTGATGGAAATAATGGTGGCATCTAGACTTAACTGGTTCCTAGAATATTACAACTTAATTAATAGTTCACAGACCTGTTTCAGACAGAATCATAGTACAAGTGAAAATGTACTATTAAGCCAAGACATCAAGGAAGCTTTCTATAGAAAGGAGGATACCTTAGCAGTATTCATTGATTTTAAATCAGCATATGACTCAGTCTGGAGAAACAAATTAATTGAGAAGTTGCAATCAATAGGTGTGAAAAGTAACATGCTTAAATGGATAACTCAGTTTATTTCACAAAGATTTTGTGCCACAAAATATAATACATTTCCAAATATAAACAAACACACCGAAGACTTCCACAAGGTGCTGTTCTGAGCACAACACTCTTTAACATATATAAATGTCCTTCCATCAATAATAAAAACTTTAGAAACCAAAATTGCTTTATTTGCTGACGATGTAGTCATTTGGACTTTAGGCTCTCCAAAAAAACCTGAATTAATAAAGACAAAATAGAATCAGCCCTAAAAAAAGTACATGAATGGAGCTCCAAAAACCTCATCACTGTCAATGTGGAAAAAACAAATTATGACTTATTTACACTAAAATACAAACCAGTTAATATTAACATAAATTATAATGGTAAACCACTCAAAGCAGTTGATGATGCCAAATACTTAGGCATCACTTTCGACAGAAAGCTAAGTTGGAAAAAACATATAACAAACATCTCAGAAAAGGTTGAAAAGAAACTGCAAATCCTGAAAAGGTTAGCTCGTGCTAAATGGGGCTGCTCAAGGAGAGTCCTTAACACAACATACAAAATGTATGTTAAACCAAACCTCTTGTACTGTTCTGAAGCTTTAATAACAGCAGCAAATGCTAACATTAATAAACTTGAACAAATACAAAATCAGGCTCTTCGCCTAATTACTGGAGCAGTTAAATCCACACCTATTGATGCCATGCTTGCCTTAACACAGACCCCATAAATAATAACAAAAATAGAAGAACAAGCATTGCTCCAACACGAGAAAATGTGACGACTGCCAAACTCTAAATGGACAGAAGAGAACCTCCCCCCTTCAATCCTTAAAACTCATAGTAGTTTCCTAGAAAAAGTAACACAGATTAAATCCAAATTGAACATTCCTAACACCAGAGAAAATCTACTTATAAGAGAAAATCCATTGGAATTATTGCAACCTACCTTCAGTTTGGAATTAATAGAGGAAATAAGTAAATCAGACACACCAAAAGAAATACAAAAACTTCTAGCTCTGGAAACAATCAATACTAGGTATCCCAGAGAAGAATGGCTGCACATATATACTGATGGATCCTCCAAGGAAAACCTTACTGGAGCTGGAGTTACGTGTTCACATTGTTCCTTTTATCATTCTGTTGGCAGAGACACAACAAATTATGATGGAGAAATACATGCTATACACATTGCTCTCCGACAATTATTAAATCTTCCCTTAAATAAATTTAACAAGGCAGTAATTCTTTCAGATTCTAAAGCTGCAATTCAGGGAATATGTTCAAATAGTACAAAGAAGTCAACAAAAATTAGAGAATGCTACAAAATGTTAACACAACTCCAAAAAGTTAATAAGACTGTTCATCTCCAATGGATTCCAGCACACTGTGGAGTCATGGGGAACGAAGCTGCAGACTCACTTGCAAAGAAAGGCACAACAATAAAGCAGAAGTCTAAATTCAATTTCTCATATTCCTCAATAAAACGCTTGATCATTAAAAAAAATTCTCATTCATACCTACAAGAAATAGAAACAAATGCCAAAGATAAAAAATGGAATACACTACTTTCCAACCCATATATAATCCCCCAGAGACCAAGGAAAACAGCGGTTGCAGCCTTCCGGCTATTGGCAAATCATGACTCCTTAACAAGTCATTTCTACAGAATAGGTATCTCAGCCTCACCAATATGTGTCCTGTGTAACGATCCAGCAGAAATGAACGAAGACCACTTGAAGACCCGTGAAGCATTAAGATCAGAAGAAACTACAGTTCAAAAGTATTGGAAAGCATGAATGCTAATGGCTTCATTGCCAGATGCAAGGCACTAGAAAACAACAACTATCACCAGACACATTGTCATATTCCCCGTTAGTGTTAGATATGGAACTGCTCACGGAACACGAGTGCAACACAGTTATTTGATAAACTTGTATAAATAACTATCACTAGCCATATTGCGATATTCCGTTAGTGTTAGATATGAAACTTTAGACTGAACATAATGAGCATAACACAATTATTTGATCAAGTTGTATCAATAATGATCGCTAGACATATTGTCATATTCTCTGTTAGATATGAAACTGTTCACAGAACAGAATTAGTGTAATACAGTTCTTTGGTCAACTTGCACAAGTGATTCTCCATATATGATGTATTTTCATTTTCTTTAATTTAGTTCTTGACCGACCAACATTAATCCTTACACAGGGGAGTGATAATATGTAATAAATAACTTAAAATAACTTTTCTGAGGTTGACCCTAGGCTTCTCCAACATGAACTAATTGTGAACATATAGACCTTAGTTATAAAGGGTAACACATTTACGAATATGCATATAATACATGAATTTTTGCAAGCAAACAGAGGAATTATCCATGAATGTTTGTGATATATTTGTAAAAGTATGTAACTGAGGACTGAATTATGTGATATTACTGTCTTCTGAGTTTCTGTGTTGATCTTGTAGTAACTTCCCTTTAAGTCTGCTTGTGTGATCACTTCTAATGCCAATGCTGAATGTAGACGCTCACGGAAATATTGGTACTTTGTTGGAAAATTATCTGCAAAGGTTTCTGAAGTTTTCTCCAAATTCATAGTGAAGTTGGTCTTTCTTATCTACCAGATAACATTGGTCATTTTCCCAAGGAATTTGTTTTATATAACTCGTAGGCAATAAGTGTTTTGGTGCTTGTGCTCCGTATAAGAGCTAACATTCTGCATGTGCAGATATTTTTAGGTTCGGTCCGGCCTCAACCGAAGGACAGCCTGAGCAGAGTTTATAGTTTACCGGTGTCCTGACCTACACAGTTTTGCTGATTTTGCTTTCAACAACATTAATTTGCAGTAATGAACAATATTATCATCAGCAGCAGCGACAGCAAAAACATCAGCAGCATTATTATTATATTTCATTTATAAGCAGAATAATGTTATCGAACGTCTAGCAGACAAATAAATGTCATATTCACCAAATTGCAACAACATTGACCAAAAAAATATGATAAATTATATTGTACCTCTTAATTTTCAAGTCTGTGTCTGGCCTGAGCCAGAAAAGCATTTCCTAAACTAAGTCCAAACCAAGGTAGACCACTACTCGGAGCAGCATATGAAATAGGTGGATCTATTAATGACTCAAATAGCAGAGCTGCACATTTTAGAAAGAAGCTTTGTATGCCAGTTAATGATGGATATGGTTTGATAAATGTGGTGTTGGTAAGTCTTGCTATTTGAGAGATGTGGAGGTAATAGGACAACTTGGTGTGAATAATCCAAGAAATTGCACTGCTGTCTCTGCAGGAAGCCATACTAGTTCCTTTGTGAAAAGATGTAATATAATGGAGGTTGGCTATGAAAGTGTCGTAGTGAGAAAATATTAGTTTTGGTTTTTACAAACAAATGAACATGAACTCCTCTTTGACTTTCACAAACAGTTTTAATATTGTGGTCAGTAGAGTGTTAGGTCAATAGCTGGATGGCATGTATTTTGAGCTATTTCGTTTATTAAACAGTAGCTTCTGTAAATTACTATGGTCAAGCAAAGTGACTCATTATCAAGCAGACATTGAGAATTTCAGTTATTTGTGTTAAAGATTTCTTGGCCAGAGTGTTTCATATTGAATCATAACCAGGCAATTTCAATTTGGAATTTTGTCAATTCTTGTTGAAACGTGCCTGCGACATTTGTGTGCTTGCTCTGGAAAAGTTCATCTAAGTGTCACCGCGCCCGCCGCATCTAATTGCCAACAACAGCAGTGTCACCCATCGCATTATTGTCGGCACTACCGCAAAGGAGCCGAAGGAAAGAGATAGAGAATGGCCGCATTGTTGGGGCGCTTGCCAAATGAGAGAAAAGGATAGAGGCTACTGGAATCTTCTACTTTGTATCTCACCGCAATAAGTGAACGTTCCTGAAGCTTCCAGAATAGTGCCTGGGAGATATAAATAGCGGTAAAGTGTGAGAAGAGGCAGTCAGACGTATGTGAAGCGTTGAGTAGTCGTGCCGAGGAAGAAGGGACAGTTCTATGTGTTACGAGTCCGGAGCCGTGCTGTTGGAGAATCGGAAAAGACTTTCTTGTTGTTGCAACGAGTGTACAAAGTTACTGTTTACAGAAATAAAAGTGTTTCCTTATCTCGACTACATCTGTCTACTTTACTTCACACCCACACCACCAAAGTCACACTGGTGTCAGAAGAGGGATCCGTCGAATTGCTTCTAGTTTCGTTACATCGTCGTTAGAAGTTGCAACGTTAGAACCAAGATGGAGGGAGATTCGGAAACCAGGATGATGGCAATGATGAAAGAATTATTCGCCGAAATGAAGAGGAGAAACAACCTCGTTGCCGAGCTGAAAGAGATGAAGACGGCAAACGACAACCTCGTTGCCAAAATGAAGACCAGAAACGACAACCTCGCTGCCGAGCTGAAAGAGATGAAGACGGAAGGAGCTATCGGCGAAAATTGACGGCGAACTGATTGGCGTGACGGAAGACGTGGAAAAACTCGGCGAAAAGGTGGAAGACCTCTGCCAGCACGTGGACGTCGTGGAGGACGCCGGGGAACGTCTTGGCACCCTGGTAGTAAGAGTTGACGAGAGCGTCAAAGTACTGGATGCCAGGGGCAGACGGAATAGCGCGGAGCCGGGGAGGGAGCACCTAGTGGCCGAGGCGACAGTTGCGCCCGTTTCGGATGATATGAGGGAAGACGTGGAACAACTCGGCGAACTGATTGGCGTGACGGAAGACGTGGAACAACTCGGCGAACTGATTGGCGTGACGGAAGACGTGGAACAACTCGGCGAACTGATTGGCGTGACGGAAGGCGCGGAACAACTCGGCGAACTGATTGGCGTGACGGAAGACGTGGAACAACTCGGCGAACTGATTGGCGTGACGGAAGACGTGGAACAACTCGGCGAACTGATTGGCGTGACGGAAGACGTGGAACAACTCGGCGAACTGATTGGCGTGACGGAAGACGTGGAAGAACTCGGCGAAAAGGTGGAAGACCTCTGCCAGCATGTGGACGTCGTGGAGGACGACGGGGAACGTCTTGGCGCCCTGGTAGTAAGAGTTGACGAGAGCGTCAAAGTAAAGGATACCAGGGGCAGACGGAATAGCGCGGACCCAAGGAGGAAGCACCTAGTGGCCGAGGCGACAGTTGCGCCCGTTTCAGATAACGAAAGTGTACGTCTCGGGGAAGACAAAGGGGCATTTCACGAACGTCGTCGAGGATCCTCTGGAGGAGTGTGTCGGGTACGTAACCAACCAGGATACGACGTGGAGGACGATCAGCAGGGAAGCGCACAAGCAAACGAGCATCACGCTAGAACCGACTTGGCGTGTGACATGGGCGGACCGTCGGAGCCATCCAATCACCTGACGCATAGTGCCGTGAACGGAAGAATGGTGGACATCATCGTGGACGGCAGGCTACAGGAGAGGCCGTGCCGAGCACGAGTGAACACGAGTGCAGCGGTGGACGCGACTCGCGCGGATGTGGTGGGGTTTGTTGCCGGACCCATCGGAAGCAAGGTGGCTGCGAAGGTGCGCCAGAGAGGTCGGCGGACACGGTACCCAGTGAGCCGTTTCCAAGTGCGCAGGATGGCCCGTCAACACACCAGGAAGAAGGGCAACTGGACGAGGGACCGTCAAGACCGGCGGTACTGTTGCAGAATTTCGAAGCAGGATGGCATACGTCGTCCTACTCAGACCAAGGGACACTATCCAACAGCGATACCTAGGATCGTGCCTCCTGGAGAAGAGGTTCGATGGGATAGTCCGCCGGGGCGCAAGGGAGATGCCGCAGTGATAGTGCTGGTCGGGACGACCAGTTCTGAGGAGGGAGCAGTGTCACTGCGCCCGCCGCATCTAATTGCCGACAACAGCAGTGTCACCCATCGCATTATTGTCGGCACTACCGCAAAGGAGCCGAAGGAAAGAGATAGAGAATGGCCGCATTGTTGGGCCGCTTGCCGAAAGAGAGAGAAGGATAGAGGCTACTGGAATATTCTACTTTGTATCTCACCGCAATAAGTGAACGTTCCTGAAGCTTCCAGAATAGTGCCTGGGAGATATAAACAGCGGTAAAGTGTGAGAAGAGGCAGTCAGACGTATGTGAAGCGTTGAGTAGTCGTGCCGAGGAAGAAGGGACAGTTCTATGTGTTACGAGTTCGGAGCCGTGCTGTTGGAGAATCGGAAAAGACTTTCTTGTTGTTGCAACGAGTGTACAAAGTTACTGTTTACAGAAATAAAAGTGTTTCTTTATCTCGACTACATCTGCCTACTTTACTTTACACCCACACCACCAAAGTCACATTATATTATTTATACGTACTCAGGGGTCTCCTTCTAGGGGATATGTGAATAGCGACCACAAGGTACCCAAGCTGAGCAGAACATTACTTCCACTTACTGGTGTTTTGCTCCTCACTGTAACTTTTCTATCTGACCTTACCTTGGTCAACTCTTGTTCTCTTCCGACCCCGATGCTATTAGGGTTCCTGAGGGGTAGGGAGTCTTTAATTTTCCAACCTCTCCATTTCTCTAATTTCTCTATAAAACCTTCACCCCTAACATGCTGACCTGTCATGGCATGTATACGTCCTCTGATTGGTAATCAGGGATGTGGTCGGTGAATTTATTTTGATAATTCTCCCGGTCAGGTCGGTGAGACCCGTAAACCAACGACAGGTGCGGTCCTCCAGACATTCTGGGGGTTGTGAGCGAGCGATGTGACCGCCAAAACATAAAAATATGGTGCTCTCTAAAAAACGGTTACATTTATTGCTAAGTCTCTTCAATATTTATGCAATATGACTCGAGGGGTAAAATGTTCCGGAGTTAAAATAGTCCTCCAGTCGGATCTCCGGGCGGGGACTACTTCTCGAGAACCAAGACATTATATTAATAGATCTAACATCAGACTTCCACAATGGAATGCGGGTGGTCTCACACAAACAAAAAGAGTAGAACTGAATAAAATTGTATTTGACTATAATATCGATATATTTTTCATACAGGAAGCAAGTCTAACAAATGACCAACTTAAATACTTCAATTTTACTGGTTTTCTACTACACCTACTACCCAAAAATAGACAGATAAGTAGTGGAATATTAGTTGGAGTCAAAAAGGATATTAAACCCTCCTTTGAAATTGTTAAAGAAATGGATAACACAGATAAAAGTGAATTAATAAAGCTAAATTTTTGGGATAACAAAACACATCTACATTTATACAGTATTTACAATCCTCCCAGGAATGTACCGGATCTCTCACTTATTGACCAATTAAATAAAACAATCGTAATTGGGGATTTCAATGCTCATTCCAAAAGATGGGGTTATAAAAAGTGGATTCTACAGGGAAGATAGTGGAAGAATTTTTGAATACCACAACTTTTGAACTGATTTATAGTACAGAGGATCCCACAACCTTCATACATTACTCTGGAGCAGGCAGTAACCCAGACCTCTTGTTAGCTACAACAGATATGGTTTCAAAAATTAAAAAACAAGTTATAGAGGATCCAAGTTCTGGTCACAGAGCAGTAATTGCTGATATAAAACTAGATAATACAAATAACAGTCAATGTCACACGAATCTGTATTGGAACTTCAAAAAAGCAGATTGGATCAAATATAAAACTGAACTGGAACATAAATTTAAAGAACAATCTCACAGCTACATGACCAACCAGATCATTTGAACAAAAAATTCTGTAAAGTCATCCTAGAAACTGCAAAAAAACATATTCCTCGGGGAAGAATTAAAAATTTCAAACCCTTTTGGAACCCCCAGTTAGAAGAACTGAAAAAGCAAAGGGATATAGCTAGAAATACAGCTGAACTAACAAAAAACATATCGGACACACAAATATGGCGGAAGAAATGTGCCGCACTAAAAAAAGAAAATACTGCTAAAAAGAATTACTTTAATAATTTCTTAGAAAAAATGGATTATAGGACAGATGGTAACAAAGCTCATAAGTTCATAAAAAATGTCAAGCGTAGGAAAGAAAACAACAGCGCACCTATCATACACAACAATAAAATATTAAAAAATGATGCAGCCATAGCCGAAACATTCAATAAATATTATGCTAATTCACATAAAGTAACAAGAAATAATAAAAAGGAACGTAAAGAATTTAAGAAAGATTTGAAACAACAAAGAGAATATGATCCTAGCACTCAGTGCAATATCTTTTTTCAAAATTTTAATATGCAAGAACTGAACATTGCAATAAATAATCTAAAAAACAAAAAAGTCTCCTGGACCTGATCACATACATCCAGAGTTCATAAAAACCCTTGGAAAAACAGCAAAACAACAACTACTAAAACTCTACAATCTATCATGGAAAACCACTGTACCTGCTGAATGGCGACAGGCAATAATTGTCCCACTCTTGAAGAAAGACAAAACAGCATCAGAATTAAAAAATTATAGACCAATAGCTCTTACTAGCATAATAGCAAAAGTGATGGAAAGAATGGTGTCAAACAGGTTAAATTGGTTTCTAGAATCAAAAAATTTAATTTCCCCATGTCAAGCTGGATTTAGAGAGTTCCACTCTACAAATGAACAAGTCTTACTTCTCAGTCAAGAAACCAAAGACTCCTTCAATAGAAAAGAAGATAATTTATCAGTTTTTCTTGCTTTCCAAAGTGCATATGATTCTATATGCAGAACAAAACTACTAAAGGAAGTAAAAAAATAGGGATACATGGTCCAATGTTTTCATGGCTATGTCATTTCCTAACACAACGCTTTATTGCAACCAGATATGGAAGAAACATATCTAAACACAAACAAGTACACCGTGGCTTACCACAAGGCGCAGTGCTCAGCACAACACTTTTTAATATATTTATTAACATCTGCCACAACAAATAAAAGAATCAGGTGTGAAGTGTGCACTATTTGCTGATGACTTAGTAATGTGGACTTCAAAACCAGAAAACAAAAGTACAGAACTAGAAAACACCATGCTACAATCCTTAACCAAATTACGAGGGTGGACCAAAGAAAATTTAATGACTGTTAATACAACAAAATCAAACTACCAAATCTTTTCACTAAGAAAAAAGTCACTAAAAATAAAACTAAATTTTGAGGGTCAACAATTACCAGAAGCAGAGAAAGCAAAGTATTTAGGAGTTACATTTGATACTAAACTTATATGGACCAAACATATGGAAAATGTAATACAAAGAGTAGAGAGGCGCCTTTCACTGTTAAAACGTCTAACAGGAATGAAGTGGGGATGTTCCAGAGCAACTCTTAACACAACATACAATATATATATATATATAAAGCCATTATTTACTTACTGCAGCGAAGTTCTAGTAACAGCAAACACAAAAAAGATTCAAATCTTGCAAAACCAAAGTCTGAGATTAATTACAGGTGCTATCAAAACCACACCAATAGCAGCTATGGAAATACTAACCAACCAATGCCCCATTGAATATGAAATAGAAAAAGCGGCTCTTATTCAACACGAAAAGTTGATCAGACTCCCATTCAATACATGGCACAAGAGAAATTTTACACATACACTAAAGACTCAGGAGAGCTTTCTTTCCAAAATTCAAGACATCAAGAAGAATGTATACCTTCCTAATTCAAAGGAAAACTTCATATCTAAAGTCAATCCGACACAAACATTAGACATCACATATTATTTACACCTGACAGACGAAGTTAAGAAAAGTGATACTCCAACTAATGTTCTAAAATTATTATTGGCATTAGAGACAATCCATACTAGATTTGCAGAACACGAATGGCTCCATATTTATACTGATGGATCATTTATATCAAACCAAGATTGAACAGGTGCTGGAGTCACATGTCACCTTTTTTCCTATTACAAATCTTTTAAGTTATGGAACCAGAAACTTTGATGGGGAAATTGAAGCAATTCGAATGGCCCTACAAAATCTTTTGTACAGAATTTCACATTTTCATCAAGCAGTTATTCTCTCAGATTCCAGGGCAGCAATTATCGCAATTACTTCCAACTTGTCACCAAAAAACCAAACAATTATAGAATGTTGGAAAATCCTTACCCATCTAACAGCACTTCAAAAACGCCTAGTCTTCCAATGGATACCAGCTCACTGTGGACTGAGTGGTAATGAGAAAGCTGATTTTCTTGCAAAAAAGGGTACCGGCAATGTGCAGAAATCAATAGTTAATCTACCATTTTATGCAGATAAAAGATTAGTCAACTCTGAATTCAAAAAAATTATTGAAAAATATTACTACGAAAAATCAGAAAATAAAAGATGGGAACCACCAAACATTCAAACAGTGATTCCTGAGTATCCTCGAAAAACACCAGTTGCAACCCTCAGGTTGATTACAGGACATGATTGTCTGGCAAAACATTTAAACAGAATTGGGATATATTCTTCACCACTCTGTCCTCTATGTGATCTGCAAGAGGAAATGGATCGAGACCACCTTCAAATATGCCCGGGCACTTCTAATGCCCCATCCATCAGTGAAAAATATTGGAGAGCAAGAGGATTAATGACTTCATTGTCAGAAATCCAGCATTAGCTAACAACAACAACATATTATTTATACATGCCAACAAACTTACTGCTGGTGTTTTTAAACATGCCACCCTTATGTGGGCAATATTTGTGTGGCAGAATCCGAATTCAAAATTCCAATGTCAAGCCAAAAACGGAAACTCACATCAGAGATAAATACCCCAAAGGCGATTTACAAGTTTAAGTACTTTGAGAAGCACAATCGGTACATCTACTGCTCAACATTGCCCACACATGGCTTGTATGTTAAAACATCAGCAGTAAGTTTGTTGGCAGAAATAGATATCAATTACCGTCTAAAGGTTACTCAATCTTGGGACATAAGGTACTTATGATTCTAATTAGGGTATTTATCTGTGATATCAGATTCTCTTTATGGTCTACTGGGAAAAATACATTCTCAGTGGTTTAAGCAGCCACGCGTGGAGCAGTAGATCTGTGGCTCAGATCCCGGCTGTGGGACTGAGTTGTTCATTTTAGATTCTATAATTAATATTAGGTATCTGTTGCGTCATTGTCAAGATTGAGGCAAATGTCCATTCGTAATAAGAGGTAAGAACGTTGCACTTTTAATGGATTTTAGAGTGCCAGAGAGCGTTGTCAGTCGAAGAAACATCGTTCATTATTAGTTATATTTGTACAAATGTATGACTGATTACCTTTACACTGTTAGGTGAGAGAATGTTTTGAAGCAGATCGACTCACAATTCACTTGCACTGACTACAGTATTTTAAGTTAGTAAACTCATAGAGCTTGTAATTAAACC
The DNA here is from genome assembly GCA_030765045.1 of Tenodera sinensis. Taxonomy (NCBI): domain Eukaryota; kingdom Metazoa; phylum Arthropoda; class Insecta; order Mantodea; family Mantidae; genus Tenodera; species Tenodera sinensis. The sequence goes on from CM060961.1 coordinate 80,760,804, forward strand.
TACAAAAGCATATTCAAATATATATTTATCTGTTTCATGAAGGTATTCGGCTCTCATATGCACATAAAGATAAACATTCCTTTTACATTTATAATTTTTCCCTCCTTGTGTTCAAATAATTACTTATGTTAAAACACCCGAATGGTTTCATGAGAGCGTAAAGTCACATAAGTGTAACATTTGTAATAAGTCTTTCACTAATTTATCTGATTTGAAAAACAAATTAATTCATGAGGGCATAAAACCACACAAGTGTAACATTTATACTAAAGCTTTTACTCATTTCTCATCTTTGAAAAAACAGAATCTGATTCATGAAGGCATAATGCAGCACAAATGTAACATTTGTAACAAGAGTTTTATCCCGTTAATACATTTGAAAACAAATTATTTCATGAGGGTATAAAGCCACACAAGTGTGAGATTTGTAACAAGGCTTATAAAGCCACGTAAGTGCAAAATTTGTCACAAAGCTTTTACGAAATTATCAAGTTTCAAAAGACACAAATTGATTCACAATAGCACAGTGGTATAGTGTTTAGGAGTAGTGTACTCTGAGCTGTTGAGTTGCGGAACTCTTGAATCAGTTCTCTGACAGGTACACTTTCCTTACCTCAGAATAGTAGTAGGTGATTTTGTATTAAAAGGTTCTGTGTTAACGAGAAACCTCTATGTGTATATAAAATAATTCATGGAGAGAAGCATACATTATGGTGTATATAATTTATTATTTTGCCAGTTTTACATATGATCTGCATGCTGTATTTGATCAGATGGGAAGGGATGTGTAAAAAAAATTAAGGTGAAGGGGTAAATAATTTTCCTATATCTTGTGCAGCTGAAGTAAGCTATTTGAGGATTAATCTCTGATTTAGTATTCTACAACTAACCATCTTATGGGATGTAGGGCTCCAGATTTTGAACTGCTGTTGTGTTCATTATTTCTCATAAAAGACAAGATAAATGGTCTGTGTTCAACCTTATTAAAATGCCAATTTTGAGCCATGGTTAAAGTTTTATTGTATCTATAAGTTTGCGATGAAGTACAAGGTCTCATAGCTTGTTTTCTATTATTGCTGTGAAATTAATTTTCCTGTAGAAGACGAAAATGGGTAAGAATAATTAGCTAATGAGAAACATTCATTTGATTACACTTCAGTTTAGAGTTTTAACTTGTGTATTACATTAGAGAACCATTGCTAATACCTATGAAATACAAATGACTATAGACGTGGCAATAACAGGAATCACTAAAATCGTATTCCTTATTTAACTAAACTAATTTTTCTTTACAGTGACGGGGCAGCTACGAATACATGCTCATGGAAAATACTCATTGGTGTGTAGTACGAATTAGGTGTCTAACTGAACTGATGAGAAAATTCACGTCAATATTTCACATGTCAAGTTACGAGGCCTGGAAATAAGTAAGTGGCACACTGTTTTACCTCCGCGTAGGGATTTTTGTATGAGTTACGGTGGGCAAGATATGTAAAGGATTTTGGAGCTCTACAATTCGGGTTGCGGCATTAGTGTAGGTGCCGCAGTGATACACTAGCACTGTTGAATGTCAGTTGTCAAGTCACATCACCCTAAACGGGATATTTACCAAGTTAAAAATGGGTAAACATCGAAAATGCCCTGGGAAAAAAATGGATTGTCACTCTGGGCTACGTGAAGTTTCCGTAAAACCGACTTTGTCACATATGACTGTTGCATGGTGGATTGCAGCTTTCCGTGCAGGACGTGATAGTGTGTATCACAAACCAGATGGAGTTCGACCTGGGGCCGAAACCAGCGTCATTGAATTGTTTAAATCTGGAGCTTCATCTCCGACCAGCACTGCGCAAGGAACGTCCCAACTTCTGGTACAGAGATCTATGTATTGTTTTGCAGGAAAACACCCTTGGTCACAACGCAGTAGCTGTGTGTAACCTGTTTGACGTAGGGATGGGAGGTTCTAGAGCACCCATCCTATTCACCTTTCATGAGCCCGCGTGACTTCCATCTGTTCCCAAATACTAAGGAACTATTAGAAGGGATACGTTTCCGCACTAAAGGCCTCCTTCGAGCTATACAACGCTCTCTTGCAGACAGAGAGCGCTGATGGTATCCTACGGGTTCCCCATATCTGGCAACGGGTGCAACATGTGGCAAGAAGTGTGAAGACCTGTGGAAGCATCGTCATTGTACTATAAATTGTTGACGCAAGTTTTGTATGTTGCCACTTATTTCTTTCCAGCCTTGGATATCCTTTAAATATGTGTAAATTTCTTGCTATGTGAATATATATTTTTAAAGGTATTAAATCCAAAGCTATTCAGCGGAAGAAAACATGGCAAACATCAATCGTAAGAAAATGTTGCGAACCATAACGTAAGAGAAAAAAATGGTTGTTTGCCATGTAACCAGGAAGGCTAAATACCAGACCCTATGCACTACTAATAGAAGCGTGCGATAGACACATGTATTTAAGTGATTGCTCATAACGGATTGCACATCAGCAATCGGTAATCAAGGATTGGATTGCCCGAAGATATTCTGCGAAGCATTGCGCAAGAGAATTTACTATGCGCGATTGTACATAAAAAGTTGATCAGTATTATACGAGAAAATTTGATAAAGCTTAAGGGGTCCGTACGGAATATCGAGCTTGGAGAGCGCAAAAATTACGAAGAAAAATATTCAACGACATACCGAATAGCTTCGATAATTTATCACGATAAAAACAATAATATTAATAATAATAATGAGAATGATGATGATGATAATAATAATAGTAATAATAACAATAATAATAATAATAATAATAATAATAATAATAATAATAATAATAATAATAATAATAATAATAATAATAATAATAATAATAATAATAATAGTAATAGTAATAATAATAATAATAATAATAATAATAATAATAATAATAATAATAATAATAATAATAATAATAATAATAATAATAATAATAATAATAATAATAATAATAATAATAATAATAATAATAATAATAATAATAAGCAGCAGTAGTAGTAGTTTTTTTTTGTTTTGGTAGGGAAAAATCCCTCATGGACGCTACCTTAGTTGGACTATAACCAACTAAAAAACCCTGCCCCGTCACATGCCATTCTGGGACTGCTTGTGGCATTACTTCAGAAATGGCAGTTGTCTAATCGTTCTAAACTATTTGTAATTGTCTATCCTCGGCTTCTTTGATCTTCAATATTGATTCACATAGGGATTTTACAATGGCCCATGTTTCTCTCCTTTCCATAATCTTTTCTCCCAGATTTTCAGCTGTTAACTTGAAACCTAATTTCCGTTGGGCTTCATTTCTCTGTAAATCCCATTGTTTACAGTGGAAGATGGTGTGTTCCAAAGTGTCCACTTGTGTATAATATTTGCTTAAGTCATCTTCGGTTTTTCCCATTCCCTTAGCATAATATCTGAATCTCCCATGTCCCGTCAAGACCTGCGTCAGTAAGTAATCCAGGTGTCGATGTTTACCATTTAGCCATATATTAATGTCAGGAATGATTTTCTTTGTCCACTGCCCAACTATCGTACTCTCTTGCCATCGTCTTTGCCACTTCTCAATTATTCGCAATCTGATGTACATCTTCTCATAATTAGAGAGTGGGCCACCTGCCTCATAGTAGTAGTAGTAGTAGTAGTAGTGGTAGTCGTAGTAGTAGTAGTAGTAGTAGTAGTAGTAGTAGTAGTAGTAGTTTTTTTTATTATTATTCACATTCAGGCTATTATACAAAGAAAGGGACACAGTCGTTAGGCCATGAGAGGCTCTTCCTTGGAACCACCAAGCGGTATTACTTCGGGAAGAAATGTCTGCAAAATGGTCAGCATACTGATGTACCAGTCGTAGTAGTAGTCGTAGAGTAGTCGTAGTCGTGGTCGTAGTAGTAGTCCTAGTCGTAGTAGTAGTCGTAGTAATAGTCGTAGTAGTTGTCGTAGTAGTAGTCGTAGTAGTACTCGTAGTAGTAGTCCCAGTAGTAGTCGTAGCAGTAGTAGTAGTAGTCGTAGCAGTAGTAGTAGTCGTAGCAGTAGTAGTAGTCGTAGCAGTAGTCGTACTAATAGTAGTCGCCGTAGTAGTCGTCGTCGTAGAGGTCGTAGTAGCCCTAGTAGTAGTCGTAGTAATAGTCGTAGTAGTAGTCGTAGTAATCGTAGTAGTAGTTGTAGTAGACGTAGTAGTAGTCGTAGTAGTAGTCGTAGAGTAGTCGTAGTAGTAGTCGTAGTAATAGTCGTAGTAGTAGTTGTCGTAGTAGTAGTCGTAGTAGTAGTCCTAGTAGTTGTCGTAGTAGTAGTCGTAGCAGTAGTCGTACTAATAGTAGTCGCCGTAGCAGTCGTAGCAGTAGTCGTACTAATAGTAGTCGCCGTAGTAGTCGTCGTAGAGGTCGTAGTAGCCCTAGTAGTAGTCGTAGTAGTAGACGTAGTAGTAGTCGTCATGGTAGTCGTTGTAGTAGTCGCCATAGTAGTCGTCGTACTCCTCGTCGTATTCGTCGTTGTAGACGCCGCAGTCGTCGTAGTAGTCGTCTTTGTAGTCGTATTTAGGTAGTAGTCGTAGTAGTAGTCGTAGTAGTCGCAGTAGTAGTCGTAGTAGTAGTCGTAGTAGTCCTAGTAGTAGTCGTAGTAGTAGTCGTAGTAATAGTAGTGGCCGTAGTAGTCGTCGTCGTTGTAGACGTCGTAGTCATAGTAGCCCTAGGAGTACTCGTAGTGGTAGTCATAGTAGTAGTCGTTGTAATAGTCGTAGTAGTAGTCGTAGTAGTAGTAGACGTAGTAGTAGTCGTCATAGTAGTCGTCGTAGTAGTCGTAGTCCTCGTCGTATTCGTCGCTGTAGACGTCGTAGTCGTCGTAGTAGTAGTCGTAGTGGTAGTCGTAGTAGTCGTCGTCATAGTCCTCGTCGTAGTCGTAGTAGTAATCGTAGTGGTAGTAGTCGTCGTCGACGACTTCGCCGTAGCCATAGTCGTCCTCGTTGCCGTAGCCTTCGTCCCGTAGCGGTAGCCGTAGCCGTTGTAGCAGCAGTCGTCGTAAGAGTCGTGCTAGTAGTCGTAGTAGTAGTAGTAGTCGTCGTCGTAGCCGTCGTCGCCGTAGTCATAGCGGTAATCGTAGTCATCGTCGTAGTAGTCGTAGCCGTAGTAGTCCTGGTAGTCTGAATAAATAAATAATAATTACCATCTGAAGGTTATTTAATCCTGGGATATAAAGTACCTACAATAGTAAGTCCCCATTGGGGTAATTTGTCATCGTCGTCGCCGTCGTCACCGTAGCGGTAGCCGTAGTCTTCGTAGTAGTCGTGCTAGTCGGAGTAGTCGTCTTAGTAGTCGCAGTCGTCGCGGTCGTCGTAGTAGTAGTCGTCGCAGCCGTCGTAGCTGCGGTCGTAGTAGTAGTCGTACTAGTAGTCGTAGTAGTAGTTGTAGTAGTAGTCGTGGTAGTAGTCGCAGTAGTAGTCGTCGTAGTCTTAATAAATAAATAAATAATAATTACCATCTGAAGGTTATTTAATCCTGGGATATAAAGTACAATAGTAAATCACCATTGGGGTAATTTGTCTCTGATGTGAGACTGCCTTTGTGGTTTACCAGGAGAAATACGAACTGGTTTGAGAATTTAATGCCATTCTGGCAGTTTGTCACAATAGCTCAGTGGTAGAGCAGCCGCCCGGTAAACGGAAGGTCTGTGGTTCAAATCCCAGTTGTGGCATTGAATTTTTAAGTTCCAGTTCTACCTCTCAAACTTTGCCCACACACGGCTTGTGTGTTTAAAAACACCAACAGTAAGTTTGTTGGCATAAATAATAATTACCATCTGAAGGTTATTTAATCCTGAGATATAAAGTACTTACAATAGTAAGTCACCATTCGGGTAATTTGTCTCTGATGGGAGACTGCCTTTGTGGTTTACCAGGAGAAATACGAACTGGTTTGAGAATTTAATGCCATTCTGGCAGTTTGTCACAATAGCTCAGTTGTAGAGCAGCCGCCCGGTAAGTGGAAGGTCTGTGGTTCAAATCCCAGTTGTGGCATTGAATTTTTAAGTTCCAGTTCTACCTCTCAAACGTTGCCCACACGGCTTGTGTGTTTAAAAACAACAACAGTAAGTTTGTTGGCATAAATAAATAATAATTATCACTTATCCTATGGAAGCTTCGAGAAGGTGGGCTTGTACTCCTTACCTCCAGGCATTTAATCACTACACACTGCAATTAAAAATGGTGCTGGGATAAAAGTCATTCCACTTGTTAATACACTAAATATTGAACAATTTTTCAACGTAAAAATCCAAGGTTCCTCAAGTTTTTTTGACCAAATTGGCCAAATCTGACTATTAACTCCCATTTACACATACCAGTTTAACAGAGAACTTTGGATTCACAACACAAACTGCTTCTGCTCTAAGATGAAGAAAGACTGAAATCACTCTTCGGTAGGTTGTCATATTATGCAGTAACTTCCTCTAACGTGACATATTGGCCAGTGAATACATGCAATTAAGTTACTGACATTCGTCTTCTCGGGACAAAAGAAAATCCTCTGAAAAATACTTTATTTGGATAATTCATTCTAGCCAAGATTCGACCTTGTGGCCTCTTGGATGTGAGACAGACACAGAGGGGGGGAGTACTTTGCAAAAGTCTGGAGCACTAGCAGCTACAATTAAATTCTTTATTACAAATAATTTTGTTCCATCAGGTACAGAAGTTAGTGAGGCTATTTCTCCTTTCATAGTGCTTTTGACACTTACCACATTATGTAGGAGTACACAGGATACATTTTCCTCATATTCATTTTGAAGAACTACTTCTGCATTGTGAATCTCATCAGAACCAGAATTTAGAAATATTGGAATAAGAACTTTGAAGACATGGTGATCCTGATAGACACCTACAAATCTTTTCAACTGGGCTACAGGTCCAAATATCCTTGTTGTCGACGGGCCCTTAAACCCCATCTACCGACTGAAGTGGGTTACAATACTGTCCATACAACCATTAAAAACAATGGTGTGAAATATATATTTTGATCTATTAGCCACTTACCCTTACATAAGTTATAAAAATGTATTCCCACATTTCCAACTCTTTTAGGTTAAAACTGTGTTCAAATGCCCCATTTCTATGACAAGGTTGGAGCTGATGAAACTGGTTCTTCAAAATTATTTGATAAAAAGATAATTTATCACCTGCTTTCTGAACAAGAGAACATGCCTTAGCAAGCTCTGCCCTTTCCAGATTCAGAATTGCACATGCTAAATTAGTATATTCTAGAATATTTGATTGTATCACAATGTGAAACGGAATTCAAAGTAAGGCTAGAGATTTCTTCTGGGCTTAATGAATTAAAATTACTCTAATTGGTTTATCAAACCAAGTGCGTATTCTTTCTTCCTACCTATCAATATTATTTTGGACAGAAACTAACGTATAAAAACAGATTAAAAGCTCTGATCATTTAGTAATATGATTGAAAAAAGATATTTTCTTCATGTGTCATAAAAGGACATAACTTCTTGAATTCCACTTGCAGCATTGTTAAACACTGTCTAACTTACACATTCTACAATGCATGCATTGTGTACTTCTTTCTTTCCTAAATGATGGTTTCAACATTTAATACTTTACATCACTATAGACTTCGTCATTGAACACTGATTAATGGATTTTTGGATTTAACAATTGAGTATCCTACACACAAATATTATACTACTCACTCTATTTGTCCTGGTGAATTAATAAGTGTCTTTTCAGATATGATAATTGAGCAAAGGCCTTGTTACACATGTCACACTTGTGTGACTTGCTGCCTTCATGAATCAGTTTGTGTGTTTTCAAATGTGATAACTGACCAAAAGCCTTGTTACAAATGTTACACTTGTGCAATTTTATACCCTCATGGCTCAACTTGTGTGTGTTCAAATGTGATGAATGGGTAAAAGCCTTGTTGCAAATGTTACACCTGTGTGGCTTTATCCCCTCATGAATCAATTTATGTCTTTTCAAATTTGATAACTCAGTAAAAGTCTTGTTGCAAATGTTACACTCATGAGGCTTTATCCCCTCATGAATCAACTTGTGTGTTTTCAAACTCGATAACTGAGTAAAGGCCTTATTACAAATGTTACACCCATGTGGCTTTATGCCCAGATGAATCAATTTGTGTTTTTTCAAGTCTGATAACCGGGTAAAAGCCTTGTTACAAATGTAACACTGGTGTGGTTTTATACCTTCATGGCTCAGTTTGTGTCTGTTCAAATCTGATAAATAAGTAAAACCCTTATTACAAATGCTACACTTGCGTGTCTTTATACTCTTAGGACCCAACTGCTCTGTTTCCAAGCATTGCAAAGATGAATCAGTAGCCTGACTTTCACGTTCTAGACCATCCATCTTCATATTGGAACTTATGTCATTTCCTAAATGTTCACTGGAGAATAAATGTCTACAACTGGAAACATCTTGTTTGTATAAACTGAAATATAAAGATAGCACTATGAGTAATTACTAGAACCCAGCAATGAAAACAATAACAAGTGGAAGATAATGTGAATGTTCATTTTACACATACACATGAGAGATAGAAGGGCTTAATGAAAGAGGGTTACAAGTATTTAAATATGCGGTTATTATAGGTTTAATTACAAATTATATTGGATTACTAATTTTATACATTGTGGTAAATGTGAGTATTGAGTCTGTCGGTTTCAAAAGGTTTCTTTGCCTAAAAGCACAATCAATTTATGTGAAAATATAGATCATGTGGAATGATTATGTAACCAGTTATCTGATATTCTATATTCATTATTCTATATAATGCAATATATGTGCATTTTCCATTTCCCTGATACCGAAGGATGTAAGGATGGAACCGGCAATTTTCATTTTTCTTTTAATATATTTTCAACATTCTGTTAACTCTTAATGAGAGGACAGGAATAAATAGTTCAGAGATCTATATGGGATGAACTTGCTATGTATACTAGGTAAAATCTACACAGGAATGCTAGATGACAGGTTATAAAAAATAAAAGCTGGAAAAAGAGAGATTTTCAGGATTCCAAGCAGTCTTCAGAAAGGAGAAACATAACATAGATAACATCATAGATCATAAAATCAATTCATAAATAATTGGGTGAAAAGGGGGATTAATATATGTCCTATATGCACAATGATGTGGCATTCTACACAACAGGGATGTTAGCCTGGAAAATAAGACTGAATTATAATGTAACGTAACCCCTGGCATAGCCCGTGCTACTGTCTGACCATTACATCAGGAGTGGGGTGGAACGTGGTCAGCACACTGTCTCTCCTAGTCAATTATGCAGGCATCTCGACAAAGAATAATTCAAAACAGACATTTAGAGACTATGCTTCAGTTATCTTCTGTAAGTTGTGAATATTTCCAAAGACAGACCAAGGTTTTATTCACATCTTTAGCATTACCACATTCCTTATTAACATAAAAATAAATCTGAGTTTCTGCATTTATACAAAACCAACTCCTATGTGTATTTACACATAAACAATTGTAAACCTTACCCACATAAATATGCTTTTTCTAATACTTTAGTCTATACATTAATAAATACACTGCCTAATAAGGAAGAATTAAATTAGAGAATGTTGTTGTTAGCTAATGCTGGATTTCTGACAATGAAGTCATTAATCCTCTTGCTCTCCAATATTTTTCACTGATGATATTGAAGAGAGCAATAGCAGTAATAGTAACCGCTTTTTAGAGAGCACCATATTTTTATGTTTTGGCGGTCACATTAGCTCATGTTTATACTACAGATTTTGCACACAGATATATACAGAAATTTCAATACCAAAGGAACATAAAAGAAGTTTCTACCTTCAAGAAAATAAAAGATGACTGTCTTTAAACAGTTTGTTTACCGCCCTTGTCGTCGTAAAAAAAATGATGAACATGAAATAACATGGAATTACCTTGCTTCCTCTCAACAAATAATTTACATAAACAGTTCACAAATCTTTTCTAAACAGGATAACACTTCAAAGTATACCAAATCTAGCATTTATAAACTTAGATGCTTGTATTGTTGCAGGCTTTACATAGTTTAAAGTAAATACTATTTGCCAACTACAATAAGAGAACATTTTAGAAATACGGAATATAGACAGATTAATAAATCTGCTAAGAGAGATTCTTACTGGTCATTCATGAAAAAGGTCCACAGGTTAAATCATTAACACAATTAAATGAACCCATAGATTGAATGGCTTGTTGTTGTTAGCTAATGCTGGATTTCTGACAATGAAGTCATTAATCCTCTTGCTTTCCAATATTTTTCACTGATGATATTGAAGAGAGCAATAGCAGTAATAGTAACCGCTTTTTAGAGAGCACCATATTTTTATGTTTTGGCGGTCACATTGCTCTCTCACAAACCCCAGAATGTCTGGAGGACCACACCTGTATTTGGTTTAGGGGTCTCACCGACCTGACCGGGAGAGTTATCAAAATAAATTCACCGACCATATCCTCTGATTACCAATCAGAGGACATACAACATGCAATGACAGGTCAGCATGTTAGGGGTTAAGATTTTATAGAGAAATTAGAGAAATGGAGAGGTTGGAAAAATAAAAACTCCCTAGCCCTCGGGAACCCTAATAGCATCGGGGTCGGAAGAGAACAAGAGATGACCAAGGTAACGTCAGATAGAAAAGTTACAGCGAGGAGCAAAACACCAGTAAGTGGAAGCAATGATCTGCTCAGCTTGGGTACCTTGTGGTCGCTATTCACATATCCCCTAGACGGAGACCCCTGAGTCTGTGCACATAATGTAAAAGCATAGGTTTTTAACCCCTATAAAAAAACATTTGTATTTGAAGATATAGTATTACTGATACTTTGTAATTATAATACAAAATATAGGCACAACATAAAAAGAGCTACAAATAAGGGTCAACTAGGGCTATGCATTATTTTGTCTACATAGCGAGCATCCAGGCCAGCACTGCAACCTTTGTCCTGTTCTGCCTGGTGATGAAGAAGAAATAAACATATTACTGTATCAGTTAATGCCTTCAGAGCTATGACACTTCAGATGCCAGGTACAGTAAACAAAATACTGTACTTGTTTTACAAGGTGAAAAATCAACAAACTGTGCCTATTGAAGGTAAAAATCATTTCTTTGTTCTAAATGGGAATATAGATGCTGGATATTCATAAAGTTCAAAAGTGGAAAATAAAAAGCTATCTGACACAATAAAGAAGGCTGCTACAAAGAAACTGAAACTACAGATTTATGCAGACAACCATGGATGTAATATCACAGGGAACTTACATGTAACTTTGGACAACATGGAAATGTATGGGAACATCAAACCTGGAGCAAGAGTAGAGGTAGCAGATGACACTGTTCAAGAAAGTGAAAAATTAAATTGCTATGACTTTGTAGTGATATTCGTTGGTAGAAAGGATGTCTCCAAAGATGAAGGTGAAATATTTAGTTGTACCAGTAAAAAGTGCCACCCAGATTAACTCATATAAATGTAATTATTGTCAACATACATCAATGGCATGACTTGATAACATCTTGAGTAAACCGTGTAGTGATATGATGTAATGAAGAACTAAAGAAAGTTAGTACAATTGGTGCCAATAGGTTAAACACAGTATAATACCATGCATGTCCTTCACTTAAATGTGGGAAGAAGAAATTATGGGGGAAATAATTAAAATTATGAATAGGAAGGTTATTATATGCAAGAAACTATTGTATTGCCCTATCACAACTAGGAAAACTAAACATGATACCAGTTGAAGTTATAAATGAAAAGCAGGTATGAGATAGCATATGAAAGTGCCAAAACCACTGCAACATTGGGTATAGCACTTTCAAAAGAGATCTCTACTAACAGCAATAAGACGGGTTAACAACTCAAAAACACATGGTTAGCATCAGTAAATGGAAAAAAAGTGCAAGAACTATTGAAAGAACCAAATCATGTAAAAGACACATTATATATATGCAGTGGCGAAGCATGAAGTAAGTAAAAGTGTAGACAGATTCATCTGGGTCTCATCCCTCATCCTTCACCATCGACTCGCTTCGGAATAAACTAGCTTTTTCTTTCCTATAATGTGACTGCTTGTGAAAATATATTTCTTTTGATGAATAGAACCATGTAATGAATTTTCAAACAATGCCCTTTCTTTTGCTTCAGTAGTTGGTAATACCATATGAAAAAAAGTCACATAGTATCTGTAATGATTGGGTCCATAATAAACAAAGTAACACTGACAATGTGAATTCATGATTCAGGAAACTTTGGTCTGTCTTTTTCATATTCACAACTTACAAAAGACAGGTAAAGCTTAGTCTCTATATATTACATCGTTTCACTGTCAGTAGCTTCAGTTTTTAAACTCATTTCAGTATCTGTCCCAAAAGATTCTGAAGATGGTTCTCTTGTACAACAGTGGTCGCTGGCAGATAGCCATTACAAATAGAGAAACTGTGCCCCAGCAGCTATACACATACTGCCACAGTTTGCAACGATGTGTTAAATGGCACACAGGCGATAGAGATATTATGCGCCATGACAGAGCAACACCACCGCCTGCTTGACTATCAGATGTAGCCTCACATTTAAATGCTAAAACACCACAAAGGCTTAAAACCTGATTTGGCTGCAAATGAGTTTCTTGTAGATAGATGATTTAAAGTGATCACTGGGAAAAAAAATGTTGTATGTCCAGATTACATTCCTGAAACCCATTAACATTCCACTGAACACTGCCACTGTCTGAATGGCTAAAGATGTATTTGCTGGAGCAAATGTGGTACAATACAATGGAGAGGCACTCACTGACAAGTCAGTCTGTGTCAAAGCATTGGCAATGGGGACGTGTTGTATGCCAATGGTATTTAAAGTACAGCAGTCTGCTGATGAATAACATTGATGGTAGTAGGTTTGAGTTGTACAAACCCTGAGAAAGGACTGTCGAGATAGAAAAGATCCCTGCAGGTGAGACAGCAATTAATAAACCTAAAACTTTATGAACTAATAATCACAATAACCCTAGAAGATCAACGGGATGAATAGTAGCAACCAAAGCAGCTACTCGTGGTACATTTAATAGTCGTGGAGGGGGTGAAAAGGCAGTGGGGGACTCGGGACCCTCGGCACATCAAACTTAATTTGGGTTAATTTTGAATCAAAATTATTTGAGTATCCAAATTTTAGCATGAAAAGAAAAACTAATAGGTTAAAAAACAAGTTAAATACATTATGCCAAAAACAACAGAAATAGAATATAAATGAACCAAATAATCAAACAAATAATGTAATTAATTTATCAAATTGTAACTTTAACGAGAAAGAAATACATTTTCTAAACAAAGGTATGAAATTATTATTTATTTATGCCAACAAACTTACTGTTGGTGTTTTTAAACACACAAGCCGTGTGTGGGCAAAGTTTAAGAGATAGAACTGGAACTTAAAAATTCAATGCCACAACTGGGATTTGAACCACAGACCTTCCGCTTGCCGGGCGGACGCTCTAACCACTGAGCTATTGTGACAAACTGCCAGAATGGCATTAAATTCTCAAGCCAGTTCGTATTTCTCCTGGTAAACCACAAAGGCAGTCTCACATCAGAAAAAATTACCCCAATGGTGACTTACTATTGTAAGTACTTTATATCCCAGGATTAAATAACCTTCACATGGTAATTATTATTTATTTATACCCACAAATAAATAAATAAATAATAATTACCATGTGAAGGTTATTTAATCCTGGGATATAAAGTACTTACAATAGTAAGTCACCATTGGGGTAATTGTTTCTGATGTGAGACTGCCTTTGTGGTTTACCAGGAGAAATACGAACTGGCTTGAGAATTTAATGCCATTCTGGCAGTTTGTCACAATAGCTCAGTGGTTAGAGCGTCCACCCGGCAAGCAGAAGGTCTGTGGTTCAAATCCCAGTTGTGACATTGAATTTTTAAGTTCCAGTTCTACCTCTTAAAGGTATGAAAACTTGTGTAAGTTTTTCAAAAAACACAGATGATTTTGTTGCAGATATTGAAATTGCCAGTCAAGATTTAAATGACATTAATAAATCTTTGATTAAAATGAAATGCACTAAAATTTTGAAAGATATAAATAAAAATCATCCTATAAGTAATTATAATAATCAGATTATTAAATCATTGAAAGAAAAGGATGTAATTTATACTAAAGCAGACAAAGGCAACAAAATTGTAATTTTAGATCAATCTGATTATATTGATGGAGTAGAACTTTTGCTTGAAAGTAAAGATTATTTAAAAATTGATAATGATCCTTTAAAATTATGTATTTCAACTTTTAATAAAACTCTCAACGAAGTGAAAATGATACCTAAAACAGACAAAAGTATTTTAAAAGTCAATAATCCTGTTTTACCCAGGTTGTATGCACTTCCAAAAATACATAAACCAGGAAATAAAGTGAGACCCATTATAAACTCTATAAATTCACCTACATATAATTTAGCTAAATGGTTAACTAAAAAATTTAGTACTTTTGAAACATTTGAGAGTTTAAGTATTAAAAATTCTTTTGAACTAGTAAAAAAGATTAATAACCTAATATCTGATAATGATAAACTCGTGTCTTTTGATGTAATTGCTTTGTTTCCTAGCATTCCTAGAAAGAAACTTTTGATTTTTTTAAAAAATTGTTAAATTCTTTAGAACTAGACAATGACTTAATAGATGATTTTGTAAAACTTACAAATCTTTGTTTAGATCAAAATTTCTTTAGTTTTAATGGTAATTTTTTTCAAAAAACTTCTGGCTTGGCAATGGGTAGTCCACTTTCGCCATTTCTTGCTAATCTTTTCATGAGTTTTTTTGAAACTCAAATTACAAAATCATTCCCTTTAATTTTTAAAATATAGTATAGATATGTGGATGACATTTTTGCTGTTGTCCCTAAAAAACAGATAAATGATGCTTTAAAACTTTTAAATTTACAAGATAAAGCTATACAATTCACTTTGGAAACTGAGAATAATGGATTCCTTTCATTTCTGGACTTAAAAATTAAAAGACATAGCAATAAATTTAAATTTGGTATTTACAAAAAATCTACTCACACTGATAATTACATAAAATATAAAAGTTTTAATCCTTTTGCACATAAATTTGCTGTTTTTAATAGTTTAATTTATAGGTTAATAAATATACCCCTTAATAAAGATGAATTTGACATAGAATATAAACACATTATTAACATTGCAGTAATTAATGGTTTTAATACAGATTTTATATATAAAAGGATAGAGGAATTTAAGTATCAAAAAGCTGTCAAAGAAGTTTCAACCCTTAAAAAAATAAAAGATAATTGTATTTTTAAAAAGTTTACTTACCATCCATGGGCTAATAAAAAATTTACAAGGATTTTTAAAGAATATGGAATAAATTTGGTCCCTCAAAATAAATTTAATATACAAATGATTATTTATTTATGCCAACAAACTTACTGTTGGTGTTTTTAAACACACAAGCTGTGCGTGGGCAAAGTTTAAGAAACTTACTGTTGGTGTTTTTAAACACACAAGCCGTGTGCGGGCAAAGTTTAAGAAAACTTACTGTTGGTGTTTTTAAACACACAAACCGTGTTGGCAAAGTTTAAGAAAACTTACTGTTGGTGTTTTTAAACACACAAGCCGTGTGTGGGCAAAGTTTAAGAAAACTTACTGTTGGTGTTTTTAAACACACAAGCCGTGTGTGGGCAAAGTTTAAGAAAAACTTACTGTTGGTGTTTTTAAACACACAAGCTGTGTGTGGGCAAAGTTTAAGAAAAAACTTACTGTTGGTGTTTTTAAACACACAAGCCGTGTGTGGGCAAAGTTTAAGAAAAACTTACTGTTGGTGTTTTTAAACACACAAGCCGTGTGTGGGCAAAGTTTGTCACAATAGCTCAGTGGTTAGAGCGTCCGCCCGGCAAGCGGAAGGTCTGTGGTTCAAATCCCAGTTGTGGCATTGAATTTTTAAGTTCCAGTTCTACCTCTTAACATACAAAATTTACTTAATTTTTCAAAAAAGGATAAAATACCAAATTATGAAAAATCTGGCATTTATCAATTTAGCTGTTTAGATTGTGATAAAGTTTATATTGGTAAAACTAAACGTCATCTAGAAACCAGAATATAAGAACATTTTAGAAATATTAAATATAAACAAACTGATAAATCAGCTGTGGCAGATCATTTTTGGTCATTTAATCATGAAATTAATCCAGAAGTTAAATTATTAAAACAATTAAGTAATCCTATAGATTTAATGGTTTGGGAACAAATTTTTATTCTAAAAAACAAGAACCGTGTCATGAACTTTGAATTACCATCTATAGATTGTATTTATAAATTTTTGTTTTCAGAGATTGGTAAATAAAAATTGAATAAGAGTAATTGTTTTTCAGAAAAAATAAAAGATTGTGGCTTGGCAATGAGTTTGTTTATATGGCTTTGAGAATGAGCTGGACACAGCTTGAAACCCAGGGTCAGCAAATCATACTAAGACAAGTGAAGTTTTTAGTTTCTAATTTGTTCTTACTTTAGAACCCCTATCTATGGTTTTAGGTTCCTAAGGGAACCTTATGAACAGCTTAGATTAAAAGATTAAAGAATTTGTTTCAAAATTCACAGTTTTTCTTAGAATTGATTACAGCACGTAAATTTAACTCATTCCAGTTGCATTTTCTATGTAGTTCGCCCATCAATGTAGATTTTCAATTACGTAGCACAAATTAAAGGGAAAACTAACTTTTGAAGAATAAGCAATTACACACTAGAATCAGAAGATATTATAGATGAAGTACACAAATATCTATGTTATTATAAATGGCATGACATTTTTAAAGGCACTAAGTGAATTCTAACTTAAAGTGAAACAAGTTAAAATCTGATTAGTTATGCTATTGTGTGTGTGTGTGATGTTAACATTTGACAATATAAGCACATATTCATGTATGTGGCTTTCATGTAACTGTTTTCTTAACGGGCACCAGTTTTACAATGTGGCAGTTACATCACCCGACTTAAACCCCCATTTTGCAAGGGGGACCACACCTATCCTTGGTCAACGGGTGCATCGGACCTAGCCGGGAGGACTAAATAGATGATATTTAGATCCACCGACCTTCCCCTCATGTGCCTCTGAGGGACGCTGTTGTGCTGTGATAGGCCAGCACATATGTAAATGACATTTCCTCCATTTTAGATGAAACAGTTATACCGCTGTGATTCATACCTACAAGAAATAGAAACAAATGCCAAAGATAAAAAATGGATTACACTACTTTCCAATCCAGATATAATCCCCCAGAGACCAAGGAAAACAGCGGTTGCAGCCTTCCGACTATTGACAAATCACGACTGCTTAGCAAGTCATCTCTACAGAATAGGTATCTCAGCTTCACCAATATGTGTCCTGTGTAACGATCCAGCAGAAATGAATGAAGAACACTTGAAGACCTGTGAAGCATTAAGATCAGAAGAAACTACAGTTCAAAAGTATTGGAAGGCACGAATGCTAATGGCTTCATTGCCAGATGCAAGGCACTAGAAAACAACAACAACAACAACAACAACAATATAATCACTCGCTAAAACTGCTTCACTTCAAGACTGAATCTGACACGATGTACACCCGACTGTTTCTGTCAATACATACAGTTCTTACCACAATGACAGTATACACACGCACATGCACTGCTAACCGCTGTCCCATACGAACCGACAACTATTCTTCCCTTTCTGTCTCATGCATTTTGTATGCTAAGACTTTGTTAGTTTATCAGTTGAGCAACTTTCATGAACTTTATTCGGAATGAATGAAGTCCACTGTTCATTATAATCACATTACACTTGTAACAACAACAGCGAATATCACAATGTGTCTGATGATGATTACTTATGCAACTTGATCAAATAACTGTTATACACATGTTTAGTGAACAGCTCCATATCTAACAGGGAATATGACAATGTGTCTGGTGATAGTTACTTATACAACTTGGTCAAATAACTGTGTTGTATCCATTAAGTTCAGTGAAACGTTTCATACCTAAAACTAACAGGGAATGTCAATGTGTCTGGCATAGTTAATGATACAATTTAATCAATCTGCGTTATACTTATTATGTTCAGTGAATAGTACCATATTGAACACTAACAGGGAATATGACAATATCTCATGATAGTTACTTAAAAACTTGATCAAATAACTATTATACTCATTATGTTCAGGGAACACTTCCATATCTCACACTAACTGGAAATATAACAATGTTATTGTCCGGTTGATAATGGAGGAAAGTTACCTTCGAAACGCGTCCCGGAAAAATATGTTGTAAGTGTTGTTCAGTGTTATTAATTAACTCACCTTTTAAATTAAATTAATTACAACAACACTGTTTTCAAACTTCTATGAAAGGAACAATAACAATGTGTCTGGTTATGGTTATTTAACTTAATCAGGTAATTTCACAGTGATCATCAGGAATGAAAAACAGTTCTAAACTTATCACTAAAAGGGAATATGAGGAAAATAAGGAACAGGGAGTCTTGTTTAAAATCACCTGACTTACCCTGGTGGTTTTGTGGCATAGAAGTCTTCATGTGTTTCATCCTGTAACATGAAAATTCACTTGTAAAACACAAGATCTGCTTTAACCCTATGACACTTATCTTCAAAAAGAGGGGCAGAAACAAAATGGACACTTTTATATGATCTACACAGATGAAATTACCTGACATAAAAACCATGTGGTCATGATAAATAACTTCTCCCATTAGAAGAGTTAAACAATCTTATACTGTGAATTTCCAAAGATCTTGTTTGTAAATAGCTACATATAGGTATTATATTCATTGTTTTTATCATTAATTGGGTAAGTATATCTTTAAATTTGTTGTTGTTGTTAGCTAATGCTGGATTTCTGACAATGAAGTCATTAATCCTCTTGCTCTCCAATATTTTTCACTGATGGCTGGGGCATTAGAAGTGGCCGGGCATATTTGAAGGTGGTCTCGATCCATTTCCTCTTGCAGATCACATAGAGGACAGAGTGGTGAAGAATATATCCCAATTCTGGTTAAATGTTTTGCCAGACAATCATGTCCTGTAATCAACCTGAAGGTTGCAACTGCTGTTTTTCGAGGATACTCAGGAATTACTGTTTGAATGTTTTCTACTTCCCATCTTTTATTTTTTGATTTTTCATAGTAATATTTTTCAATAATTTTTTTGAATTCAGAGTTGACTAACCTTTCAGCTGCATAAAATGGTAGATTAACTATAGATTTCTGAACATTGCCGGTACCCTTTTTTGCAAGGAAATCAGCTTTCTCAATACCACTCAGTCCACAGTGAGCTGGTATCCATTGGAAGACTAGGTGTTTTTGAAGTGCTGTTCGATGGGTAAGGATTTTCCAACATTCTATAATTGTTTGGTTTTTTGGTGATAACTTGGAAGTAATTGCTATAATTGCTGCCCTGGAATCTGAGAGAATAACTGCTTGCTGAAAATGTGAAATTCTGTACAAAAGATTTTGTAGGGCCATTTGAATTGCTTCAATTTCTCCATCAAAGTTTGTAGTTCCATAACTTAAAGATTTGTAATAGGAAAAGAGGTGACAGGTGACTCCAGCACCTGCTCCATCTTGGTTTGATATCAATGATCCATCAGTATAAATATGGAGCCATTCGTGTTCTGGAAATCCAGTATGGATTGTCTCTAATGCCAATAATTTTAGAACACTAGTTGGAGTAGCTCTTTTCTTAACTTCTTCTGTCAGATGTAAATAATATGTGATGCCTAATGTTTGTGTCGGATTGACTTTAGATATGAAGTTTTCCTTTGAATTAGGAAGGTATACATTCTTCTTGATGTCTTGAATTTTGGAAAGAAAGCTCTCCTGAGTCTTTAGTGTATATGTAAAATTGCTCTTGTGCCATGTATTGAATGGGAGTCTGGTCAACTTTTCGTGTTGAATAAGAGCCGCTTTTTCTATTTCATATTCAATGGGGCATTGTTAAGTCTTGGTAACAGTGCCTGTGGTTACGTCAGATTTGGGCTAACTTGGGCCATGCAAAGCACTTTAGGACAAATCATACAATATAAACCTAAATCCCTAACCTAAGGTTAAGTTATTTACTGATAGTGTTTCAAGTGTCTGTTCTATGCAGAACGAATTTGTTGATGCCTTTAAACCAATCTATCCAAGCTATCTTCTATCCACTTGCCTGATATGTTTCTCTACAGTCATGGAAGATTCTCAGCAATTATTTTGTTAAACTATATTTTCCTATAGTTGTACATGTAACAAAAAGAACATTAAGTGCTTATCTGGAAACCCATGACAATGCCTGTGCATAACATCATAAACCCTCTGGTATAACGGTTCCATTATTTATAAGTGATTTTGAATGATCTCATTGTCTTTCATAAATTGCACTGTTACAATAATAGGCATTTTTACTTTATGTGCATAAGAATAACTATGTATTGTTATATTTGAACTGAATTGCTTGATGTACAGCAAGACAACAAGCTAAGCATGAAAAGTTGTAGTTTGCACACCAGCTCGTCCCTTGACATGTGGTTTTGTTTACAACTCCTTTGAAGTTAAAGGGAATCCCCTGTTAGTTTTTTTAATATACATTTGTCCGTCTTAATTCCCTCACACACTTTAGAAGAGAGTATGTAATAAATAAGTCAAGTGTACAGTAATTGTATATGGTACAGAGTGGCGGTTAAACAAAGATGGGCTTAAAACTAAAATGGCTTGGATTTAGAATAGCCTACTATATTTCAAGAGTGAAGTACACAAAGGAAGGTTTAAAGTTTAAAGTGAGTCACGTAAAAACAGAATTGGTAGGGAACATATATCATTTTAATGATATACAACTCCCACAGGGAATTTTGAAGGATTTATAAATAGATTCACAGGTACATCTCATACATTTACATTCAAGTGCTAAAAAAACAGTTTGTGCACATTTTAAGGTGAACACTTAACATTGATAAAATTAAGACTATCCCCTTCTACCTGCTACACAGGGAATATGTGATTCACTTTCTGACCACAATTCATATGAACTGCAACAGATATAGATAGTATTTTTCTAGACACAGAAAAAGTTCCATATCATAATTAACGTCCTATTCTAAATGGCATGTGAAGTCATGATTATGAGCTATTGTAGGTAAGAAACAGGCTGACAATGTGACAAGTAAATTACAACAAAAATTATTATACCGCTCGCAAAAGTTAAAAGCATGTGAACGCTGGCCAATGCTCAAGCAGAGCGATGTTGCCAAGTGTAGTACGTGCACCGGCAGAGGTTCTGTACATAACAGTGTGTGAGATGCATTCGGCAGCACTGGTAGGAGGGGCAAGCGTAGGATTTGCTGGAGTCTGAGGTACGCCCCGCCTCCATATGCCTTTAAGTTTTGCGAAGGTTATAGTGTTCAGTATACCTATAAACTTAAATTGGTGTTCAAGAATGAAAAGTAGACTTATGTCTATCTGAACACCCAAGTAAACAAATTTACTAATGAAGAAAAGAAAGAAAAATAAAACTGATGCATTTTTCTGCAGAACTTACCTTAAGGCCATCATTAATACATGAAGTTTCACTTTTCAGCCAGCAATATTCTTCTTTAATATGCATCTTGGTTTCTATTTCATTTTCTTTGATAAGTTCATTAAATCCCAATAGATGATGTTCTTCATGCTCTGAACATGTAGAATCTTCAACTTCTGCCTTAATATCACTGCTACTTGTAACAGTTTCAATCTTAAATTTCTTTATAAGGTCTTTGGTATCTCCCTCATTCTCTGAACACAGGTCCAGGAAACAAGATTCTTCTTTGATATCCATTTTACTATAGTTTCTGTATGTGAACAGTTATGCTCTTAAACTTCATTAGTAAGTCTGGAAAATAAAACACATTATTAGTAATACACCCAAGAGTTTTCTCTCAGATAACTGAAACTACATTACATTTCAACAGACAGCACAAAGCAGTACAAAGTTATGAAGGTAATTTTTAACATACAAAGATCCATAGCTTCCTTACTTATGGATATGTTAATCTGGATCTAATGTGTATTATTGTAGTAAAACATACTTTGAATTACAGAGGCTGCTTCAAAATGAGATTTTATTTTTTATTTATTCAGTTCAGTACAGTGAAATACACAATTGAACCATGTCATGAGTCAATGTATAACATGATATAAAAAGGTACCCTATAAGGGTTCATGTCATGAGAAACATAAATGGAAAAGAATTTAGTGATTACATTATTGGATTAGTAGTTTTAAGGCTTTGTAATATCAATTACACTTACGCTAAATTACAAACCATACGTAAAATGAAATAGCAACTCAAACTGTTTATCCTACAAATGTTCAATGTGAACCCCTACAAATGTTCAATGTGAACACCATTTGTCAGACAGCACACATCCAATTGATTGGCGAGTTCTTCCCAAACCTTGATCAGTGTGTCTGGAGTAATTGTTTCAACACCTGCTTGAATCTTGTTTCTTAATTTGGGTTTGTCAGCTGCTAGCAGAGACACATACTCATGATCCTTTATGAACCGTCAAAGATAAAAGATGCATGGCCTCATGTTGGATGAATGTGAAGACCATGCAAAATAAGCTGTCATTTGGCCCCTTAGGGCTATTCCAGTGGTTGGGTACAATGTCATTTAACCAATTACATACATGCTAGTGAGGTGGCACAATTGTTGCTGTCAAATAAAGTTGTGTGGCTCAGCTTCTTCAAATTGAGGAAAGAACCATAGTGGTAGCATATCAAGGTAAGAAACAACAGTTACAGTGGCTTCACTGAAAGTGAATGGTACCATCTTCCTGCCAAGTAAAAGTTCCCTGGTTCAGTTTCTTCCAATTGATGAAACATACTTTCAGTAGTCAAAAAAACTGAGTTGCTCTTTCATTCTATATACAATTTATAATTGTAAGTTAAGTGTAATAAACACTAGAACCCCTTAAAACCCCTAAACTTATTTTTAAACGTCCTTTATTATTCCAAAAGGAATTTTTTGTAATCTTGGACACAGAAGAGCTTACAATGAGCGCTACGAAATTAACATGGATATTTTACACAATTTCATACTATTAGTTGCCATAAAAACTTGTCAACTTCAATTTTAACGGTTATTTTAAATTATCACTTATAAAGCTAATATGGCTAATAATTGTTACTCTTCACTTCTATATTGTGGTCCTGTACAATCACTCAAATAAGTAGTCATATAAGTTACTTGCTTTTGCATTTCTGTTTTGTTTTCCCACCTGGATTACAACTGAGGGTTGACCAGTTCTCTGTTTATTTCTGTTGGTTACACTTGTATGTGATGCTCTTAACTATAGAAACATGGCTATTTAGTATTTCAGCTACTTCTATGAATATTTTACCATTTTAAAAGCATCTTGATGCAATCTACTGTTTTGTCTGTCATTTTTTAATTTTTTCCTTCCACAAATTATACTGCTCAGATGCAGCCAGTTTGAAAGCCTTATAAACAGTGAATGCAGCACAAGTACACCAGCTGAAGGAAGTACAATGATTTACTGGGATCGTTTTGGTCTCAGCAGCTTTGCCAGGTAAATACTTCTTTCACAATGTTTTGTTTTACAAACAGAATGTTGTTGTTAGCTAATGCTGGATTTCTGACAATAAAGTCAGCAATCCTCTTGCTCTCCAATATTTTTCACTGATGATATTGAAGAGAGCAATAGCAGTAATAGTAACCGCTTTTTAGAGAGCTCCATATTTTTATGTTATGGTGGTCACATCGCTCTCTCACAACCCCCAGAATGTCTGGAGGACCACACCTGTCGTTGGTTTATGGGTCTCACCGACCTGACCGGGAGAATGATCAAAATAAATTCACAGACCATATCCTCTGATTACCAATCAGAGGATGTATTACATGCCATGACAGGTCAGCATGTTATAGAGAAATTAGAGAAAAAGAGAGGTTCGAAAAATAAAGACTCCCTAGCCCTCGGGAACCCTAATAACATTGGGGTCGGAAGAGAACAAGAGATGACCAAGGTAAGGTCAGATAGAAAAGTTACAGTGAGGAGCAAAACACCAGTAAAAGGAAGTAATGTTCTGCTCAGCTTGGGTACCTTGTGGTCGCTATTCACATATCCCCTAGACGGAGACCCCTCTCTATTTATCTAATTGTTGTCTGTCACATTATTGTTAGGAGTGCAACATGATCACCACAATGGAAGGTAATGCTCGAGAAACTGTTGGCTAGTATGGAAGAAATGAAGATGGAAATGAAAGAAATGAAATCCAGAATGTAATGGATAAAGACAAGATGGGAATCCCAATTGCAGCAGATGAAGACCGAAATTAACAATGTAAACTCCAAAACGGAAGGAATGAAATCCAGAATGGAGAAGTTGGGGAGCAAAGTAAAGCTATCAGCAAAGATTGACAGGCTTCTGGTCATGTGAAAGAAGATATGGAAGAACTTGTTGGGAAGGTAGCAGACCTCTGCTGGCAGATGGATGTCTCGGAGGACGTAAGGGAACATCTTAGCATCCTGGACGGAAGAATTGGCAGCAGCATCAAGGAACTGGATGCCAGATGGGACTGGATAGCCTGGGCCTAGAAAGGGAGCATCTAATGGCTGAGGTGACAGAACGGAAGTGTACGACAAGATGAACACAAAGAGAGAACTGAGAGACAGAAACTTGTGTTTAAGGTTACAAGAAGACAACGGCTGTGAGTTCTAATATCACGAAGGACTGTAGACTATAAATATCAGTAAAAGAGAACTGTGTTGTGCATTCAGTTAGAAGAAAATAAAATGATAGGAAATTTAATTGGACTGGAATTTAGTCATTTTGTTACACTGGTGTCAGAAGTGGGATTTACCAAATTGTTGTCCTTGTCACAGTAATATGGAGTTGTGTTCCTTCAGAAAACTAGGACAGTTATAGGATAAGCAATAGGAAGCAGTACAGGAAGTTCTTGTACTGTAATATGGACTCGTCCTGCAGAACTAGAGATGCTATAGGATGACCATTAGGATACAATAAAGGAAGTTCTTGTATAGTAATATGGACCCAAGGTCCTTCAGAACTAGAGTAAGAAAAGAATGGGCATTAGGATAGAGCACAGTCCTTTTTATGGTAATATGAACTTGAGAACCTTCAGAACCAAAGAACAAATAGGATGACCATTAGGACACAGTACAGGAAATTCGTTTATAGTAATATGAACTTAAAGGATCCACAGAACTAGAGAAGCTCTACTACTACTACTACTACTACTACTTTACTACTATGCCACCGCAAGCGGTGACACTGATGATACATGGAATGAAGATGGAGCACCGGTGGAATGAGATGGCGGGGGAAACTGGAGCACCCGGAGAAAACCCGCCCTGACGCCACTTCGTCCACCACGATTACCACATGCGGGTCCCTGGGATCGAACCGGACCACCTAGGTGGTAGGCGAGCGCGCTAACCGCTCGGCCACGGCGCCGCTTCAGTTTGTATGCATGTTGGTCCAGATGTCTCAGTTGATTAGGGGCTTGACTACTAACACCAAGTTCACAGGTTCAAACACAACTGTCCCTGCCCATGTTAGTCTATGTCCAACCTCCCCTCCAATAAATGTACTGTTCCACATAGAACCTTCAATGTGGAGTGTGACCACATGAAACACATGGCTTGGCTGCGTTGTCCGAGTGTTAGTGCAGAGGATGTGCAAGCTGTTCCTTGCTACGAGACACTGATCGACAGACAGAATGTGAGTTAGCCCTGGGGTAGAAATATTGCATTTAACTGTGTTTTATATTCTAAAGAATATTGAAGAGACTTAGCAATAAATGTAACCGCTTTTTAGAGAGCACCATATTTTTGTTTTGGCGGTCACATCGCTCTCTCACAACCCCCAGAATGTCTGGAGGACCACACCTGTCGTTGGTTTACGGGTCTCACCGACCTGACCGGGTGAGTTATCAAAATAAATTCACCGACCATATCCTCTGATTACCAATCAGAGGACGTATACATGCCATGACAGGTCAGCATGTTAGGGGTTAAGGTTTTATAGAGAAATTAGAGAAATGGAGAGGTTGGAAAAATAAAGACTCCCTAGCCCTCAGGAACCCTAATAGCATCGGGGTCGGAAGAGAACAAGAGTTGACCAAGGTAAGGTCAGATAGAAAAGTTACAGTGAGGAGCAAAACACCAATAAGTGGAAGTAATGTTCTGCTCAGCTTGGGTACCTTGTGGTCGCTATTCACATATCCCCTAGACGGAGACCCCTGAGTACGTATGAACCAAAGTTGATTGGGTGTTTGGATAAGCTCTCTCACCCTTAGAGGAACCCAATCAAGAGTGTGGCTCAGGACCCTGGGAGTAGCATTTCCCGTACCTACCAGAGTAGGCCGCTGAGGAGAAATGGGTCACATGACTTGTCATTTCACTTGTTTATCGCTTAGGCACATCTGCTAATTTCCATTCTTTAGCAGCTTGAACCAATCAGATTCACTGATGGGTAACCCTCCATCTCGGCAGTCAGCAAGCTTATGCACTCCCCTCAGGGGTCTCCGTCTAGGGGATATGTGAATGGCAACCACAAGGTACCCAAGCTGAGCAGAACATTACTTCCACTTACTGGTGTTTTGCTCCTCACTGTAACTTTCCTATCTGACCTTACCTTGGTCATCTCTTGTTCTCTTCCGACCCCGATGCTATTAGGGTTCCTGAGGGCTAGAGATTCTTTATTTTTCCAACCTCTCCATTTCTCTAATTTTTCTATAAAACCTTAACCCCTAACATGCCGACCTGTCATGACATGTAATACGTCTTCTGATTGGTAATCAGAGGATATGGTCGGTGAATTTATTTTGATAAGTCTCCCGGTCAGGTCGGTGAGACCCGTAAACCAACGACAGGTGTGGTCCCCCAGACATTCTGGGGGTTGTGAGCGAGCGATGTGACCGCCAAAACATAAAAATATGGTGCTCTCTAAAAAACGGTTACTATTACTGCTATTGCCCTCTTTTTTTATGAAATATGACTCGAGGGGTAAAATGTTCCGGAGTTAAAATAGTCCCCCATTCGGATCTCCGGGCGGGGACTACTTCTCGAGAACCAAAACATTATACTAATAGAAGATCTAACAACAAACTTCTACAATGGAATGCGGGTGGTCTCACACAAACAAAAAAAGTAGAACTGAATAAAATTGTATTTGATTATAACATTGATATATTAGTAATACAAGAAGCAAATCTAACAAATGACCAACTTAAATACTTCAATTTTACTGGATTTTTACTGCACTTACTACTCAAAAATAGACAGATAAGTAGTGGAATATTAGTTGGAGTCAAAAAGGATATTAAAACCTCCTTTGAAATTGTTAAAGAAATGGATAACACAGATAAAAGCGAATTAATAAAGCTAAATTTTTGGGATAACAAAACACATCTACATTTATACAGTATTTACAATCCTCCCAGGAATGTACCGGATCTCTCACTTATTGACCAATTAAATAAAACAATCGTAATTGGGGATTTCAATGCACATTCCAAAAGATGGGGTTATGAAAAAGTGGATTCTACAGGGAAGATAGTGAAAGAATTTTTGAATACCACAACTTTTGAACTGATTTATAGTAAAGAAGATCCCACAACCTTCATACATTATTCTGGAGCGGGCAGTAACCCAGACCTCTTGTTAGCTACAACAGATATTGTTTCAAAAATTAAAAAACAAGCTATAGAAGATCGAAGTTCTGGTCACAGAGCGGTAATTGCTGATATAAAACTAGATAATACAAATAACAGTCAAGGTCTTACGAATCTGTATTGGAACTTCAAAAAAGCAGAATGGAACAAATATAAAACTGAATTAGAACATAAATTTAAAGAACAAACAAACTCACAGCTGCATGACCAACCAGATCATATGAACAAATAATTCTGTAAAGTCATCCTAGAAACTGCAAAAAAACATATTCCTCGTGGAAGAATTAAAAATTTCAAACCCTTTTGGAACCCCCAGTTAGAAGAACTGAAAAAGCAAATGGATATAGCTAGAAATACAGCTGAACAAACAAAAAACATATCAGATACACAAATATGGCAGAAGAAATGTACCTCACTAAAAAAATAAATTAATACTGCTAAAAGGAATCACTTTAATAATTTCTTAGAAAAAATGGATTATAGGACAGATGGTAACAAAGCTCATAAGTTCATAAAAAATGTCAAGGACAGGAAAGAAAACAACAGCACACCTAACATACACAACAATAAAATGTTAGTAAATGATGCAGTCATAGCCGAAACATTCAATAAATATTATGCTAATGCACACAAAGTAACAAGAAATAATAAAAAGGAACGTAAAGAATATAAGAAAGATTCGAAACAACAAAGAGAATGTAATCCTAACACTCAGTGCAATATCTTTTTTCAAAATTTTAATATGCAAGAATTGAACATTGCAATAAATAATCTAAAAAACAAAAAGTCTCCTGGACCAGATCACATACATCCAGAGTTCATAAAAAACCTTGGAAAAACAGCAAAACAACAACTACTGAAAGTCTACAATCTATCCTGGAAAACCACTGTACCTGCTGAATGGCGAAAAGCAATAATTGTCCCACTCTTGAAGAAAGACAAAACAGCATCAGAAATATAAAAATTATAGACCAATAGCTCTTACCAGCATAATAGCAAAAGTGATGGAAACAATGGTGTCAAACAGGTTAAATTGGTTCTTAGAATCACAAAATTTAATATCCCCATGTCAAGCCGGATTCAGAGAGTTCCACTCTACAAATGAACAAGTCTTACTTCTCAGTCAAGAAATCAAAGACTCCTTCAATAGAAAAGAAGATAATTTATCAGTTTTTATTGATTTTCAAAGTGCATATGATTCTATATGCAGAACACAACTACTAAAGAAAGTAAAAAAAAATAGGGATACAAGGTCCAATGTTTTCGTGGCTATATCATATCCTAACACAACGCTTTATTGCAACCAGATATGGAAGAAATATATCTAAATATAAACAAATACACCGTGGCTTGCCACAAAGTGCAGTGCTCAGCACTACACTTTTTAATATCTTTATTAATGATCTACCACAACAAATATAAGAATCAGGTGTGAAGTGTGCACTATTTGCTGATGACTTGGTAATGTGGACTTCAAAACCAAAAAGCAAAAGTACAGAACTGGAAAAAACCATGCAACAATCCTTAACCAACTTACAGAGGTGGACCAAAGAAAATTTAATGACTGTTAATACAACAAAATCAAACTACCAAATCTTTTCACTAAGAAAATAACCACTAAAAATAAAACTAAATTTTGAGGGTCAACAATTACCAGAAACAAAGGAAGCAAAGTATTTAGGAGTTACATTTGATACCAAACTTACATGGACCAAACAATTAGAAAATGTAATACAAAGAGCAGAGAGGCGCCTTTCACTGGTAAAACGTCTAACAGGAATGAAGTGGGGATGTTCCAGAGCAACGCTTAACACAACATATATATATATAAAACCATTGTTTACTTACTGCAGCGAAGTTCTTGTAACAGCAAACACAAAAAAAATTCAAATCTTTCAAAAGCAAAGTCTGAGATTAATTACAGGTGCTATCACAACCACACCAATAGCAGCTATGGAAATACTAACCAACCAATATCCCATTGAATATGAAATAGAAAAAGCGGCTCTTATTCAACACGAAAAGTTGATCAGACTCCCATTCAATACATGGCACAAGAGAAATTTTACACATACACTAAAGACTCAGGAGAGCTTTCTTTCCAAACTTCAAGACATCAAGAAGGATGTACACCTTCCTAATTCAAAGGAAAACTTCATATCTAAAGTCAATCCAACACATACATTAGACATCACATATTATTTACACCTGACAGAAGTTAAAAAAAGTGATACTCCAACTAGTGTTCTAAAATTATTGGCATTAGAGACAATCCATACTAGATTTCCAGAACATGAGTGGCTCCATATTTATACTGATGGATCATTGATATCATACCAAGATGGAGCAGGTGCTGGAGTCACATGTCAGCTCTTTTCCTATTACAAATCTTTAAGTTTTGGAACTACTAACTTTGATGGAGAAATTGAAGCAATTCAAATGGCCCTACAAAATCTTTTGTACAGAATTTCACATTTTCAGCAAGCAGTTATTCTTTCAGATTCCAGGGCAGCAATTATAGCAATTACTTCCAAGTTGTCACCAAAAAACCAAACTATTATAGAATGTTGGAAGATGCTTAGCCATCTAACAGCACTTCAAAAACACCTAGTCTTCCAATGGGTACCGGCTCACTGTGGACTGAGTGGTATGAGAAAGCTGATTTTCTTGCAAAAAGGGGTACCAGTGGTGTACAAAAATCTATAGTTAATTTACCATTTTATGCAGCTAAAAGATTAGTCAACTCTGAATTCAAAAAACTTATTGCAAAATATGACTATGAAAAATCAAAGAATGGGGTAGTAAGGGGTAGTGATGTGCCTCCTATAGCCTCTCCTACCCAATTCCCATCCTCATCCTGCCCGTGGTGCACCCTGCTTTTAACAGATGAGGCTCTGGGGACCAAATCACAGCGGTATAACTGTTTCATCTAAAATGGAGGAAATGTCATTTACATATGTGCTGGCCTATCACAGCACAACAGCGTCCCTCAGAGGCACATTAGGGGAAGGTCGGTGGATCTAAATACCACCTATTTAGTCCTCCCGGCTAGGTCCGATGGACCCGTTGACCAACGATAGGTGTGGTCCCCCTTGCAAAATGGAGGTTTAAGTCGGGTGATGTAACTGCCACATTGTAAAACTGGTGCCCGTTAAGAAAACAGTTACATGAAAGCCACATACATGAATATGAGTCCTAAAGATAAACATTCCGGAGTTAAAACTGTCCCCCAATTGGATCTCCGGGTGGCGACATCTTTAGGCAAATTTCATCACAACAATTCCAATACTTTAAGAATTCTACAATGGAATGCAGGAGGCATGTCCCAGCCTAAAAAACAAGAGCTAATGAAAATATTAAAAGACCAAGATATAGATGTCTTCACAGTACAAGAAGCCAATATATCAGAAGAACAGGAAATATACTTTGAAATGGATCAGTACACTACACATATACTTCCAAAAGCTCGTCAAATAGCAAGTGGTATTCTTATAGGAATTAAAAGAAATATGAAAGCTACTATCCAAATCCAAAAAACAATGGAAGAACAAGATAAATCAGAAATAGTTAATATTGAAGTATGGAAAAGTAACTACCACTATAAAAGTTACAGTATCTACAATCCTCCAGACAATACACTAGATCTAAATTCTATTCCCATAGAACCCAAAAGTATTTTAATAGGTGATTTTAATGCACACTCCCCTAGGTGGGGCTACAGAGATATAAATTCAGCAGGAAGAGTCATAGAAGACCTATTAAACTCATCAACAATGGAATTAATATTTAATCCAAATGATCCACCCACTTACCTTCATTATAATGGTTCAGGTACAAATCCTGATCTTCTGATGGTGTCATCTGACATAATTGATAATACAAAAAGAGAAATAATAGAAGACCCAGGTTCAGGCCACAGAATCACCATAAACTCCATAAGAGGTCTAATAAATAAAAGTAACAAACCAAAAATTAAAACTTCTTGGAATTTTAAAAAAGCAGATTGGTCCAGTTTCCAAAATGAGATAGAAGGGAAGTGTAATATACTGTTAGAATCAGAGTTCAAGTCAACAGATGAAATGAATAAAAAAATGTATGAAATATTATTGACAGCAGCCAAAACACATATCCCCAAAGGAAAGTTAAAGAAATATAGCTACTTTTGGTCTCCATCTTTATCTAAGTTAAAACACAAAAGAAATATAGCAAGAGTCAAAGCCGAAAGAACCAAGTGTCCAGAAGATGTACAAAACTGGAGAAGAAAAGCAGCCATTTTTAAGACAGAATTAATTACAGCAAAGAGGGCCAGTTTCACAAATTTTGTAGAACATATGGACTACAGGAAAGATGGAAATAAAATATACAAATTCCTTAATAAAATAAAATTATCAAAAAATACTACTGAACCATTAAAACATAATAACAAAAGCTTAACTACAGATAGGGAAATAGCAGAATCCCTTAACAAGTTTTATGCTCAGTCACAAAGAATACCCCAAGCATATAAAAAACAAGATAAGGCTATCCAAAAAACTATCAGAGAAACTTATAAGCCAAAAGGTATACGAAATGATATTTTTATTCAGGATTTTAACGAAACAGAACTGGATTTAGCAATAGAACAATTACAGAACAAAAAATCTCCAGGACCTGACAAGATCTACCCAGAGTTTATTAAACACCTTGGCAGGAAAGGAAAAGAAATCCTACTTAAACTCTTTAACACGTGTTGGAGAATGACTGTACCTTCCGACTGGAAAAAAGCCATTATCATCCCGATTTTAAAGAAAAACAAACCCTCAAACAATATTAATAGTTTCAGGCCAATATCTTTGACCAGTGTTATTGCAAAAGTGATGGAAAGAATGGTGGCATCTAGACTTAACTGGTTCCTAGAATATTACAACTTAATTAATAGTTCACAGACCGGCTTCAGACAGAATCATAGTACAAGTGAAAATGTACTCCTACTAAGCCAAGACATCAAGGAAGCTTTCAATAGAAAGGAGGATACCTTGGCAGTATTCATTGATTTTAAATCAGCATATGACTCAGTCTGGAGAAACAAATTAATTGAGAATTTGCAATCAATAGGTGTGAAAAGTAACATGCTTAAATGGATAACTCAGTTTATTTCACAAAGATTTTGTGCCACAAAATATAATACATACATTTCCAAATATAAACAAACACACCGAGGACTTCCACAAGGTGCTGTTCTGAGCACAACACTCTTTAACATATATATAAATGACCTTCCATCAATAATGACAACTTTAGAAACCAAAATTGCTTTATTTGCTGACGATGTAGTCATTTGGACTTCAGGCTCTCCAAAAAAACCCGAATTAATTAAAGACAGAATAGAAACAGCCCTAAACAAAGTACATGAATGGAGCTCCAAAATCCTCATGACTATCAATGAGGAAAAAACAAATTATGAATTATTTACACTAAAATACAAACCAGTTAATATTAACATAAATTATAATGGTAAACCACTCAAAGCAGTTGATGATGCCAAATACTTAGGCATCACTTTCGACAGAAAGCTAAGTTGGAAAAAACATATAACAAACATCTCAGAAAAGGTTGAAAAGAAACTGCAAATCCTGAAAAGGTTAGCTGGTGCTAAATGGAGCTGCTCAAGGAGAGTCCTTAACACAACATACAAAATGTATGTTAAACCAAACCTCTTGTACTGTTCTGAAGCTTTAATAACGACAGCAAATGCTAACATCAATAAACTTGAACAAATACAAAATCAGGTTCTTCGCCTAATCACTGGAGCAGTTAAATCCACACCTATTGATGCCATGCTTGCCTTAACACGGACCCCATCAATAATAACAAAAATAGAAGAACAAGCATTGCTCCAACACGAGAAAATGTTACGACTGCCAAACTCTAAATGGAAAGAAGAGAACCTCCCCCCTTCAATCCTTAAAACTCATAATAGTTTCCTAGAAAAGGTAACACAGATTAAATCCAAATTGAACATTCCTAACACCAGAGAAAATCTACTTATAAGAGAAAATCCATTGGAATTATTGCAACCTACCTTCAATTTGGAATTAATAGAGGAAATAAGTAAATCAGACACACCAAAAGAAATACAAAAACTTCTAGCTCTGGAAACAATCAATACTAGGTATCCCACAGAAGAATGGCTGCACATATATACTGATGGATCCTCCAAGGAAAACCTTACTGGAGCTGGAGTTACGTGTTCACATTTTTCCTTTTATCATTCTGTTGGCAGAGACACAACAAAGTATGATGGAGAAATAGAGGCTATACACATTGCTCTCTGACAATTATTAAATCGTCCCTTAAATAAATTTAACAAGGCAGTAATTCTTTCGGATTCTAAAGCTGCAATTCAGGGAATATGTTCAAATACTACAAAGAAGTCAACAAAAATTAGAGAATGCTACAAAATGTTAACACAACTCCAAAAAGTTAATAAGACTGTTCAGCTCCAATGGATTCCAGCACACTGTGGAGTCATGGGGAATGAAGCTGCAGACTCACTTGCAAAGAAAGGCACAACAATAAAACAAAAGTCTAAATTCAATTTCTCATATTCCTCAATAAAATGCCTGATCGTTAAAAAATTTTCTCGTTCATACCTACAAGAAATAGAAACAAATGCCAAAGATAAAAAATGGATTACACTACTTTCCAACCCAGATATAATCCCCCAGAGACCATGGAAAACAGCGGTTGCAGCCTTCCGACTATTGACAAATCACGACTGCTTAGCAAGTCATCTCTACAGAATAGGTATCTCAGCTTCACCAATATGTGTCCTGTGTAACGATCCAGCAGAAATGAATGAAGACCACTTGAAGACCTGTGAAGCATTAAGATCAGAAGAAACTACAGTTCAAAAGCATTGGAAAGCACGAATGCTAATGGCTTCATTGCCAGATGCAAGGTACTAGAAAACAACAACAACAACAAAAATCAAGGAATTAAAGATGGGAACTACCAAACATTCAAACAGTGATTCCTGAGTATCCTCGAAAAACAGCAGTTACAACCTTCAGGTTGATTACAGGACATGATTGTCTGGCAAAACATTTAGACAGAATTGGGATATATTCTTCACCACTCTGTCCTCTATGTGATCTGCAAGAGGAAATGGATCGAGACCACCTTCAAATATGCCCGGCCACTTCTAGTGTCCCATGCATGTGAAAAATATTGGAGAGCAAGAGGATTAATGACTTCATTGTCAGAAATCCAGCATTAGCTAACAACAAGATATTCTAAAGAATAACCTGAAAGTATTAAGAACTGCATCTTGGAGGGTTTCCTGGGATTTTATGGAACTGCAGCAATGGTTCGACCAAACCTTGTTCAAACTCACCAGGAGCATTATGGTTGTGATGGAGATGCTCTCTTATAGTGCATTATTG
Source organism: Tenodera sinensis (assembly GCA_030765045.1). Lineage (NCBI taxonomy): Eukaryota > Metazoa > Arthropoda > Insecta > Mantodea > Mantidae > Tenodera > Tenodera sinensis. Next base: position 80,796,041 of record CM060961.1, read on the forward strand.
TCCTAGATGAAACACGGGCAAGGTCATACAAACCTCTAGTTAAGCACCACTCCAATCAGTGGCGACATGTGGGTCTCTATGTAAACAGCTGGTGTTGTACCTTTACATAGGTGAAGGTTATGTTGATCTTTACATACAACTTGATATCATCCTAACACATGCCATCCTATAATGACAGAATGTTAATGCACAGAGCTTCTATCCTTTTTGGGGGGAATAACCTGAGACCAGCATTGCAAAGCAAATTATCACATGCTTGCAAAGAGCTCCCATCATTTTGCACAATAATGCTTGGGCGCACATGGTTCAATCCAACTACCATCGCTGGGGGTGGAAAGTGCTTTTCCATCCACCACATTCACTACACTTAAACCCCTGTGATTACAATTTGATCCCAAAGATTAAGGAGCTACTTTGCAATGTTTAATCCCGGACAGTTCCATGATTTTGTAGACATTAGAACAGTCCTAAGAAACATCAACAGAACAGTAGCTGCTACAGGAATATTGTGACTTCCACATCACTGGCAACAATTTGTACAAAATACTATAGTTCAATATCCTTTATTCATGTTTCAGTTATTATAGTGGCCAAATTCACCTTCCCTAGACAGCTTGACCTGTATGTATTCTTTTCTAGTTTTGCTCAGTTCCTCATTTCAGTGTGCTGTATGCACTAATGTCACAGATATCACACTCTAATATCACAGATACCAACATGAGAATAACAAACATGTCATGTACGCAAATATATCAGTCTGGATACTGATCCCAAGGTCATGGGTTCAAATGCAGCCCAGATAGATATGCTTAAAAGTGGCAGCCTCTTGTTTGCAAATTTATTGGCATGTAAAGAACTACTGCAGGACAAAAATCTGGCACAATGATGGTGCTGATATGATTGCGGCAATTTATGGGATCATTAAGACAAAATATTAATTTCCTTACCAAAGTACAAATGCAAGGTGCAACCCAATAAACCTAAAGGCATAGGTAAAACATCAGTGTAACTAAGGCCCACAAAACTAGTGGATTACACTTAGGTGGGCACTCTCATTCTTGCATGCACACTATCCTACATGTCATTTCAAGCTGTAGTGATGTTATATACTTCTATAAATGAAAGGCCTTGAAATAGGAAGAGTTGGTGGTCTAGAGGACATTGCCATGGTAATATTTACTCCTTAAACACTTTTCCAAGGTCTCAGTTATTCTAACCACATTTATTACTATTATTGAATTGGGACAAAGTAACAAAGAATTTTGTATCATTTTTAAGACATCTGATTTTGAGTATCAGTTATTTGCATTTTTAGAATTTTACACATTAATGGGTAATGGTTCCATATCACATATAGCAGAGCTTTCCAACTTTCTTATGTGCTCAGGCACACTTCACTCATGCCTAAGGAGGTGCAGGCACCATCACAACCACAGTTATGACAAGTGCCTAAACTTGAGAGGTAAAAGGGAAAGAATTGCTTTGGGGAGTAATGAATATAACTTTAGGTTAAAAAAGAACATGCTCTAAGTATATGTACTGGGAAGATATTCAGGATGAAACAGTTTGTCTTCATATTTGAACTGATATTACAAATTGTCAGAGAAAAATTTGATTATGAAGGGTGCCAGAAAAATATGTCACGGGACAGCGCTGACATATAGTAACCTTGGAAGGAACATCCATGGGGGGAATCATTATGCAAGTTAAGCCATCAGGAATATTTTGGGCAGAATGCAAAATTTGGGACATGCAAAAATACTTAAGTTACTACAGGTAATATAAGCATATTTATTACTATGTTTAATTCACTGAAGTATTTAGCATAACTTGTATATTTTAGTTTGTTAAAATAAATGTTCCTATCAATGAACAAACAAGAGAGGTAATCTAATTTTAAGTACCATTCATATTGTACAGTGTAATGTGAACTATATTAAATGAAGTATAACAGGAGAGCTAAAAACCTCCGAACTGGCTGCACAGTGTTTTGCTTTCCCACATCCTCTGCAGTCCTGGCTTATTACTGTTATCAGAGAAAGGGGCAGATGAAACCATACATTTAAAGAACTACTTTTGAGACTTTACTTACCAACTTTATGAAAGCAGATGCTGAAATTGGCCACTATTGCTGTCCATAAATTTTTGGCACATCTTTTGAAAACTATCCATCACTCATTGTAGTTTACATGGAGAAATGCTGGCAATTTCCTGGCAGATATTTTGTTCTAATTCTACCAGGCTGTGTGGATTTGTCTTGTACACTTTATGTTTTAAACTACCGCACAGATAGAAATCACAACGGATTAAGTTGGCGGGCTGAGATGGCTACAAATCTCTACTAATAATTCTGTCCTGGAACATGCTTTCAATTGTCCTCATCAAAAGATTGGCTGTATGAGCTGTTGCACAGTCTTGTTGAAAAAAAGGTAAAATCGCACTCCGTGTGTTAATACTGTAAAAAGTGGGTGGCAAAATTGTATTCACATACGTACACACATCAGCTTGTGAGTTGAAAAAAATTGGATCTATAACTTTCTCCGCTAATGACACACCATACACCAATTTTTTCATCATGAAGGTGTACTTTGTGAACAATATTAGATTTCTTAGAGCTCCAATAATGATTATTTTGTGCACACACATATCCATGAAAGTGGAACCAAGCCGCATCCATGAAAAATATTAAATGTGGGCATATTTCGCCATTGTGTATTGAGGGTCCACTCACAAAATGTGGCCCATTTACAGGATCATCTGGTTGAAGAGCATGTAGCAGTTATTTTATATTGTTTTAACTTCAGCAATTTAGTAGCTGTTCGTGGAAAGCCATAGGAAATGCCTACTTGTTGTGAAAGATACCTATGTGATTTTTGAGGAAATTCTGCAAACAGTGTCCAATGACGTCTATTTTTTTGGTAAGAACTGTATGCCATCTTTCGGATTTCTTAGCCTGAACACTTCCTTTGGCCTAAAATTTATTGTAAAGTTCATAGATTGTTAAATGGTCTGGAACTTTTATACCTGGAATTCTTTCATGAAATTGTACTTCCACTTGGCCAGCTGACTTAGTTAACACATACGAATCATAAATACACACTGTGCAATAGAAAACATGCTGAGCCATAATACACTTTGTTAGTAAGTACAGGACAAAATAAGTCACTCATAATAACTGAACCATATTACATGACTGTCAACTCAATACTGCAGAGCAAATCCAAGTCAGCAGCGTGACTGTGTTTAGAGCAGCAGTGCATTATCATTTTTCCACATGCCCAGTGGAAAAACACTGGACAGTCCGTCTGGAGGTATTTTGCTCTCCCCTTAGGTAGGTATGTTAGATATGTACAGAGCATATGGCTTCACTACTATGCTTACTACAAGTATATTGGTCTATTTAGACAGACACATTACAATATATTGAAAAACCAAATGCAGCACCTACCAAATGGTTTATTTATAATTCTTTGCTGTAAATATTATGGTTTATTATACTGGTTTCAATTTTCAAATTATTTGTTTAAGCTTTCATTGTTTATCAGTGTCTCAGTAGCTATTACAGTACCTACAATTTTCATAAAAATGACTAAATAGTTGATATTGAACTCTTAGAAAAATTGGGGATTAATGTGGCATAACCCTTTAGAGGGATGTAACTCAGTACAGTATAGCAGTGGAAAAGACATGTTAGGGACTCCAGGCTAAGTGGAGTCTTAAGTTAATAAGGAGTAGTTGGCAAACATAGTGTTTTAGATACACTGATGTTTCGGGTATAGACTTTTCCATTACTTCACAGTTGCAGCTTTCACTGCCACAAACCTCTGCTTATAAAAAGCATCCCTCGGCTACACTTTGTGGTACAGGGCCTTCAATGTATCTCCCTACAGCTGCAATTGCTTATTCGTAAACCTCGTGCACCCAAGGAAGGATGCCTATGTGCATTACATTGGTATTCTGGGACCATACTGTCACCGCGCCCGCCGTATCTAATTGCCGACAACCGCAGTGTCACCCATCGCATTATTGTCGGCACTACCGCAAAGGAGCCGAAGGAAAGAGACAGAGAATGGCCGCATTGTTGGGGCGCTTGCCGAAAGAGAGAAAAGGATAGAAGCTTCTGGAATCTTCCTCTTTGTATTCCACCGAATAACTGAACTTTCCAGAATAGTGCCTGGGAGATATAAAAAGCGTTGAGTAGTGCCGACGGAGAACAGTCAGACGTATGTGAAGCGTTGAGTAGTGCCGACGGAGAACAGTCAGACGTATGTGAAGGTTGAGTAGTCGTGCCGACGGAGAGGACAGACGTATGTGAAGGTTGAGTAGCCGTGCCGACGGAGAAGCGGCAGTCTTTGTGTTACGAGTTCGGAGCCGTGCTGTTGGAGAATCGGAAAAGACTATCTTGTAGTTGCAACGAGTGTAAAAAGTTACTGTTTACGGAAATAAAAGTGTTTCTTTATCTCGACTACATCTGTCGTCTTTACTTTACACCCACACACAAAAGTCACACTGGTGTCAGAAGTGGGATTCGTCAAATTGCTTCCAGTTTCGTTACATCGTCGTTAGAAGTTGCAACGTTAGAACCAAGATGGAGGGAGATTCGGAAACCAGGATGATGGCAATGATAAAAGAATTATTTGCCAAAATGGAAACGTCATACGACAACCTCGCTGCCAAAATGGAAACGAGAAACGACAACCTCGTTGCCAAGCTGAAAGAGATTAAGACGGCAAACGACAACCTCGCTGCCGAGCTGAAAGAGATGAAGACGGAGCTATCGGCGAAAATTGATGGCGAACTGATTGGCGTGACCGAAGACGTGGAAGAACTCGGCGAAAAGGTGGTAGACCTCTGCCAGCACGTGGACGTCGTGGAGGACGACGGGGAACGTCTTGGCGCCCTGGTAGTAAGAGTTGACGAGAGCATCAAAGTACTGGATGCCAGGGGCAGACGGAATAGCGCGGAGCCGGGGAGGGAGCACCTAGTGGCCGAGGCGACAGTCGCGCCCGTTTCGGATGATATGAGGGAAGACCTGGAACAACTCGGCGAACTGATTGGCGTGAGGGAAGACGTGGAACAACTCGGCGAACTAATTGGCGTGACGGAAGACGTGGAACAACTCGGCGAACTGATTGGCGTGACGGAAGACGTGGAACAACTCGGCGAACTGATTGGCGTGACGGAAGACGTGGAACAACTCGGCGAACTGATTGGCATGACGGAAGACGTGGAACAACTCGGCGAACTGATTGGCGTGACGGAAGACGTGGAAGAACTCGGCGAAAAGGTGGAAGACCTCTGCCAGCATGTGGACGTCGTGGAGGACGACGGGGAACGTCTTGGCGCCCTGGTAGTAAGAGTTGACGAGAGCGTCAAAGTACTGGATGCCAGGGGCAGACGAATAGCGCGGACCCGGGGAGGAAGCACCTAGTGGCCGAGGCGACAGTTGCGCCCGTTTCAGATAACGAAAGTGTACGTCTCGGGGAAGACAAAGGGGCAGTTCAGGGACGTCGTCGAGGATCCTCTGGAGGAGTGTGTCGGGTACGTAACCAACCAGGATATGACGTGGAGGACGATCAGCAGGGAAGCGCACAAGCAAACGAGCAACACGCGAAAACCGACTTGGCGTGGGACATGGGGGGACCGTCGGAGCCATCCAATCACCTGACGCAGAGTGCCGTGAACGGAAGAATGGTGGACATCATCGTGGACGGCAGGATACAGGAGAGGCCGTGCCGAGCACGAGTGAACACGAGTGCAGCGGTGGACGCGACTCGCGCGGATGTGGTGGGGTTTGTTGCCGGACCCATCGGAAGCAAGGTGGCCCGTCAACACACCAGGAAGAAGGGCAACTGGACGAGGGACCGTCAAGACCGGCGGTACTGTTGCAGAATTTCGAAGCAGGATGGCATACGTCGTCCTACCCAGACCAAGGGACACTATCCAACAGCGATACCTAGGATCGTGCCTCCTGGAGAAGAGGTTCGATGGGATAGTCCGCCGGGGCGCAAGGGAGATGCCGCAGTGATAGTGCTGGTCGGGACGACCAGCTCTGAGGAGGGAGCAGTGTCACCGCGCCCGCCGTATCTAATTGCCGACAACCGCAGTGTCACCCATCGCATTATTGTCGGCACTACCGCAAAGGAGCCGAAGGAAAGAGACAGAGAATGGCCGCATTGTTGGGGCGCTTGCCGAAAGAGAGAAAAGGATAGAAGCTTCTGGAATCTTCCTCTTTGTATTCCACCGAATAACTGAACTTTCCAGAATAGTGCCTGGGAGATATAAAAAGCGTTGATTAGTGCCGAAGGAGAACAGTCAGACGTATGTGAAGCGTTGAGTAGTGCCGACGGAGAACAGTCAGACGTATGTGAAGGTTGAGTAGTCGTGCAGACGGAGAGGGCAGACGTATGTGAAGGTTGAGTAGTCATGCCGACGGAGAAGCGATAGTCTTTGTGTTACGAGTTCGGAGCCGTGCTGTTGGAGAATCGGAAAAGACTTTCTTGTTGTTGCAACGAGTGTAAAAAGTTACTGTTTACGGAAATAAAAGTGTTTCTTTATCTCGACTACATCTGTCGTCTTTACTTTACACCCACACACAAAAGTCACAATACTCTATATGAAACTACATATAATAATTAAGGTAATAATCAATACCATCACACCTATGCTGAATCAAGTGTAGGTTACTTCCTACCTAAATTCAGTCCTCTTGTTGATTTATATTTTTTGATATGTGGGTGACTAAACTACATAATGGGAAACTTTCAGCTCAGAGAAGTGCTGTGTGTTAAATATCATTTTCACAGTGCTAATCTTTGTTCACAGTTGAATTCCTTAAAATTTATTTTTATTGTCCTTTTTAACATGTTACAGTGCACATACAATTGAAACATCCACAGAATCAGTTTACGATTTCTCTATCAGGTTCATTTTCAATTACTATTTGCTATCCATGTTACTTTCATCATCACTGGCATCTTCATTCAATCTTTTAAGCACCTGAATTTCAAAATCAGGGTCTTTGAGCATCACTCTGTTGGACCCAACAGCACAATTTACCATTGTAAACAATACTGCTCCTGACAGAAAAAATTATGCAACCGGTGACTATTCACCAACATTTATTGGAATATGTAGAGTAAACAAAGATAAGAAGATACTTTAAGCATTAGAAGTCAACTTCCCATATACAATGCAGAAATGGCAGTTCTTAACTTGCACAACATCTGAGAATTCACTTTAATGGTTGAGGTTTAAAAACACAAATTTATGAAGAAAATGAAAGAAAGTGTTTGCCCAGAAATTATTTCAAATAATGCAATATGGGCTTGGTTACATCCATGGAGTAAAAACAAAATATGACTGCTAAATTACAAGTTAAATTTGACATTCATGTGGAAATAAGAACTGCATATTTTGATTTTCCATCATTGATTCCCCATTATAAACTAACTTTGGAAAATCAAAACATCTAACAACAAACACTTTTTAAATGGGTAATACTATGGAAAAAAAAAATTATTTGGCACTAACTCTATATTTTAATAAGCTCTGCATATTTATGAAGTAAACTTTTGTATATCCCTTATAGTTAAAGGACAATTAAGGAAAATTCACTTTGAATAGATAGCAATTCTCAGGCTATTCAGAGAAATTAAAAATTTACATTTCATTTGGCATGCCACTTCCTCAAACATACAATATCTAATATATTTAAATGAGGCCTCAGGGGTCTCCGCCTAGGGGATATGTGAATAGTGACCACAAGGTACCCAAGCTGAGCAGAACATTACTTCCACTTACTGGTGTTTTGCTCCTCACTGTAACTTTTCTATCTGTCCTTACTTTGGTCATCTCTTGTTCTCTTCTGACCCCGATGCTATTAGGGTTCCTGAGGGCTAGGGGGTCTTTATTTTTCCAACCTCTCCATTTCTCTATAAAATCTTAACTCCAACATGCTGACCTGCCATGGCATGTAATACATCCTCTGATTGGTAATCAGAGGATATGGTCCGTGAATTTATTTTGATAACTCTCCCAGTCAGGTCAGTGAGACCCATCAACCAATGACAGGTGTGGTCCTCCAGACATTCTGGGGGTTGTGAGAGAGCGATGTGACCGCCAAAACATAAAAATATGGTGCTCTCTAAAAAAAGGTTACTATTACTGCTATTGCTCTCTTCAATATCATTCTGAAAAATATTGGAGAGCAAGAGGATTAATGACTTCATTGTCAGAAATCCAGCATTACTAACAACATATTAAATGATTAGGTTAATATTGCGTATCTGCTAAAAATGCAGTATCAAAGACAATACGGTCATTCTGTACAATAGTCTCCTAACCTACTTCTCTTGTTCTATACAATAGCAGTCTGGAAAAAACATAGCATTGTTTTGATGCAAGGATTGTTAACTCTTCAAAGAGTAATACAATAATATGGAGTGCAATGAAAAGCAAAACTCACAGCTGTATACATGTTGATACAAATAATATATCCCTAACAGTAAATAATGTAGTTGTAAAAAATCCAGCTGACATCAATAACATCCTTAATCACTTCAACACTGTTGGAGATATAGCAATATCGCCACAAGCTGGCACTAATAACAATATCCACCATCCTAAACAGATCAGAAGTAAAATTAGCATCTTCCTTAAGTGAATGACCTGCAAAGAAAAATTAAAATCATAAAACCCATAAAATACAACTTCTGGACCAATCCTGATGAAGTACGGGATTATATGGGATAATAGAATGAGTTGAGGCCAGGACGCTAATATAGAGGAGAACTGGCAATACTTATGTTAGCAAATCCTGAATAGGTGCAAAGTTATCCTGAGTTAGTAAGTAGTGGTTCAAAAACATATCTATGTTAAAGTTGTTAGAGCCATCCACGTACCTTTTAAGTGGCTTCACCTTTTCAAGCATATATTAAATCTATAACTACATATATCAGTATAGCTGCCATATCCTGAGTTTGGATTATTGTCAATTATGTGTATTACTACAACTTGTGGAATAGAATGCTACATATGCACGAATAGCGATGTCAAGCGTTTTAGCAGACACGCAATGTTAACCTATAAAACAAATAATAGTTTAAAAAACCCTTTCACATCCAGCCTCACTAAATGAAGTTTAATAGTATTAATGAAATTGGGTTAAGAATTGCGTAGTGTTCTCCCGCACACTCCGACTATGTGGGACCAGCAATTAATTGCCATGAATATATTAGTTTGTTCATACTCCCTGTGTAGTAAACAGTTTACATACCTGATCTCTGCAACAATTCAGTTTTATGTTAAGTTGAACCGGCATTGCAAATAGATAAAATGTAATGTTCAACACAAGTCAAGATGTTACTTAAAGGTACATATACAAATTCAGACGCCAGCTTAGAAAGAGAAGCCATGTAATCCATGCTGCCGTGGCGCTTTGTGCATATTTTCTCTTCATAAGAAAAGAAAGGCTTTTCAAGATAAAGATGTTGAGAATATTCACAATAGTATGTGATGTTAAGGTTAGAACGGTATTTATGTAAGGTATGTACTGAAAATTTATCATGACATTACTCAAATAGTAATTAAAATGGGCTGTATTGTTCCAATTTTAACTAAAACTGTTTAGTTTACGTTTTACACAATTTTGAACTCGTTTCTTTGGCATACAATTATACGATCATTAAAACGGTTGTAATTTGGTATCGGTGGAAAGCCTTCACTCACGTTAATGCGGGTATATTGCATCGATTTATTGCACAACTGCACGGTATACACGTAACCGTGGGATAATACACAGGCCTGTGACGTCACGTAATTTATGTGTGTCCGTGTTCTGCAACTGCAACCAAAAAGGCTGTCTTTGTGGTCTGCCTCATATTCAAGAGGTACTGAGTTCGAATATCTGGGTAATCCATCCCCATAAGCTCGTTTTACGGGTTTTTCCCTTATCCTGAGCAGATAGATGCCAGGTAACTCAAAGCTGTGCGGACCTTGGGTTCATTTGGGCATAATTTCACCTATCCATTCATTGTCTAATATGCCTACCATGTTAAAGGATGTTCCACTACAAAAAGTATAAAAAATTGCTAATGGTTACTGGAAAATATATATTATGGGAACTACAACTTGAGAAATTAATGATTTGTTTAGGGTAGAAAGTGACAATATCAGTGAGGCATCTTTCATTTACAGGCTACTGCTATGAAATTATTGATGTTATGTCTTTGCCACTTAAGTAAATTGCCCTCTTAGAAATTATTCCAGCTGAACAGATTGCTTGCACTCCAGAAAATTACAATTTTGATACCATGCACTTCCTATAGTTACAGAATTATTTAGTAAAAACACAGAAGTGAAGAGTAACAATTATTAGCCACAGTAGCTTTATCAGTGATGTATCTTTGTTTTGTGGGAATGAAACTGAACTGTGCCCTTGTTGATCCTCTAGTGAATTTTATGGATTATCTACACATATCAATGCAATGTGTTGCACTCACATGACTTTCTCTACTCTTGTACTAACCATTCTTACAAAGTCTTGTTCCTATATCTTCTTTCTATTGGTTGACATAAACACCTACAGAAATGATCTTACTGGTTATTTCCTTGTACATGTAAGGGGAGTATGGGAATATGGTAGGCTATGAGCGATGGTCAATGCTTTTAAAGCAATGTATCTCTGAAAATTAAGAATCCACAGTTTTCTTCGGATTGCTTTCATTTTTTTTTCACACACTCAGAACATAAAATAAATGGTACAGAAAATTTCAATGTCATATGTCAAACCATTTTCAAATGATTAATATATTTAATAATAATTAATCATGTTTTGATATGCTCATATGAAATGACCCTTGGACCCTACAGTTTATTGTATCTGACCTAAAGTTTTAATTTTAGCTCAGTATACAAATATAAATAAATTTTCATACTGAAATTGCTTAGCTTTAATTAGTTTAAGAGAAAAAAATGTTTTGTGTACAATTTATCAATATTTTCAGTATTAATTATGAAAAATGTTTAATTTCAGCACAAGTATTTAATTTTTTTTTAAAAAGCCAATGACAAATTTAAATACGTTTATCTCTGAAGGTGGAGCATTTTGAATAGTGAAAAGTGCTGAAAAAAAATAAAGAACTGAGAAAAATGAATTTTACACTTTAAACAGTATGTCTTTGTTCTTTATCTTAAACCAATCCACTTAAAATTCCCCAGCACCATATGTGGGATTCTCTGTTACTTTCTTCTTGGCCTCAGGAACATTTTCTGAGACTTTTAAGCTTGCTTGGTTGTTTCTTAATATGGAAATTTTCCTTTCACCTTAATATTGTTCACAAAATTTAGAAATTTACTATTCATAGCTAACCTCTACATTATGCACTTTCACTCATTTATACACAAAGTTCAAAGAATACCTGCTTGATATGGATCTGCTATAGACTAACAAATAACTTATAAAATATTAACTACCTAAGCAATGTCTGACATATAACTGGAACACTGAAATAACCTGGCAAGATTATAGAATTACAGAACACTAACTGCATTTGTCTGTTTTGAAGCAAAACATGTCAGATTTGCGGCATTTTACCTCAAATATCGAATTTATTTTGGCACAGTCAACCTTTCTGAAGCAAGATTCCCTGCAAGAGACCAATGTCAGAGCCAGTGAAACCAAAAAATACATTTCAAAGCTGTAGCGACAAGGAATGCTCACCCGCAATAGCACATTTGAATACCCTCCTGGAGCTTTAAAAATGGCTGATATTGAGGAAACGAAAGTGTGCCATTAAAATGGAAAGTATAAGCATAATAAAAAATTGAAAAGTAACAATGAAAATGTTTGGCAAATTTCACCAATACATTGTCTTAAACCTTTGAGATTTCATTCTCTCTGCATAATAAGATATACAAAATGAATAACGATCTTCCATTTGATGAAAGTTTAGGTGTTCGAGAACTCACATATATAAGTAATGTCTTTGAAATGGTTCACTCTACAAAAACATTTATTTTTACATAAGCATGTGTTTTAGTAAGATTTACATTTTTTATGTTGCCAAATTTGGTCTCCCTTGTGGTTTCCACTTATGCAAAAGTCATCCAGATTAAACAGGGCAGAGTAGGCAGTAGCCACAAAATTCAGAATATGCATTTCATTTGCCATAAAAATAACTCATATAGTATTTTAACCAAAACAAGTAGAGCCATTTTCAAGAAAATCAAAATTTTCAAAAAATTTCCCGTGTAAAGGGTAGCTCAGGATGGATCAGTTTTCTTCAAAATGTTTGTGTCATATCCCTAAAACATATTAAACTTAAATAGCAACTTTGGTTTTCAACCAACTTTTCATTTTTGAGTTCTTCTGTTCACACACACACACACACGCACTCACACACTCACCCACATGGACATGGACATTTTTCTAAAAATTCTTTCTTTTTGTTTATTCAGGGGGCCTAAAACATATTTCTGATGTAATCCAACATAGACTTTTGGGGTGGAATACAATACTTCCTCTACGTACTATACATAGTACAGAAAGTAGAAATGGAGGTGTGTATATGTAACTGTTGATCTCCAAAGCTACTTGACAAACCATCACCTAATTTGGCATGTATATATATTTTTGCATATAGAAGCTTCTTATGGTTTCCATTTTAGCATGCGATGTGTTACATCCACACGTTTTTGTCTATTCACTATTCTAGATACCAGTTATGCAATCTATACATATAAAGCGGCGTTGCTTGTGGTCCAGACCAATGGTTTTTAAATGCGCTTACAACTGACAGCACCATGTCAGTAGATCTACTGGCATGTAAAAGAACTATTATGGCACAAAATTCAGGCATGCCAGCAACGCTGATATGATCCTGACAATTGGCAGCATCACTAAACAACAAAATATTTTTTTCTTTTAGATGTTTTTATGTAAGAAGCAATCAATCTTACTATGCAACATATTAGATTCACATTGTTTTCTGTACTCACTTTTAGTAAATACAATCACACTTCTTTCTCCACTCATCCTTCACGATATACTTTATACAATTTTCTATATGATTGAAATAAAGATGCAATGTATTACATTCACATAATTTTCTCAGCACACTTATTTTATGAACACATTCAAATGTTCATCTCTATTCATTCTTCAATATACAGTTCATAGAGTCTACTGGTTGACCAATCACAATCAAAATGGAGATTTTTGTGCCATCCATTTTAGTATGCAGTGTATTTCATTCACACAAATTTCTCTTGTCTTCTTCTACATAACACATTTACATGTCCTTTTCTCACTGTTCAGCTCAGAATTCCTACAATTTTGATGATTGAAATAGAAATGCAATGTATTACCTTCATACGGTTTTCTCTTATCACATTTGTTTTTTGCAACACATTCACATGTCATTCTCTACCTGCCCTGCTATACAACTTCATATAATTTTGTAAGATTGAAGTGATATGCAACGAATTGAGTTAACAGTCTACCCATTTTTTTTATGAAAAACACACTTGTTTCTTTACTTCCCCTTCTACAAAGAATTCATACAATTTCCTATATGATTAAAATAGAAATGCAGTATGTTATATTTACATACCTTTCTCGACTTGCTTTTCTTACTGCAGTATTTGGACTGGACAAGTTTGTATGAGAATGAAGAGTATAATATCAGTAAAATATCCGTTTTAACATTGTAATCGTCATACGCTCCTGTGTATCCAAGGCTAAAAAATTGCTTTTAGAATAATACAATTTTAAACTTATCTTACTATAATAATACAAATTAGATTCAGATTAAAGTAGCCTTATGGAAGCCATGGATCTTTCAATGTTATAAATGTTATTCTAAAGTTATTACACCAAATTCCCATCTCCACTTTGTACTACTTTATGTTGAAATGTAATGTAGTTTCAATTATGTGGAAGCAAACTGTTGAATGTTACAGATGGCTCAAACTGGGAAGTTGTCTGGTTTGTGCAGGCACACATTCAGAGTCCCCCACTCCTGCCCACCGCTATGTGACCAAAGGGCATATGTCCTTTCCAAAAATAGTGCGTTAGGTCAGGTAATGGTGTTAGTGCAATTTTACATTTGCAAATACTTGTGTTTTTGTTTTGATGAGTAAATTATCGCCAAACTCGCGAGGTTATAAATAACATGATGAAATTAATGGAAAAAGAATGTAAAGCGAAGACATTTATTGCAAATATTAAAAAAGTGAGGGAACTACTGTCTGTGGTAGCAGTTTCCAAAATTACATTAGTGCGGATATGTTGTTAGGCAAAGAGAGATAAAGATATTAGTGAAACATTGTTTTAAACTCCCAATAGAATAAGAAAAAGAAACAAACCAAAAGCGGGTCTTGCTTTTGATAAAGGGGCAATAAAGAGGGTGATATACATTTTCTGCCTAATAGAAAAATCTTCCACCAATACCAGTCATTTATCTTTTATGATAGGAGACTTCCCGTGCTGCTCGCCTGGTTTACACAAAACATAGGTTAAATCTTTCAGTGCTAAGCAGCAATTATTGTATTGACTGTTAGTAATTAACATTTAACTTGGTTTGGTGCAAGCAGACAACACACATTACATCAAACTTATTCTTGAAGTGCATTTTTCTTTACTGTGCATTGTAATGTGTGACAAAAAGAAATATCTTTATGCAACATTATCACCTCCCCATTATTAGGTATATTGTATGAGATTATGTATCGTATGTTCAGCCAATTACATGAGGGATTCAGTAAATTTATACAATTTTTAAACATCTGCATGTCTTGCATTTTAAGAGCTGGTCTATACCGCCATAAACTTGCAGATTTTGAAACTTCTGATTCTATAGTCGGGCAGTTATGAGTACTGACCCAACTAGAGCCTTGGCTGTATGTCAGTTGTGTATTTCTACCCTCATTAGTGAAGTGTCGAAGACCGTGAGATGGGGAAGCGATGGTAAGAATCTGGACAAACACTAAGTTGCTGTTCATCCATAGTGAAGTGTAGTGGGGTGGGCCCCTCAAAGAATACACTACTACCCCCCTCAGTGCAACTTCCTAGTTTGAGCCATCAGAACTCATAATGTGTTCGTTTTTTCACAGACTTGCTACCGAACTTTAAGAACAGATCTGCTCAAATACAGCAACTATAGTAAAATGGATATTAAAGAAGAAGTCAAGCAGGAGTCTTCTTTTCTGGACTTAAGTTCACAGAATGAAACAGAATTTTTTATGAAAGACCTTGTGAAGAAGGTTAAGATTGAAACTGTTACAAGTAGCAGTGATATCAAACCAGAACTTGAAGATCCCACATGTTCACAGAATGAAGAACATAATCTATTGAGAGTTAATGAAAATATCAAAGAAAGTGAAATAGAAATGAAGATAGATATTAAAGAAGAGGATTGGTGGTTGGAAAGAGAAGATTCATGTATTAATGATGATATTAAGGTAAGTTGTACAAAAAGGCGTATGGGATTTGCATGTGGTATTTATGGTGGATGCAGTGGCATCTGGGCAGCTTTTCCTTGGGTTCTCTGGTCTTCCCCGCCACTCATTCCACCAGTTGCTCCAACATCACCTTTCAATGACCCACTTCGTCTGCATTTCATATTATCCTCTTCCTCACTCTCATACCTGGTGTATGATGACCACTTAATTCCAAGTTTTCACCCTGTCCAGTGCATAGGTTTGACTGCTCCATGACAGGCATCTGACCCTGGGTACAGGTTTGTAAGTCCTATGGTGTATAAGTCATCCATATGGGAAGGTTAATCAGAGAAAGAAGAAGATAGTTGCTAGTGTAATATAAAAATATATGCTGTTTCAACTATTTTATAAACTTGGGTTGCTCTGATACAACACAGGGCAATCAAGTTGTCTTTATTTGCAATATTTATGTGGGCGTTATTACTGTTTAGATTACTTCTTTGTGTTACAACTTTTATAATGTTTCATACTGTTTTAATTTTATTCTTATCTTCATCAACAGCTAGTGAGTAACACCATTTTTGCTTTATTCATTGCTTTTCTAAGCATTTTACAACATGCACTGTAGTGTAATGTAATGTTTGAGTCATAAATTGTGTGACATACTATGAACAAATGTTTTCGATTTGCCCAGGACTTCCTCATGCTTATGCTATGTAAGCTTTTGCCATTATTACCTGTGATGACTATGTTTTTCTTAAGGAAAATAACTTCAAAAGTAATACCATGAGCTTGAGAAGTCAGTATGATCATAGACAGCCTGCTTTCCATTCTTGAACACCAATTCAAATTTATTGATATGCTCATAACTAATTATCCTTGTTATAATTTAATTTTCCTATTATCTGTCCACTTTTTACTAAGAATACCTGCTCATCATGAATTGACATGCCATTTACAATAGGAATTATATTATCATGTGGAATTTTTTTCTGAGGCTAGAAAAATACTATCTGTGGCTGTTGCAGTGTTCATATGAATTCTGGTCAGAAACTGAATCACATGTTCCAAGTTAAATGTACGTAGCAGGGAGTCTTCATTTTACAGCCATTAGGGGTGTTTATGTTAAAATGCCTATAAAGTATTATTTTAATATTTTGAATGTAAATGTATTTATGGTTCTGTCTAATGTATGAATTCTGGGAAGTTTCCTGAGGGAGTTGTATTTTGTTAAAATGATATAATATGTTGGCTACCAAATTCGATATTTACTGCAACTCATTTTACACTTTAAACCATCCTTTGTTCACTTCACTCACCATTTGAGGTACAGTAGAGTCTCATAAATCCAGTTAGTGTACACCTGACATGTTTATTACGTACTTTTGTGCCTCTCTCCTAAAGTATGTGGTGATTTATAGAGACAAAGGAATATTCACACAATTTTCCATGCTTAGCGTGCCATCTCTTCATTTACATAAAACAATTAATTTCAAATGCAACATTCTGTAGTTATTCTTATGCAGATAAATTAAAAATGGCTAACATTGTGTCAGTTCAATTCATGAAACACAATGAGATCATTAAAATTTAATTATAAATAACTGAACCATTATACCAGGCGGTTTATGATGCTGTGTGCAGGTGTTGTAGTTTGTTTCAAGATAATCATTTAGTGTTCTTTTTGCCACAAGTATTGAGTTAATGATTTCAGTTCCCCTCTTTTGGTTTGTCCCATAGTGCTCCATATGTATCCCAAATGCAAGGTAACCTCATTCACCTTTACCTCAGATAAGCAAAATGCTAGTATACATATAAGTATGAAAGTTAAGTGTTGCAAAAGATTCACATAATTCCATTGACCACAGAATTGAATTGTATTTTAGCTTAAAAGCTTTGAATTTTCTTGTTAGGCACAGGTCTTAAGAATAATTCGAAGATTTACTTGCTCAACCAGTAATAAAACCTTAATTTAATCTATTACTACTGTATTCCATTTCAGTTACTGTTATTTATTTTTTATAATTAATATGACCTCACAAATTATCACTACTTCACTTAAAACCTGTTTAGGTGCTCAAATGTTAGCAACCATCCTCTTTAAGCTTTGAAAGTTAATCTCCCTGTCTCCTACTTGAAGGACCCTCCTGTCAACACCAACCTCACGACTCCTAACGACATTGAATCGCAGGGCCGTACTTTGTCACCCTCGTAACATACACACACAGACTTGTGATGTTCTGCCTCGAGGTCAACTCCAACAAGGCCTCCTTCAAAGGAAAGATGTGGCCCAATGAATGTACTCTTGTAGGGCCAATCTTGTTACCTCAATGATAAGCTCCCCACCATAGGTCACACTACAGTCCAGGCTACACCTGTATCCATCAATATCTGGTACATTCTATCATGTACCCAATTATCTGTGGTGATGTTATTCTCCATTATCTTGCACAAAGTGGGCAGCATTACTCTAGGAGTCAGTGATGACAGATCCACGTGCCCCTCTTCATGCCTTTATTTACTCATTTTCCATTAGTTTTTTTGGCCAGGTGAGGACAGTCTCTTGTCGATGTACTGGGGCTGTTTCCCACTTCCTACACAATCCAAATATTCTGGATCTTCCAGACAAGAACTGTTCTTACCTTGACCACCTCCATGGCCACTGTGGTCATCAGCACATTATGGGTTGGCAGATAATTGCCGAGTATTAGGTATTGACATGTCTTGGCATCACACACCACGTTGGTGGAGCAGATTATCTGGCAAAAAGGTTCGCAAGAGCCTTATTCACTAGTTGCTCATTAATCAGGGCAAATGCGTGTAGCATCTCCCTTGCCTGCTGCAGCCTTAACTTGACCTGGCTGTGATAAGCTGCAGCCAGATGTTGCTTTCTGAATGAGTTTTAAGGGCTCCCAGATGTTTCAGGACACTGTGACATCAGAACTATGTTTGGCACTTATGTTGCTTGTCCCTTGAGACCAGCTGTCTGCTGCTCAGCTTGCACTTCTGTGGATCATTGATTGTGGATGGTGACGACAAGTAATTGTCTGTGGAAGACTTCAAGGGTAGATGTGCCATAATACCTGATTGGCTTGACATGCTCAGATATGTCATGCCCTAG
The DNA here is from genome assembly GCA_030765045.1 of Tenodera sinensis. Classification (NCBI taxonomy): domain Eukaryota; kingdom Metazoa; phylum Arthropoda; class Insecta; order Mantodea; family Mantidae; genus Tenodera; species Tenodera sinensis. The sequence goes on from CM060961.1 coordinate 80,814,603, forward strand.
CGTCTTAAACTTTAAGCTCTTGGGGGTTTTCCAGAGAACTTGTTGCAACCTGGTGTTGCACTACCATGGACTGTTGTTTCCCAGGGTGTGAACACATTACCTGATGTCCTCTGAGGCATTAATGCGCTGGCCGAACACTTTTACAACTTTCTTCATGCCAACTAGTTGCCTGTCAAGCATCACAGGCATCTATATACTCATTTCAGACCTGTCGTTTTTCATATTTGCAATTCCAGATTCCATTTTTGTGTCCATTCCTGTTATCTTGGCTCACATTTGGTTCATCATTTCTTCCACCTTACTTTCATGTCGCGGTTTTCATGCCACTTCCATCACTGATGGTAACCTTATTCTCTTTCAATTACTTAATTTTCCTTACTCTTTACAATTAATATGATCCCACAGATAAAGATTATCACTATTACATTTAAAAATCATTTGCTATTCTTATGCTTTACTAGCCTCTTGAAGTTACCCTCTCTGTCTTCTTAGTAACGTCATATCATCCATGGAGTATTTAATTTGGAATGCTTCCACATGGAAGCTCAAAGCAATGTCACACTAGAAAGACGAGTTGGAATTTAAAACAAAATTTATAATTCACAAATTATGAATACATCACTGGTTCTACTAATTGTACTTAAGGGCAGTGAATGTAATATTTATTTTTAACAATTTATGATAGAAGAATCTTTAGGAATCCACAGATGTGTGTCTTTACTTTGTGCAATAAAGCCTTTGTGTTTAAATGAAAGAATGTTATTTATCTTAATTGGATAGTTTTTATGTACAGTAATGTCTTCTATGTAGATTATACAAAAAGTGTTCATTTTGTTTCTGTTCCTCTTTTTGAAGATAAGAGTTATGGGGTTAAAGCAGATTATGTGTTTTACAAGTGAATTATTATGTTACAGGGTGAAACACACAAAGACTTTTATTCCACAGAAACACCAAGGTAAGTCATCTGGTTGATTCTTTGGACAAGGACTACCTATTTCTACTAAATTCTCATATGTGTTATGTATAGAAATGTTTTTCATACTAATGATCACAGTGGAATTGCTTCATTGAGTTGTGCCAGTAACCATCCCCAGACACATTGTTAAAATTTCCTGTTGGTGTTAGATATACAACTGTTCACTGAATGTAATGAGTATAATACAGTTATTTGATCAAGTTGTATAAGTAACTATCACAGACACATGGTCATATTCCATGTTAGTGTTAGATATGGAACTCTTCACTCTATATAATTAGTATAATAAATTACTTCTTAAGAGGTAGAACTGGAACTTAAAAATTCAATGCCACAACTGGGATTTGAACCACAGTTCTACCTCTTAAACTTTGCCCACACACGGCTTGTGTGTTTAAAAACACCAACAGTAAGTTTGTTGGCATAAATAAATAAAAATTACTTCTTTCTTGGCTTCTGATATGGGCAGCATCCTGTTGGCTTTTTTAGGCATGCGGACGTTGCACCATAGACTATATGTGGCTTTATCATTGGGCAACTGCAAACGTCATCCATCTAAAGTGCATTCCACCCTTAGAAGACAGTACACGTTAAATGGAGTGCAGTGTTGCAACATGTACTAGTCGAGAATCTTTCTCCGCGAGCGACTCCGAGGTGGCCGGTGTCCTGTACTTAGTCCTTCAATTGCTGCTTGACGAGATGGACATTTTTAACTTTGGTATCCCTGCACGCCTTTGTCACTGTATGACCTAAATTTACAAATGACTCGTCAGTATAAACAATTGATTTCCCCTGGTCCCTAAACCTTTTTACGTCTTTTAGATATTTATGCCGCCGTCTGATGGTATCGTCTCTTTCTATTAATATGCACTTGTTACCCCTTCTTTCATATTCGAACCCCAAATCATGTAAGAACTGACTAAGAGTGGCCCTTGAGAAATTTGGTAGGGTCTCATCACTGTGGAATCGTGACAAAATTATATTGAGCGTGGGTGGAATATTTGCAAACTGTAAAGAATGCACAATTCGCCGCACTCCACCTTGCACTATTCAATCATATTGCGATAACCTAGCATTTTGTGTAGTCCCGCCCTTTTTGCTTTCTTTTTCGATGGCGTTCTTAGAGGTCCTTTCATTAGTTCCTTTTTAATCATACACACTACTGCTTCTGAACACCCGATAGCCTTAGCTGTTTCTTTTACTGCCTTACAAGCATTTTGCTTAAAAAATAATCTAACACATTCATAATTATTTGGCGTTCCTTACTTCTTAATTTACCAACATATCGTCTCTTCCTAGCTTTCCCCTCCATAACTACAAATATTTACAAAAATATTAAACAAATAACGCAATAACAGCTCACAGTTACACACACGATTTCTTTCGAACTAATGTTAGTGCTGCTCCTTATACTATCTTCTGTGTCAGGCCTGGCGCGAGGATACCCTGAATAGATGAATACCTTTTGTTTGCCTTACTGGATAAAAGAAAGAGGTTACTGCCGTTTGGTTTATATTAAAAACTTTCTCCAACCTTCCTCAACATTTGTTCTCGCTGGTTTCCTGATGTAAACTCAATAACAAAAAAGTTTTACACTGCGTAACTTTTGCAGTGCACAGATATAAAATTTCCCGAAAACATTTAATTTAAAAAATTATAACACTTAACTGGGTAAACAGAGATTTCAAAGTAGGTAGGTAGTAACACTATGGTTTACTCTACCTAAGAAAAAGATATAGATGCATTCTAGCAGTTAGTTTGTTAGTTAGTGCGTGATGAATATAGAAACAGCAAATATCGGACTTCTATTGAAAAAAACGTTTTCTGAAGGAATTTGGGCCTATAGAAATGTATAATGACTCTGGAAAGGATATAACCTGATAGAGAAAAAAATTCTGCATAGGATAATGTGTTCAAATCTGAAGTTTATAACAAATGAATATTTATACCATGCTATTAGGAATCTGGCATCAGGGCGAGGTTAGAAAAGGACACGGCTAATGGCAACTTGTGTGCGCTATATAGAGACAGAGATGTCCCATTTAACTCCATACTGTCTTCTAAGAGTGGAACGCTATATAGTTAATGCCTTCTCTGACTGGCCTCACTGTCCCTTCCCACTTGCAGTTTTATTGGTTCCTTTTCCTCCACTAGGAGAGCATTGTGCTAATAGGGTCATCTATATTGTGCTGAGTGGCTTACCTGTGTCAAGGTTCAGGCTGCTATTTTCGTTAAATATTGTTGTGCTTTGCCTCACTATTCTTTGAGAGAAATGTTCACAAATAACTAAAATTTTTAAATTACCAAAGCTAGTGCAGTGGCTGATGTTTTCTGCATGTTCCACAATGGCAAATTTTTCTGGTTGAGAAAGTGTCATGTGTCTTATGTTCCTTTTTTCTTGCATTTGACCTAGAATGATTCACCACAATCACAGGTAATTTTATAAACACCTGAATTATTTTGCAAAGGGTTCTATCCTGGAGTACTCTTATAAAAACACAGTTTTTACCCTGTGTATCTTGTTTATGGTGTTGGAATGTTTTTGTAATTCTTTCTGTACTCCTCATAGGTAAGATGTGTAAGGATTCTTCGCATCAGTTTTCGGGATTATGATATTTCTTTCTTTCTCTCTTTACCTGATTACCCTCCCCTTATGTAGCACTTACACCCCATAGGACTTACATCCCAGTGTCTAGGTTCAGACACCTATCGGGGAGCTCAGGAACCTGTGAACTGGCAGAGTGAAGACCAGGAAGAGGTTGGTCAGCCAAGCACTAGGTATGATATTAAGGAAGAAGATGATATGAAATGCAGGTGAAATCGATGATTAGAAAGGTGATAATGGAGTAATTGGTGTATGACTGGCGGGGAACTGGATAACCTGTAGAAAGCCTGGCCTGATGTGACTTCGTCTACCACGAATACCACATGCAGGTCCCTGGGATCAAACCCAGCCATCTTAGGTGCTAGACAAATGCTATAAGCCCTCGGCCACCGTGCTGCCTGTTATGATATTTCTTTCTTGCGGTAATGTCGCTGTTCAAATAGCCGTTAGGCTTCAGTACATCTTGGGGATATTTCAGTTTTGAATCCAGAATTTCTTTGTCACACACACGTGAGGCAGAATGCACTTTAAAGCGTTTATTAGTCATATTGGTACCATCTTAGCTACCATATGTATTGTTGTGATATTGAATCAAAAGCTGGCTTTAAATCCACAAAGGCAAGATATAGATCCCAGTTCTTGTCTATTATTGTTCTTAATGTGTATATATTGTCTTGTGTTTGATGTTCTGGTGTAAAAACTGCTTGTTCTTCTTCCACCACTCTCCTCAGTCTCATTTGTAATAGTCCTGTGTGTATATATATAATGATAGACATATTGTGCTGTAATTGTTACAGTCATAGCTACTCCCCTTCTTGTGTATGGTATTATCACGTCTTTCTTCTATTCTTGTGATAACTTATTTTCTTTAAATAGCTTTGCTAATTGAGAGGTAGAACTGGAACTTAAAAATTCAATGCCACAGCTGGAATTTGAACCACAGACCTTCCGCTTACCAGGCGGGTGCTCTACCATTGAGCTACTGTGACAAACTGCCAATATGGCATTGAATTCTCAAACCAGTGCATATTTTTCCTGGCAAACCACAAAGGTAGTCTCACATCAGAGACTGCCTTTGTGGTTTACCATCTGAAGGTTATTTAATCCTGGGACATAAAGTAAGGAAGTCACCATTGGGGTAATTGTCTCTGATGTGAGACTGCCTTTGTGGTTTACCAGGAAAAATATGAACTGGTTTGAGAATTCAATGCCATTCTAGCAGTTTGTCACAGTAGCTCAATGGTAGAGCACCCGCCTGGTGCCTGGTAAGCGGAAGGTCTGTGGTTCAAATCCCAGCTGTGGCATTGAATTTTTAAGTTCCAGTTCTACCTCTCAAACATTGCCCACACACGGTTTTTGGGTTTAAAAACACCAACAGTAAGTTTGTTGGCATAAATAAATAATAATTACCATCTGAAGGTTATTTAATCCTGGGACATAAACTACTAGCAATAGTAAGTCACCATTGGGGTAATTGTCTCTGATGTGAGACTGCCTTTGTGGTTTACCAGGAAAAATAAGAACTGGTTTGAGAATTCAATGCCATATTGGCAGTTTGTCACAGTAGCTCAATGGTAGAGCACCCGCCTGGTAAGCGGAAGGTCTGTAGGTCTCAAACATTGCCCACACACGGTTTGTGTTTAAAAACACCAACAGTAACTTTGTTGGCATAAATAAATAATAATTAGCTTTGCTAATTGTTTTAGCAATGTTGCTCTATATTTGATAAATTCTGGCACAATTCTGTCAGTTCCTGTTCTTTTCTTGTTTAGGTTTATCCCTAGCTATTTTCACATCTATTTTTCCTTCCCCCAGTCTATTCCATATTTTCTCAAACGATCCAAACCTAACAACTTCTTTCTACTCATTTTCTGCTTTTTTAAATTTATTTTCATAATATTTGCTCCGTATTTCTAGTAGTACCTCCATTCCTGATATTAATCTGCTATCCTCATCCTTAATCACTCTCATTTGCTTTCAGTATTTTCTTCTTACATTTTTTATTGTCTTCCAAAATCTTTTGTATTCTCTTTTCTTGCTTTGTTTTCTGTGCTATTTCCAAATTCCTCCCATGATTTTTCTTTTGGCTTCCTAAACTGCTGTTTCTGTTTTATTTCTCTTCTCTATATATTCATTTCTGTGCTCCTCTGTCTTTATGCCTATATACTTTTTCCATGCAATTTTCTTGTTTTTAATATTTTTAATTTTTTTTTTTTTTTTAACACACAAGCTGTATGTGGGCTTATAACAGTAAGTTTTAGAGCAGGCAGGAATACATCTGATATTTTCATAATTAAGACAATTGCAGACAAATATTTGTGTAATGAAAAAGGAAGGACGTACATAGTATTTATTGATCTAGAAAAGGCTTTTTGATACTATTAAAAGAGAGGTAACATGGATAAAATTAAGAAGAAAAGGAGTAAGCAACACATTTATTGAATTATTGCATGAGATATATCAGGAGAATGAGTTCTGCGTAAAATTGTAAATAACAGAGTGTACAGAGTGTCACAGGAGTATGACAGGGATATAAACTTAGTCCAGTGTTTTTTTAACTTATTTATACATGATAATATAGAAGAGATACCTTGTCTTAATGTTATCTAATACTAGTAATAGTGAAAGAGAACACATTTTCAACTTTACAGATACATTTTATTAGCAACACTACATTATTTATATTTTATGTATAATTACCTGTTTAAGAAAATACAGGGTGTGAGAGTGTATGCAAATATCAGAACATACTTATCAGAGCTAGGAATGTTACTAAACACAAATATAATACAATGGATGCAAATAATAAAACACAGACATAAGTAATTCTAGCAACCCAAAATGAGCCAATTTGCTGAAAAACACATACAAATTTTTTAGGATTAGCTTTAGATAATTTGAAATGGAAGAATAAACATGTAGAAAAGATTAAGCACCAGAATGAATAAGGGTACATACAATGTGCTAAATTACTCAGGAGTCTCCGTCTAGGAGATATGTGAATGGCGACCACAAGGTACCCAAGCTGAGCAGAACATTACTTCCACTTACTGGTGTTTTGCTCCTCACTGTAACTTTTCTATCTGACCTTACCTTGGTCATCTCTTGTTCTCTTCCGACCCCGATGCTATTAGGGTTCCCGAGGGCTAGGGAGTCTTTATTTTTCCAATCTCTCCATTTCTCTATAAAATCTTAACCCCTAACATGCTGACCTGTCATGGCATGTAATACGTACTCTGATTGGTAATCAGAGGATATGGTCAGTGAATTTATTTTGATAATTCTCCCGGTCAGGTCGGTGAGACCCGTAAACCAACGACAGGTGTGGTCCTCCAGACATTCTGGGGGTTGTGAGAGAGTGATGTGACCGCCAAAACATAAAAATATGGTGCTCTCTTAAAAGCGGTTACTATACTGCTATTGCTCTATGAGTGAAAAATGTTGTAGAGCAAGAGGATTAATGACTTCATTGTCAGAAATCCAGCATTAGCTAACAACAACAATATTTCACTCTCTCCGTCAACCAATTTGTTCTCTACCTTGTATTCATAACCGTTTTCCCACATGCTTCTTCCACTAACTGTGTTAATACTGATTTCACTTTTTCCCACATATCCCTTATGTTTTCATTTCCTCTTATCATTCCTTTATTTTTATTTCCACTTTTCCTCTGTATTCTTTCCTTTTCTCATCGTTCTGAGGTTTTTTTATCTTAATTACCTGAAATATTTGTTGGCTTTAATTTTTCTTGGCGCCTTAAATCTTCTATCCATCACCAGTAATCGATGGTTAGTTCATGCTTCTGCTCCTCTTAGTAGGGCCGGTTTCAGCAACAACAGTAATTGTTCCTGTTATTCCTGTTTATGTTAACCCAGGTATACGTCTTTACGGACGTAACACACGAAGCACATTTCACCACGAGGTTATAAACCCGGGTAATACAATCTTAGACTTGGCGTGCACCTGCTATACGAACCAACAATTTCTCATACATAACAAGCGAGAATCGCTATCCGCCGTTTCCAGTTTGTCCTACTTCCGCCTCATTTCGAAACGGGAAACAGCAGTGTGTTTGTGTTATCCACCTGTTATCTAGAAAGCATGGCTGAAATCGTGAAAAGAAGAAAGAGCCCAAATATGACGGCAGCAGAGAAGATTAGTTTCGTAGAACTAATATGAAATCATTTTCACATAATTGAAAATAAAAAAACGGATGGTGTCACCACACACAAGAAGGAGGAGTGGAAGAAAATAGCCTCCGAGTTCAACTCGCTGGGTTTGGGAGTTAACAGAGATGCAAATAATTTAAGCTGCACGTGGGACAACATGAAAAAGGCGGCAAGAAAGGCAGCCTCGGAAGAATGGCTGGAAAGGATTACGACAGGTAAGAGAATGTTCTTTTTGTGATATTTCATAGATTCCTGGTGTATATGTTATACCAAACTTTTGCAACTTGGGATAATGTAGCTTATTGAACAAAACACTTCCAATAGATGGTAATTATTCTTTATTTATGCCAACAAGCTTACTGCTGGCTAGTGCATTGAATTTTTCAGTCCTGATTCCACCTTTAAACTTTCACCAATGTATATTATCTGCAAGTTGAAAAAATTTTCAAATAGACATGCACCAGCCACACAGGGGAGCACATATAGTTTTCAATGTAATTTGTAAAGTTGTGGAATTATATTTTGTTGATAGCATTCTTTGAATTTTTCCTCACCGCACTTTAAGGTGCTGTAGTATGAGCTCTGTTTCATTTTGAGAATAAAGATTGTTAAGGCTTGCCCTCAAGTTCTGGTATAGCCAATAAATGAACCCTGCAGCACAGGGTTTTTTGTGTTTGCATTATTGGCACTCATTGCTATCATAGGATGAAGCGGAGGCAACTATGCAACATCTTTAAAATAACTTCAAGCTTTACTTATCAACTTTATGAAAGGAGGTACTGAATCTGCTCCCTGTTGCTGTTAGGAAATTATTCATCACTCAACGCAGTTCGCATTGAGAAATGCTATCAATTTTCTGGTGATTATTTTGCTTTAATTCATCTATCATGTGCGATTTATCTTGTGCACTTCATGTTCTAATTTACCCGAGAGATAGAAATCGCTTTCAATTGCTCTCATCGAAATTTTGACCCGCTCAACTGTATTAGAATCCTGTTAAAAATCATGTTGTCCATGATTTTGGTTATTTAGCAAAAGCTATGCAGCATAACAACGTGCATTAAAAAAAAAAACTCATCCCAGTTTCTTGGACTGAATATTTCCTATGGCCTGAAATTTATTATGAAGTGTATAGATTGTTGTAATGTGGAACTTTTACACCCAGAAAACCTTTTGCAAGTTGTACTTTAATTTAACGAGCTGAGTTAGCACAGAATCGGAAATCATAAATACATACTGCTACGCTTATACAAGCCATAATATACTTTGACTATGGGACAAAATAATAAATAAGTGAGCAATACCATGATCATTGTCAAGTCATACTGTAGAGCCTGAGCAGAGCAGAGCCGCAACAGTAGCGTGACTTTGATGACAGTAGCAGTGCAGAATAATGTGTCACCTTGCCAAGTGAAAAAACATTGTGCAGCTGGTTCTTAGTTCATTAGCTATCTCATGTGTGTAATGGAAATATTATGGAAAATTAAATCACTGCTTTATACTGTTTATGGCTCTGCAAATTGAGTAGATTGTAAATTCTGTAATGTATGTTTCAGGTGGAGGGCCACCGAAAAAAATGAGAACTGACAAAGTGCTGGATATAGTAGTAGGCGGCATGCTGCGCGACGTCGCTGGGGGCCTACACAACCCATACGATGGTGATAGTGAGGTCACCATTGGGGAGGTGCAGATGTCAGCAACGGCTCAACCACTTGAAGCACCAGCAGAGGAAACAGAGGAAGCAGAGGAAACAGACTGGAGTCAATACAGTGTCTCCATGTTGAGAACCCCAATACATCCAACACTGACAAACTATGAGCTGCTTGATATAACTGAGGCTCCTTGCACACCCAGTGCCGCTCCCACCCCCAGTGCTGCTCCCACCCCCAGTGCTGCTCCCACATTTACTCCGGTTGCAACAACCTGGTCTAGACGAAGGAGACCTTCCTTAGGGAGGCAACAGAATGGCTTGGAGCAGCTTTACCAAGCCAGAAGAGAGGCAGTGGTCGCTGCTCAAAGGGAAGCCACGGAGGAGCATCTATGGAGGCAGGAAGAACATTTGTGGAAGCAGGAGCTCCACAAATCATTGCTTCAGCAGGAGCAGCTTAAACAAGAGCTGCTAAAGGAACAATTAAAACGGCAAAGAAGTGAGTGATAGGTGTATGTGCCTAATGCTCAGAATTGGACAATACAATCATACTTCTTGCTTCCCAATATTTATAGAATTTCACATACAATGAGGTTATCAATGTAATCATGAATGTAAAAGCTAAACCTTAAAATAAAATGGAAAAATTGCAGAAGTTGTGGAGTTCAACTTTTTATTCTTTGCATGCTGTCAACTTACACATAGCATGGCAGTGTGCAATGCTAGATGACTTAAAAAGCCAAGTACTTCCTTAAGTAGGGGAAGCTAACTTCAACCCTTTACAAAGTGGGTAAAAATAAATTAAAGCACGTTTGATTAGAATTTGTTTATTCAACTAGAATAATATATGACAAAAACCTTATAAATGTGGTGAACTTAGTTACATATAACACCATTTTAATACTAAACCAATCCAGTTCACATACTTTCCAGAAGATGGCAGCCGCATAACTATAAAATATAGCCCCTCACCATCTCGCCCACCCTGTCTTGCCCATCGTCCTCTACGTGATTTAACTAATCCTTTGCAAACCCTTAAACTATTTAAAATGGAATATCTGCATGTGTTCTTAAGTATATTTACAAACTGTATAGCATCTTCCCTTTCCGAGTTCTCAATTCTGTGACAGGAAAATGTTTGGATGATGCAAAATGCTGCTTCAATTTGTCGGAGGTAAGGAAAAGAAAGAGGGAGCTTTACCTATTACAGATATTATCCACAAAATGTTTAGGATATTGAAATATGAATAGTTCTGTTTCAAAGTGCAAAACCTTAGGTGAACAAATTATAATGCTGCCAGTGATATGCATGTAATTCCAGTAGTTTCATCCAATGCACTGGTTCTGAAGGTAAGCTTCTTGAATGTCATTGTCGAATCAGACTGCAAAAAAGAAATAAACATTTTAGTACTGAGACAGAATATTGACCAATAGAAAATCGTTCATGTAAATATGTTTGTAAGAGTGTGTAAATTTCTAGTTCTTGTTTGGGTGTATCAGGGACTTATTTTTAATATTCAAGATAGCCAATGTTTTCTTGTCACTTTGTGTTCAACCAATAGAAACTATTGCGCGGATGAATACAAAAGAATGGCGGTGTTGCGTCATACAGACGCCAGGGACTGTTTTCATTAGCGTCTGTGTGCTCAAGATGAAAGGATGTGTTTTTTTTGGTAGCGCGTGAACATGTAACTTTCACCCAAATTTTTATACAGTGTAGATTCTACCCAACTGTGAAAGTTGTTGATTAATTAATATGGTGCTGAAAGTGTAAATTAACGAATAAATATGTTGTGATAAAGGAACGTTGATTTATGCATTCCATTCTGTAACCTCGACCCTGCAGATAAAAATCGCGTCTGATATCACACTATTTCATCTTTCAGTAAGAACATTATTCCTGCTGCTAGGTAATGATATTTATAAAAACTGCACCAAAATGGCTTACCCAACGTGGGACGCGAATTTAGAATGGAATGCAAAATTACGAGTACGATAAAACATCAAAAGACGCCATCTCATCGCGAAGGAAAAAGACGCCATTAGACCATCGTTTGATATCAACGATACGTCAAAACATCGATACACGGAGAATCAACGTGGGAAAAACACCGGAGATCATCTAGCGAAGCCAACTACCCAGGAGACGTAAATAACTGGACGAAGAACCAACGGAAAAGAAAGTAGGATCCAAAATTTTTGTTTTTACATACATTTTATTTCCATTTTTTATGCTACTGAGAAGTGGCAAAGTAGTGGGACTTTTAACCTTAAGTGAATTGGATAAAGAAATTAAAATGTCGCGAAAAGAGATAGAAACAGGAGTGGGGGAAGGGGCAGATAGGCCTAGTTATCAGGTAGAATTAGAAAGTGAGCAACAGGTGGAAATAAGCAAAGACCAAAGGTTAATGATGATCATGTTTGAAAGACTAGAACAAAGTTTAGGTCAGAAACTGGAACAAAACAAGGTAGAATTAGGTCAGAAGATGGAACAAGATAATGCAGAATTAAAACAGGACATAGAACAAAGTTTAGGTCAGAAAATGGAATTAGGTAGACAGAACTTAGAACAGAAAATGGAGGAAGTGAGACAGAACTTAGAACAGAAAATGGAATTAGGTAGACAGAACTTAGAACAGAAAATGGAATTAGGTACACAGAACTTAGAACAGAAAATGGAATTAGGAAGACAGAACTTAGAACAGAAAATAGAATTAGGAAGACAGGAGTGTAAAGAAAATATAAAGTAATGGAAACTAATTTAAAATTAGTACATAAAAACTTAAATGAAACAAAGGAAGCCTTAGAAGCTAGGATAGAAATTGTAGGAGACAGGATGGGAAAGATAGAATCAGAAATGAGAGAGAACAAGATTGTGTTAGAAGGAGAAATTGCTAGATGTAGGGATGAAATAACAGAATGTAATACAAGTGTGGACTGTAAGATTACAAATGTAAAAGCAGAAATAACTGAGGAATTAAGGAAAGAGATTGAGGTAGTAAAGAAAGACATTATTAATGAAACTGTAGAACAAATTGTAATCCCTAAAATTAAGACAATGAATGATGTGGTGCATTTGCAACAGGATGCTATAAATGATATGAAACAAAGTCACTTGGAAATAAAGAATGATTTAAAATCAATTTGTGAAGAAATGAAAAAAGGGAAAGAAAGTTTGGCTAATGTAAATGATGTTTTGAATGCATTACAGAGGCAAGATGATTTGGATGTAAGTAATGTACAAGATGAGAGTTATTTGAATACTGTACAAAATGTTGACTCACCATACAGAGAAAGAGGTTCACAACCAAACAATGACACAACACATAACACATGTTACACCAACAGCATATTACATGAAATCACACCACCTACATTTGACGAGGAGAAGAGAGACGATCCAAAACTCTTTGTTAAAGAGATGGAAGAATATTTTAAAGTGAAAAGGATACCAAATGAGCTTAGGATGATGATAGTTAAGAAAAGCTTAAAAAACAAGGCGTTAGAATGGCTCAGGTTAACACTAGCTGGTCATGAGTCGTATAGCTCATTCAGAAATTTATTCCTATCAAGGTATTGGGGCCCAGCTAAGCAAAACCAAACTAGGGTAGAGCTAGCGACAGGTAGATACGATCCAACCAAAGGGTTGTCGCTAGTCGATTATTTTATGAAAATAGCCAATAAAGGAAAGCTATTAGACCCCAACTTGTCGGAGGCAGAACTAATTGCCAGCATAACAAGACATTTCCCAGACACAGTGAGAACAGGGTTAATTGTTGCGAGGCCAGTAGATTTTGCAGATATGATAGAATTGCTAACAGCCTTCGAAACACAAAATGGTCGGCCTAATGAGCATAGACATAGGAATGGTCACCCAAACTCACCCATCCTAAACCGGAACACGGCTACGAACAACCAGAGTGAGGGAGAACATAGAAATACTAGGAGCACCCATGAAAGGGGGAGAGGGGCACACCATTTCCCACAACCACATAATCATGGCGAGAGGATGGAGAACACAAGACAACGGTACCACGACACGATACCGAATGGTGAATCGAGATACAGAACATATACATATGATCGTAGAAGACCAGGAGACCATACCCATCAAGTGATTCACATACGATTCAGTAGGGAACACTTGAACAACCACAGACCGTCATACGACAGAGGTTCACGCCAAAGGGGCAGAGACCAATGGTACACTGACAACATAAGACAGCAGGAAGTAGATGAAAATGTGCCAAATAGGGCAGATGCTGCACAGAATACAGAAACAACCACCACCACCAACACTCAGGGAAATTACAAGAACTAAGTTCATCCCAACTGGCTGGATGACAAACAACAATATCTCAGCAACTTACAATTGACATCGACACCATGATGGCTACACGAAGAGAGAGATGGAACCACTGGTCATAACAAAACAGCTGGGTGACCACACATATGAGCTACAGAATACAAATGGCAAGTTGGTAGGAAGATACCATAAAAATAAATTGAAGCCATACAAAGAAAGGACCAAATAGTCTTTGCCAACAAATGTGTAAGGCAGGAGTAATAGAGATGAAGGAAGATAACAATTTTTAATGGGTTACTTATAGAAAATTATGTTCGGATTAGGAATTACAACAAGGAAGAAAATCAACATAGTCATTGGCTATATCGACCACAAAGAGCATTGTCAACAAAGACAGATGAGGACACTGATTGTCATTAAATAAATGAATCATAGGAATGGAATATAATATGTTTTTGACATAAGGATGTCAGGGACAGAAATAAAAAAGAATGAATTATGATGACAAAGATATAATATTTTGACACAAAGATGTCGAGGGTAAATTGAGAAGAAAAATAATACAATTACAGAATAATTATAAGTATAGAAGTTTTCTCTTATAGAAATAAGAGACAAAGAAGTGACAATTAGTGAAGTAAGGAAGACCATAATCAGAAAAACAATGCCCATGAATTAAGATGAATATAGCCAATGCTAAGCTCGAAGAAATGTTGAACCAAACAACAATGAATAATAACCCAATTAAGAAAAATGGTACCATTAGTAACATCAGAGTTTAAGAACCGACTCAACAACCTGCCTATACATAAGCTTATAAGACAAAGAAGGCAAAGAAATGAGTAAAATATTGCCATAAACATGATCATAATCATTAGCTCAAAATTTGTATCCTGTTTTTCTCTCCTCATAGCAATGAATACAAGTCAAAAACCACATAATAAACCATGATACACTTAAATTATATTTGTGTCAATGTCAAATGTACAATAACTGAGTATGTGTTGTATAAGAACTGAATATGTGTTGTACAATAACTGAATATGTATTGTATGATAACTGGATATATTATGTAATAACTGAATATGTTGAGTAATAACTAAATGTGTTATGCAAAAAAAAAACTGAATGTGTATTGTGTAATAATTGAATATGTATTGTATAATAGCAGAACATATGTGGTATGATAGCTGGATATATTGTACAATAACTGAATATGTATTGTATAATAATTGGACATGTTGTGTAGTAACCAAATGTGTTGTACAATAACTGAATATGTATTGTATAATAACTGAATGTATTGTGTAGTAATTGAATATGTGAAATTTATAAAGACATGCTGTATCATGCCAAAACAAAAGACAAACACAATCAGTGAAGAAGACTGTAAAAAAAAAAAATATATATATATATATATATATATATATATATATATATATATATATATATATATATATATATATATATATATATATATTGTACAAAGTGATTAAATCAGAGGAGTAGGGAGAAGTATTGTATTGTGTTTCAAGATTGTAAATATAAGTGACAACTTGAAAAACAAAACAAGGGGCATATGAGACAGAATATTGACCAATAGAAAATCGTTCATGTAAATATGTTTGTAAGAGTGTGTAAATTTGTAGTTCTTGTTTGGGTGTATCAGGGACTTATTTTTAATATTCAAGATAGCCAATGTTTTCTTGTCACTTTGTGTTCAACCAATAGAAACTATTGCGCGGATGAATACAAAAGAATGGCGGTGTTGCGTCATACAGACGCCAGGGACTGTTTTCATTAGCGTCTGTGTGCTCAAGATGAAAGGATGTGTTTTTTTTGGTAGCGCGTGAACATGTAACTTTCACCCAAACTTTTATACAGTGTAGATTCTACCCAACTGTGAAAGTTGTTGATTAATTAATATGGTACTGAAAGTGTAAATTAACGAATAAATATGTTGTGATAAAGGAACGTTGATTTATGCATTCCATTCTGTAACCTCGACCCTGCAGATAAAAATCGCGTCTGATATCACACTATTTCATCTTTCAGTAAGAACATTATTCCTGCTGCTAGGTAATGATATTTATAAAAACTGCACCAGTACAATGCAATCAGATGCCCCCCAACTGTGGCAATGCCAATCATGCACAGGCGAAATGCCGTGCACCCATTATGTTTTAAATAAAGAACCCTATATCATAACATAATTGTGCTCATAAAAAGTGTGCAGTAAAATAACTTAATAAATTTAATTGGAGAAGTTGAGTATAGGCTTTAGGCGTAATGGTGTGAGTTCTGCCCTTTCTTAAAGCACTTGTAAATTTCATTACGAATAACGTGGCAGTCAAAGCCGTCGATTTTCAAGAATTGTTTTTGCTTGCTTCCCGATTTCTGTGGAGTTTTCCAACCTCTCTTTAAAATTTTCCGAACAGTAGGTCTGCTTAATTTGAATATTTTTGCAATTTTTGAAATAGGTTCGTTGCTTAACTTTTTCTTGCACACATATTCATACACATTTTGAAGCAAAATCTGTGATTGCTTTGAAGTCCTGCAGCGGACTTCTTACACTTACTTCGTGCACAACAGGGCATTTCACTGTGTTGCACTTGGGGTTCATTTGCATTCTAGCTGTCATTCATTGCAGAGCATGAGGAACAAGGTATTTAATGCGGTCTGGATGAAAATCACTTAGGTCAACGGATTCATTTGGTGCAGAAGGTGAAACATCTTGCCATGGTCTCCACATTTTGTTATGAGGCAATATTTACCTACACTAAATTTAAACTGCAGTCACTAGGGAAGGCGGCGCCGTGGCCGAGCGGTTAGCGCGCTCGCCTACCACCTAGGCGGCCCGGGTTCGATCCCAGGGACCCGCATGTGGTATTCGTGGTGGACGAAGCGGCGTCTGGGCGGGTTTTCTCCGGGTGCTCCGGTTTCCCCCGCCATCTCATTCCACCGGTGCTCCATCTTCATTCCATGTATCATCAATGTCACCGCCTGCGGTGCCGTAGTAGTAAAAGCGGGCGTTAAACACTACAACAACAGCAGTCACTAGGAACTGTACATTTTACACAGAATTCAAACAACCACTCAAGACTAAGGTTTTTTTTGCAGTAGATCAAGCTATTGGCAACATGGGAGAGCCCTCATGTTTAACATATGCTTTTGAGGCTTGCACAAATTGCTGGGGAAGTGGTAAAACCTTCACATCAAGGGCAGAAAAAGGTAACTTTGGAGGGAACTGGAAAGCCGACTTTCGCAGGAACTATAAGTGCATTTACGGATCTTGGAAGTAGAAAATACTCAACTTCATCTCATATATTCAAACGCTTCCTCATTCTCCAATAATGCACTTACCACATTTGTATCACAGTATACTATTGCATTTGTACACACAACTGAAGGATATAGCAAATTAAAATGTGTTATGTGGATTTCTACAGGGCTACAATCAACTAAAATATTTTCTGCACCAGATTAAAGAAGGTAACTATAACAAAAACCTATGAAATTTCAGACTGCCAATATAAATTCTAGCTCACCTTCTAAAATAGTTCTCTATAAGCACGTGTCGAACAGCATCATGACGCCCTCTAGCTGGCTGAGCTGCAGGCTCCATTTCTCCCTCAGCAAGCAATGCTTCCCATGGTATCGGCAGTTGTAGCTGTGGATCATCTGGGGACATTTGTTCCCCAACGTGCCTTAAAATATTGTGGAGTACAGCTGTTGCTGTGATAATTGGAAATATATTTTCCAGCTTCAGGTTCATTCCCAGTGCAAGAACGGGGAATCTCCTTTTCCAGCAACCAAAAAGTCTCTCCACTACATTTCTGGAGCGGATTTGTGCTTCATTATAAAGGTTTTCCTGCAGAGACTGTGTTACATTTAGGGGAGTCATGATGTATGACCTGCAGGGATATCCTGCATCCGCCAACAGCACAGAATTCCCATATGCACCCTGTACAAAATGTGCTCTTTGTGTACAGTTATTAAAAATGGTACTGTCATGTGTGCTGCCAGGCCACCGTGCTACAATATCTGCAAATTCCATGTTGGCTGTGCAGATGACCTGGACATTCAAGGAAAAGTAGCCTTTTCTATTCCGATACCGTTCGGCATCATCACCTCCTTTAAAGAAAAGAAAAATCAATAAAAAGATTAAAATGCAGTCAACCTTTTTTTGCGCAAAGCCAAAGAGATGCCTCAGCCAAATTAAATGCTATCTTCAAAACGTAATGCAATGTATACTCTGTTCATCAAGAGATTAGAGGAGATATAAACAAAGCACCGGTTTGTATCACTCCGCAGCCACGTGCTTTCACAATGACGCAACACAGTTACCTAACGCTACGCGTAGTTATAATATGCATTTTACACTACTAAAAGGATATATTTACTTGATTCAAATAACATGTAGCACATGGAAATTAACTGCTACTTACGTCATCTCTGTCCACAATAACACTTTTTCATTTTCTGCTCACAATCTCGAAACCAATCTCCAGAAGCAGCTTGTGGAGGGAGGTTAGTTTTAAATCTGGAAGATCGGGTTCAGAGTTAACTGCCAACAACACTTTGTTTAAGGTGGGGATTCATTGACTGACGAACTTTTCGACGGATTGCAGATCTCACACTCACAAATTCGTTGCAAACTACATCCACCATTTATCTGGCACGTGGAAGCTTTTGGCTGGGATCTTCACCAACTGATGATTTCTCTTTGCGTGTGCTGTAAATACTTGCAACTAACACACCTGTAAACTCGAATGTTAATTTTATCACGTCTTCGATAGCAAGTTCGGGATATTTCTCGCAGAACTTGTTAAACATGTTCAATATTATTGTCTTTTCACCACTTCGCAACGCTTTGCCGCGCTTATGTTTTACAGCACTCACTTGTTCCGCCATGTTACTGTCATACTGAATAATGCGCGCGCAGAATGAATTAGGCTGGTTACAGATTCACGTAAGTGCGTATTCTTACACTTTAGCTATGCTTAGTACACTTAGTTCATGCTTTAGCAAACATTAAGTGACATTTTAGACCTTAGTAACAGTATTTCTTCAAGGGACTATTTACATGGCGAAAGTGTCAAGAGGGCGCGCTGTGGTCAAAACGCACGTGGCTTTGTTTACGCCTCCTCTAATCTCTAGATGAACAGAGTATATAAGCTTCTGCCCTTATCATCTTATTAAAAACAAAATAGAGCTAGATTAAATAGAAAAGTGGGTCGATTAATAACACTAAACAACACTCATTTTTTAAATCACCTAGAACATGTTTCAGAGGCCAGTTTTCTCCATTATCAACTGAACTTGTTTGTAGACGTTGGTCCTTCTGTAGACTGCTCTGGCGGTGATTTAAGAACTTTTACAATTTGTCCTTCTATATTCAATTGAATATTCATATTGAAAACTCTTGTATTTGTTCTCCCAGATGTTCCAGGAAATTTAAAAAAGTGAGTGTTCTTTAATGGATCCATTTTTCTATTTTAATGTGATTCCAACAACAACACTGGCATCAGTTTCCAGGCTTTAAATTTTATACCATATAAACATATTAGTCTTGAGCTCCTTCAACACCAGTCTTATAGAACGTTGAATTACTATGGTTTAGGTAAACAGGGAGAACACCCTTTTCCGGCTCACACATACAGTTTTTAATGCAATACTGGCCTATACTACCTGACAAATTGCTTTTATTCATAATAAACCTGTACATGAATCTTAAATTTAGGATTATAAACAAAACTAGTAACTTGTGTTATAGTTGGAAAAAAGTATCAGCATTACTGAATAGAGATATGCAGCATACTTTAAGTTCGTAAAAATTTGATGAGATCATATGTATGCTTAAAGTAAGTACACCAAAGTGCTGTCTTTATTTCAAGGTTTGTTCTTCCTGTTTGCAGCTAAACCTAGTCTACAAGGAATATTAATATATCTGCAGATGATGTATGTGTTTTCTTTAGCTAAATTCATGTACGTAGTAAATGCATAAATTGTTCTGAGGAGGTAATACTTTTTGCTGGGGTGCTCTTTTTTTTCCCCCAAGAACATCTACTTAAAAACTAGTAGTTTTCATCTGGCATGTTCATAGTCCATACAAATACAGTAGTATAAATGCATACAGAGTTCTGAAACTTACCAGTAGTTTTCATTTTTATATGTGTGCAATCCAATGCGCCTGTTGCCTTTGGAAATCTTGCAATTTCATAAAATTGCAACTGACGCTGTTGGATGCTTTCTGCTTCGGTGGGCATTCTTATGTGGTGTGTGCGAAGTCTAGCTAATGCACAGCTGACTCTGCACAATTCTGTGAGCTGTGGATTTGCTCAGACCACCATAATCTGCAATGGCTAGCTGCCCACTACCAGTGGCATAATATCTCAGTGTCATCAGCAACTGGTTCACTGGAGATAGAGCTGCATTTCTGCAAAGGAGACATTCAGTACTTTAATTTCCTTATCCTATTTTTATGTATGTCAGGTGTCAGTTGAATATTCATTGTTTAAAATACTGCGAGAGCATTAACATATATTAGGGCAAATCTGCATCACCACCTTTATTTCTGCTTATATGAATACAAAAAGGATATATATATATATACACTGCATTACTTTTTTGCCAACACGTTCATGTGGTGCTTGGGAAAGGGAGAGAAAGATGTCCTGTATGTTACTCAGGCAAAATATAATAGTTAATTTTTGTCAACTCATCATGTAGCAAACTTTTGTCATTTTGCGGTTATGGTATTGTCAGATATGCGCTTTCTACATCTGTTCAAATAAAGTGGTAACTTTAGGGTTGGATTTCCAGCCTATCACTGTGACTAATTAATGAAACCTTTATGGAAAATATGAAATATGATTCTTTTCCCTTGGGTTATTTCATAAAGGCAAGGGCGATGTCTGCTACAGACTGCAGGCGGAAACATAAATGTGATTATATATTATTGTATGAAAAATACTGCCAGGAATTAAACACATAGAAATATACAAACATTCTGGAGCATAATGTGAAACACCTACAAGGGGTGGTTTTCACGATGCAGTACAGAAATAGAGGTTAGGTGTGCCGATGTCACAGCAGAATATGTTTATACTGTGGTGCCAAAATCCTTAATTTATTTAAATCCTTATTCTTGCAAATTATCAGCTTACCTGTTAGATGGAAATTCCAGTTCTTGTTCTACTTGTTCTAAAATAGAAAGAACAGATTGTTTGCTGAGACGAAACCGAGTCACGAAATCGACGTCGTCATACTAATAAAAGTAATTGGAACGATGTTTAATCCATCTTGGTCGCCGTATTCTCTCGTTATATAGCCATTCTTCATCGCTGCTTTCATGTTCGTTTCCAAATACCAAGTCCATTACTCGTGGCTGCGCCATTTTCTTTACTTACCATATTACCACCGTTTTGAACCCGTAATCGGTGGAGAACAAGGTAACTAGAGAAGTGGAGAAGTGGCCGGTAATTCTTTTACCAGCGTAAAAAGCCTCGTAAACAGTTACGTAGGTTATAAGCGCATGGTGAAACAGCAACTTGACCAAAACCGAGGTTTCTGATTTTTAACCCAGGTAAATAAAATTACTGTTGTTGGTGAAACCGGGCCTTAGTGTTTTACATCCATTATACCATTCCTCAATTCCTGAGGATGTAAAAAATAATTTATTGTGCTTTCAGCATCTGTGTCTTCTGTTTGATATGAAATCTTGTGACACTTTTTGTATGAATAAAGGTATTATTAGTTAATAGTTATTTACTATGCAAGATACTATTAATCATCTAGCATTTCCATTCTACCCCCAGCTTACCCATACAATCATGTGCTATTCTTCTATCTTGCCCTATTATAGAATTTAGGTCTCGATTTTCTCCCTCTTACAAACTATCAATAGCATTCTGGAGTTGTGCTTAGTATTCTATACCATTATCTTCTGTTGGGGCCAGGTGTTTTTCTGGGTTTAAGTTAATGACCATTATTCTTGAGTTTACATTCACTCGCTGGAAATCACACCTACCTCTTCTTTTACGAACTGCTGAGTACCTTGGTATATATACCTCCTGTAATCTCCTTCACTTCACTAAGTCCTAATGTATCCACATGATGCTCTTTGATTTCTTGTATTAATTCCACTGCCCCACCTATTGGCTTAATATTCCAATTTCCAAACCATTCTTTTCTTTTCTATTTCCTACACTTCTCATTAGCTTTGGCTTTCCCACATACTCTCATATGATGCTTTGCAATGATTTCCCATTGGGCAATGGGCTTATGACATTCCTACACCAGCTTTCTTTCATGTTTACATAGAAACAAACACTCACATCTGTTTTCATTTACTTTTTCATCCCTGTGTTCTAGTAATTACTGTTACTTTTGTATTTCAGTTTATGCAAAGGTGTTTCCGGTTATACATCAGATTTATTCTGTACTGAAGCCTTAGAAAATGATGTAAGGTTTAATATGAACAAGGATAGTCGTGAATGTGAAGTTCAGGAAGATGTAGTGACTGAATTATCTTCCACAGAAGCAAATGTTTACTCAGAAAAATCTGATGATGGGAAAATTGTGAGCATGACTTCCACTTTGGAACAAAGTAAGTTGTTTCAGCACAACACAAACAAACAAGATGTCAACAATAAGAACTGCAAGTCACTCTTAAGCTTTAAGTACAGAAAGTCCTACAAATATGACATTTCAAACAGGGGTTTGAATCAGTTGTCTCTGAAAACTGACAAATTGATTGATGAGGGGAAGGAAACCCACAACTGTAAGAATTGTAGTAATAGTTTTACTAGTTTCCAACGTTTGAAAACACATGAAGGCATAAAGCCACACAAGTGTAATACTTGTAACAAGACTTTTACTAACCTATCATATTTGAAAAAACACAAATTGATTCATGAAGGCATAGGGCTACATGAGTGTGACATTTGTAACAAGGCTTTTACTCTTTTATCACATTTGAAATCACACAAACTGATTCACGAAGGCATAAAGCCACACAGGTGTAATATTTGCAACAGGGCTTTTACTGAGTCATCAACATTGAAAAACCACAAATTGATTCATGAAGGCATAAAGCCACACAAGTGTAACATTTGTGACAAGGCTTTTACTCAGTTATCAGACATGAAAAAACACAGAATGATTCATGAGGACATAAAGCCACACAAGTGTAACGTTTGTAATAGGGCTTTTACCCAGTTATCAAATTTGAAAAAACACAAATTGATTCATGAAGGTATGAAGTCACATAAGTGTAACACTTGTAACAAAGCTTTTACGCAATTATCAAATATGAAAAAACACAAATTGATTCATGAAGGGATAAAACCACACAAGTGCAACATTTGTAATAAGGCTTTTACTCACTTCTCAAGTTTGAAACCACACAAATTGATTCATGAAGGGATAAAACCACACAGGTGTAGCATTTGTAACAAGACTTTTAGTCAGTTGTCACATTTGAAAGAACACAAACTGATTCACGACGGTATAAAGCCACACAAGTGCAACATTTGTAATAGGGCTTTTACTACATTATCAAATATGAAGAAACACACATTAAATTGCAAACACAAATAGCTCCAATAATGTAAAGTTTGTGAATAGGATTCTGCCAGTTTTTCAGTTCCAGAAGCCTTTAATGGGTTCACAATCACGTCTACAGGAGGGTGATGTATGTGAGTTGAAGTGAGGGTGATGAAGTGTGTGACTCTCTTCACCTTGTAAAGGAAGTAGTTGGTTCTGTGACTACAAGGCTCTCTATTTGTGTGAAACTTCTATTAATTTGTGTATAATTCATTCATTATTGGAGGAAAGCAGCAATATGTTGTGTGTAATTGCTTGTGTGATAATTTTGCA
Organism: Tenodera sinensis; assembly: GCA_030765045.1. NCBI lineage: Eukaryota > Metazoa > Arthropoda > Insecta > Mantodea > Mantidae > Tenodera > Tenodera sinensis. The sequence goes on from CM060961.1 coordinate 80,838,189, forward strand.
CATTACCTGTAACCTATAATAAGAAAAGGAGAGTGGCAAATGGAGGTTAGGTGATTTAAGTGTAGAGTGACAATATTTTCATTTATCATTTGCTACTTTATGAAGCCATCTCAGAATTTATTTCTACTTTTATATTGTGATAAAACTTTTATGGACATCAGCACATCCGATCTTGATCCGCTGTTGTGTATGCTTTTTTCTGCAATAGCCAAGCCAGGACAAACACTCGGTGTTGCATCCTTTATTTTACTTGTAAGTTTGTACTCCAGAATAGTTCTTATGGTTTGCTTTTTGTTATTACTGTGAAGTTAGTGTTGCAGCAGGGAAAGAAAATCAAACTAAATAGGTGATATGGTACATTTTGGTATAATTAAACCTTAATATAGAATTTTAAATTCTGTGTTACATAAGAGGGAAATTGTGAGTGCCTATAAAATACAACTAACTATACAATGGAGCAATAATCACCAAAATCTTAAAGTTTCTTTCACTAAACACATTAATGGTTACACTGAACCCGCGAACTTGGGATCAGTAGACCAGTGTCTAACCAACTGAGCCACCCAGACTGACTCTTCTGGTGTACACAGCTTTAATTAGGTTAGTATTTCCTGCTATTTACTTTATTTTGTAAGCATTTGGAAATGATATCCAAGTTCTCAAATATTTGTTCACTAAGGGCCTTACATTTTATACCATTTAAGTGTTTTGTACAGTATGTTAATTTAAATCTTCGGTTGGAAGCGTTTCTATGCTCTGACTCAGTTCTATGTGAGAAGTAGTCACACAACATGAGAAAGGAAGATGAGAATATATATCGTTAAAATCAGAAGCGATTCACTCTCTCTAAGCCTGAGCAGGATATAGGTATCTAGAGAGTGATTGTTACAGTGCTCTGCCCCTCTAGATTAAGCAGGGAACGTATATATGGTGTGAAAGTATATATATATATATATATATATATATATATATATATATATATATATACACACACTAGCAATGTGTATGTAGTCAATTACAAGAGTGAATCAGGCATAAAAAAATTCAGTCTCACTTGCACGTATGATCTCTTGCAATCCAGCTCCGCCCCAGAAAGGTGTATATACATCTTACTATCTCCATGAGCTTTTTTTTTTTTTTTGTCTTTCAGTGGGAGCTTTGCTTGCGATTGTTTAAGAGTATTTGAGACACCTCGAATAATTTATAATATTTGAACGAATTTCATAGTACACAATTCCAAAATGTTCAACTGAAGCCTTGATTTTTTCAGGAGTACTCATTACCAATACACAACATTTTTTCTTCACCTAAAGAGAAGGCTAGAGGCTAACCCAACCCTAATCAGTCAGACAGGGCTATGTATTTGACCAAAATCCAGGGTGAGTGGAACGGCGAGCCTGCTATATTTCCTGTGTAGCCCTGTCACCTCAGTGGGTGAACAGCACTGTGGGACAAAATTAATTCATCTTTGATCATTGGAAGTAACATTTCTAATGGAAAACAAGTAATTCATTCAGAAACATATTTACACCTGTTGCCATCAGCTCATTCCACACTGACTCAAGAATCAGCTACACCTGTTAAATCCCGTACCTTGTCAGATCGGATTTCTGTCCTTGTTGAGAATTACACTGCTACACAGTTTCCTGAATACCAAACTACCCCGTAGGTATCCTAGCGGTACTGACAAGCACCGCAGCCTAACTCCTCCAAGGGCGTCATTACTACTCCCCTGTTGTATGGTATTTCAGAGGAGATCCAGGGTTACCAGTCGGACCAGGCTATAAAGGTAAATACTCATTTGATCGGCCCGACCTCCCTTCAAAGGTAAAGGGAAATTCCACCGGCCGCAACACTTCCTCTTGATACTAAAGCTTCGACATTTAAAGTTCAGCTGAAATTAATAGACCATCTCATATGCCCTGCGTCTTCTGTCAGTGGAGGCTGTGCCTTTATGGTCACTTCTGTGTGTGTTTGACCGCCGAACCTCTACCTCCGAGAACAAAGCCTGATGGATACCTTTAGTTCGAGTTTTTGGTGGATGGGTAGAGACGTGTGACAGGGTAAACGCCTAATTCCCAACTCCTGGTTATCATGTAGGACTTGTGTTCATATCCGCTGATAAAGATCAGTCTCGTGGAGGGGCCACTGCATGGGCTGATGCACTCCTGAAGGCGAATGGGTCCCTCTGGCTATACACTGGCAGGTGAGACCCTAGGGTTAGATAGGATGAGACCAGGACCCTCACAAAAGACGTGGTGGCACCCAGTACGCGAACATGTCATCGGAGACATTTATAATGGTAGAGGAATAAAACGCCGTGGTAGACCGGTATTTGTTTTTATTTTGTTGTTTTTAACGTCGCTGTCAATTGCCAGGATCACATCCGCGTCGCTAGGGTGCCGAAAATTCGTCCCGCAGTTACTTTACATGCTAGTAAATCTACTGACATGGAGCTGTCGTTTTCAAACGCACTTGAAAACCATAGCCCTGGGTCGGATTTGAACCCGCGATCTTGGGATCAGTAGGCCAGCGTCTAACCAACTGAGTCACCCAGACCTACAGGTAAACCCGTAAAACTAACAAACATCAGCAGGTTAGTGTAAAGGAAGTAGTAGCAGGGATAAATGGTCATTGCTACTTAGTGATAACTAGAAGCAAGACAGGAAAACAGTACATCGCTGAATCTATAATTCAGGAGTTCTTTGACATATTGACTGGTCCAGAGAAAGCATGCACTAGATCTCGAAGGGGCACGCTCCTGGTTGAAGCTAATTTAGCATATCAGGCAGCTTCTATACTAATAGTCAATTCTTTAGCCAGCTATCTGATGCACGTGCAGAGCTGCACAGTACTGTGAACTCGCGCGGAGGAAAATCTTGCGTTTGCGTTGGCTCTTTGTCCCGAAGTCTGGTACCTAGAGCTGCATTGCAGCTAAACCAGTGCCACGTCGGGAAATCACAACTTAAACTAGCGGCCCAAACGGGGCCATACGCTCAGACAAGATTCTCTTAGCTAAGTCAGATGCGGAGCGTTCGACATCGCCTGTCCGTACTAACCTCTAGTAACACTGCAGTTGCACAAAAGAGCTTATTACAATTCGCATTGGGTTAGGTAGCGAGTGGAACACACTGTATCTTGAAGGACGAGCGGAGAATGAAGTGTGATTGTGATTCCTAAAAGAGAGTGCAGAAAACCATGTGAGTCCAATATGTTGCATATTGATAGCTTGTTACATACCCACATCTTAAAAAAAATTGTTGTTTAATGATACTGCTAATTGCTAGGATCATTACAACATCGCCGTTGTGCCTGAATTTCATCCTGCTGGAGTTCTTTTACATGCCAGTATATCCACTGACATGATGCTGTCGTTTTTTAAGCACACTTAAAAACCATCGGTCTGGACCACAACCAACAGCCACTTTTTATTTATATGTGTAGATTGTATGACCAGTATCTTGAATAGTGAGTAGGGAAAACCGTGTGAATGTAACACATTGCATGGTAAAATGGATAGCATAAAAAGCTTCTCCATGTAAAATGCGTATGCATGCCAAATTTGGTGGTGGTTTGTTCATGTAGCTTTGAAGATCAACAGCTACATATATACCCCTCCATTTCTACTTCCTCTACTATGTATAGTACGTAGAAGAAGCATTATATTCCACTCCAAACGTCTATGTTGGATTTCATCAGAAATATGTTTTTAGGCTCACTGAATCCCCCCCCCCCAAAAAAGAAGTTTTAGAAAAATGTCTATGTCCATGTGTGTTTGTGTGTGTGCGTGAGCGTGCGCGTGTGCGTGTGTGTGTGTGTGTGTGTGTGTGTGTGTGTGTGAACAGAACTCAAAACCGAAAAGCTGGCTGAAAACCAAAGTTGGTATTTAAGTTTAATATGTTTTAGGAATGTGTCACAGACATTTTGAAGGAAATTAATCCATCCTAAGCTAACCTTTACATGGGAAATTTTTTGGAAATTTTGATTTTCTCGAAAACGGCTTTAATGATTTTGATTAAAATGCTATACGAGTTATTTTTATGGCAAATAAAATGTATATTTTGAATTTTCTGGCTACTGCCTACCTTACCCTGTTTAATCTGGATGACTTTTGCATAAGTGGTAAACCATAAGAGATAGACCAAATCTGACAGTACAAAAAATGTAATCTTGCTAAACCACATACACTTATGTCAATATAAATTTTTTGTAAAGTGAACTATTTCAAAGACATTCCTCGTTATTTGTGCAAGTTTTGAAACACTTAAACGTTCATAAAATGTAACATCGTTATTCATTTTGTACATCTTAGCTATGCAGAGAGAACAAAATCTCAAAGCTTTAAAAGCTTTGACCATCGCTCTTAGCCTACTGCATTCCCATATTCCCCTTACACCTACAAGGAAATAACCAGTAAGATCGTTTCTGCAAGTGTTTATCTCAACTAACGCAGTACAGTTTGATTCCCAAAAACAAAGAGACATCACGTCTTATAAAGTTAATATGGCTAATAATTGTTACTCTTCACTTCTGTGCTATGGTCCTGTGCAATCACTGAAATAAGCAGTCATATAACTACTACGCAAAATCATAAAAATGTGTATTTCCAGAGAAATCTTGCTATTGAATCCTTGGGTGGAATACAACACTTCCTCTACTTACTGTACATAGTTAGAGAAAGTAATAACCTTAATGACGGTAACTGTATTCTATACGTACCTATGTCATTACTTATTGTAATATTTTTCAAGGGATGACATTGAGGCTAAACATTCTCTGTAATTCTGCAATTTTCACAACAGGAAAAATAATGAAAACAAACTAAATTAGTTGCTGCACTTGACACTAAATAATTCCATAACAATAGGAAGTGCACGGTGTCAAAATTGTAATTTTCTGGAGTGTGAGCAATGTGTTCGCCTGGAACAAATTCTAAGAGGGCAATTTACTTAAGTGGCAAAGCCATAACATCAATAATTTCATAGCGATGGCCTGTAAATGAAAGATGCCGCACTGTCATTGTCATTATCTATCCTAAATAAATCAACTTCTCAAGTTGTAGTTTCTATAATGTATCCTGCCCAGTAACCATCAGCAATTTTTTATTTTTATAATTTTTTAAAGCGTAATACTCCTTAACTTGGTAGACATATCAGACAGTGAATCAATAGGTGAAATGATGTTCAAATGAGCCCGAGGTCTGTACAGCTTAAAGTTACGTGGCATTTATCTTCTCAGGATAAGGAAAAAAAACCGTAAAATGGGCTTATCCGGATGAGTCACCCTGATATTCGAACTCAGGACCTCTTGAATATTAGGCAACCCACAGAGACAGTCTTTTTTTGTCTTTCCAGTTGCAGAACTCTAACACAGATAAATTACGAATGCTCATAGCACTCCCGACGTGACGACACAGGCTTGTGTATTATGCCACAGTTAATTACGTGCATACCTTGCAGTTGTGCAATAAAGCAATGTTATATATGCACATTACCATGAGTGAATCTTTTCCAGCGATACCAAATTACAACCGTTTCAATGAACGCATAAGTGGATGCCAAGTAAATCACGAGTTCAGAATTGTGTAACTCGTAATCTAAAACTTCTAGTTAAAAATGGAATAGAACAGCCGATAGGTCGTTTGTACCTGGCCGTCTATGCGAAACAATATTTATTGGCGCATGCGCGGGTCAGCTAGTTGAATCGATGGATGGATTATTGCCAACCGAAGAAACAAAGCCAGACAAAGTCTTGCATGCAACGGCAGTAGTGCCAACGTTGCATAAACGTAACTATTTATTTATTCAGTTCAATACAGTGGAATACACAATTGAACCATATCATGAGTCAATACATAAGATGATATAAAAAGGTACCCTATAAGGGTCCATGTCATGAGAAACATAAATAGAAAAGAATTTAGTGATTACATAGTATATATGTACAATATAAGTAAATAAGAAGTTAAAGTACAATTAGTATAATCAAAACATCATAAAAAAGATCTATAAGTTTAGGTATTCTTCAATACTGTAAAAAGCTTTGGTTATTAAATAATTTTTTATCCTATTTTTAAAGGTACCTATTATAATTTTCATATATTTTAGATGTTCAGGCAAAGCATTACAAAACTTCGCTCCCATATAACTAGGGACCCTCTCTGTTAAATGTCTTCTGGTTCTGGGGAGATTTAGTAATTGATTATTCCTGGTATTTTATGTGTGAACATCTGACATATTTTTCATTGGGAATTTAAATTGAACTAAATATAAAATGGTTCTATAGATGAACAAGCTTGGTAATGTAAGGATTTTCAGCAAAATAAAAGTGCTTTTACGTAAATCATTCGTTATATCTTAGACCACCTAAATACCTAATAGCCTTTTTCTGTAATACAAATATTCTTTGAAAATTCTGTTTAGATGTATTTCCCCATCGTTCAATTCCATATGACAAAAGGAGTGGATAAGCCCAAAGTAAATAGTTTTAACAGTATAAATAGGAATAGAGTTTCTTAGACATCTCAGGACATATAGATTTTCAAATATTCTTTGAAAATTTTGTTTAGATGTATTTCCCCATTTCCCCATGTATTTCCATATGACAAAAAGGAGTGGATAAGCCCAAAGTAAATAGTTTTAATAGTATAAATAGGAATAGAGTTTCTTAGACATCTCAGGACATATAGATTTTCACTAACATTGGCTACTATCTTGTCACTTTGTGAGTTATAAGTGAGCTTATTGTCTAAAACAATCCCTAGCAACTGTGTTTCGTCCACACTTTTTACTACCTTTGTATCAATTTTTAATTGTACTGGATGATTTCTAATTTTGAATCCAAAGTTTATCATCACATTTATTAGGGTCAACACTTAAATTTAAATTACGGAAGTATTGAACAATGTTACTAACTATATTGTTTAAACGGGTTTCTAGCTTTAATATGTCAGTATCACTTACAGTGATGGTTGTATCATCAGTAAACTGAATAATCTTTATCCCATCAGAAGCATAGTTATTTATGTCATGCATATATAGCACAAATAATAGGGAGCCGAGAATCGAACTCTGTG